>JAULUF010000040.1:15295000-15667500 GCA_031834385.1 Semotilus atromaculatus
AGCCTACTGTAGGATGTCTTGATCAGAAAAGAGGAACAAAATTCTATGTTTCTTGCACTCTTATACATAAGGCAGAAGTAATATTACACTAAACACTAAATCAAGAGACTTTCTCAGGAAACCTATTACAGTTTATTGGCTTTAGAGCGAGGAAATATATTAGCTGCTAAACAGTGGCTTGCATGTTAACGTTAGCTAGAGAGGTAAGAGAAACAGACTTGTGAAAAGCACTGTTTCTGAATATAAAGTTTATCATGTACAAAAACAAAAGTTACATTACAATAAAACTCTTTTAAACTTTAGTCATGCCTCTAGGTCTATCTCGAACGAACACTGAAGTCTTTGGAATGGAATTACAGCTTTCTTCGCCGGTGCCTTCCTGGGATTTCACAGTTTGGCCTTCTTCCATAAATGCTCTGCGATAAATACCTGATATGCTTTGTCTGAAGCTTTGCCTAATATTTAGTCCCATGCAGAAGTACAGCAGAGGATTCACGCAGCTGTTGAAATACGCGAAGCCCTTTGCAATGGGCAGACCCACTTTGACTGCGTAGCTCTTCTTGTCCACCATCTTGGCGAGCAGTAGGCAGTGGTAGGGTCCCCAGCATAAGAAAAAGGCGCAGACCAGTGCAGCGAGAATCCGGAGAGGCCTTGACTTGCCAGAGAGCCGTGTTCTGCGTATCCCAACACCAGCTACAATGTAGCAGCACAGGATGACCAGGAAGGGCAACAGGAATCCACATAAGAAGCGAATGCTGTACAGGGCGTTCTTTGCTGTATTGTCACCCTTTGATGCTTCTTTCACCTGCACAAATAAATCAGATAAATCAGATTTCAAAATATTGATAAATGAATCCACATTAACTATGGTACTAAAAGGAAGTATATATTTAAAGGGATAGTTCACCAAAAAATAAAAATAAATTAATAAAATTGGCATTTTTTTACTCATCCAATGCACTGATATGAAAAATTTGGCCGCTACGGATAACCGATAATTCTTTATATTTGAAAGCCGATAACCGATATATTGGCCGATACACCTAAATCCAAGTTTTTTTATATAATTTTTGAGAGCCTGATTACAAAACCAGAAGTCTAACCATTAAAATCCTTGTCCCAAGCACACAATCATAATGATGTTCTCACATGTTGCACTTACTTTTTTTAAGTGATTCCAGTCATATTTCAAGCAATTGAAAACCATCATGGCGAACAGTGAGCATCTGAAGTGTCTCAGCTGAAGGAAATAATCTATAATTTATGTCTTTAATATATCGTAAAAAAACATTTTTAACGATAACATTAAAAATTAAGATGTATCGGCCAATACCGATATGGTGGCCGATATATCCATGCACCGCTAATCTAAAGTGTTCAGTTGAGAAATGAAGTCAATATAATCAAATAAAATGTATACATAAAGTCAAGCGGTCCAGGAACGATATGAGAGTGAGTAAATGATGACAGAATTTAAATTTTGGGTGAATCATTTCTGATATTAGCCTTATAATATTTTTACCTGTTTTTTCCTGCTTAGAAAGTGATTTATTTTTTATTCAAGACATGCAGTTTAGATTTGTAAATTTAGTCCTGACCTCCAGTGAGCACTTGGTCAAGTTGTTGTCACCAAGGTAGACCTGTCGGTACACAAAATACGGTGAACTAAAGATCACGGCCACAATCCAAACTCCCACACTGGCCACACGAGCTGCACATAACGTCCGTCGTTTTCTAGTAACAACTGGGCACCAGACACAGAGCGCTCGATCCACACTGATGACTGCCAGAAGGAAAACACTGCAGAACATGTTGGCGTATTTGAAGAAACCATTGAACTTGCATAGAAAGACCCCAAAAGGCCATTGGTCATAGAAAAGTTTTTTGAGGAGCGAAGTGACTCGTGTCAGACAGAAGATCAGGTCAGCTACTGCCAGATTGACCAACCAAACGTTAGTGACGTTGGGCTTCAGACTGATCCCAGCCACCCAGATCACCATAGAGTTCCCGGTTACGCCAAAGATAATGGTAATGGTGTAGAAGACAATGGTAATATTATCCATAATGGCATCAATGTCCACTTTAGTTTTCTCAAAGACGTCCGGGTGGGAGACAAAAAGAGTTGTATTGAAGGCCATTCTGTGAGACAAATAAAAGTTTCAAATAACAAAATAACATTGTTAGAATATTCTTATAACGTTCTTAAAACCTGATTTGCATTCTCATAATGTTAAGAGAAGATGCTCTTAGAACGTCTTTATGATGTTTTCACTTCATCAAGGTCTTATAATGTTTAGAGAACAACATTTTTTCAGAACGTCCTTTTGTGTTATTTGAACTCATTTTTAACATGTACTAGCATTATTGTGACCTTTTACGACCCATTCGGTCCCACTTTATATTAAGTGGCTACTATGTACTTACAGTACATTGAAATTAACAATTTGATACAATGGATTTATTGTGTACATACATGTTTTTCCATTGTACTTATATAAAAATACTAGCATTTAATTATTTAATTTATGTAATTACACAGTTGACCCATTCCTTACACCTTAACCCACCCTTAAACCTACCCATACCAGCACATCTGTCCTAAACTTACTCGTATCACACCTCAATAGCAGCAAAGGTGTTTTACAATACAACATGAACACAATAAGTACATTCTACTTATTTTTTATGTAAGTATTCTAAAAGCCACTTAATATAAAGTGGAACCTAAATTTGTTATTTAGGAATGCATTTTAAGTTGCTTTGGATAATGCAATATGCGTAATCTTGCAAACTATTCCATATACTTCTCAAGTTGGATAAAATACTGGGGAAAAAAAGTCATGTAATGTATAAAGTATTCAAATAATGTGTAAAGTATTCAAATAATTCACTACATGAGTAAATATGGGTACAAGAATATGAGCATCTACACGTATGTTATTTACCCAAGACATTTTCTTTAAAGTTATATTGTGTATACATATTTTAAATATAGCTTAAACTAACCATAAATGTTTGTTCACATGACAGAAGCCACCCAAGCTCTTACTCAGAGTCTGTTTCAAAATATCTGTCTGGAAAAAAATCTGTCTGTCTGTCTGGGGGGGTCAAACCTCTGAACCTTTAACAAAATACAGAAGCGGAAATGAAATCAGGATTTTGGCAACAGCTGCATATATTTTTACATGTCTTTCTGATTTAAGCATTCAGTTTGTCTTTCCCCCAGAGCATCTCAGTTAACATTTAATAAAACTTGCAATCTTGATGTGCTGTTAGCAAACATGCATAAGAGAAGACACTTTCGGGTACACTTGCCATCTAGTGAGCAATTTATCATAAGTCTATTCAAAGTGTAATTTCATGCTCGTATTCTGAGCTACACCATATAGTAAGATAAAAATGAGTTGTCTGGCAACTAAGAGGTTTCAGCACATAAAACCGGTGTTATATATTTTCAGTTGCTCTGCTGAATCATGAGAGGTCACAACATTTTATTGCATTATTCCCATTATGTTCAGCATTTACTCAAACTAAATATGTTCCGGCAAATAAAAACGTACTTCTTGAAAAATAGCCTGTTGTCTTGCGTCAGAGTCAGTTGTGTTTCTCATTTTATGTTTCAAATAATAATAAAAAAAACAGTCAAATATATGAATATAATTTTTTTTTAAATAAACCATGTTAAAATTCTAATTAAAAAAAACTTTAAATGTATAATATATGATTGTAAATACAAAAATGCAATAAATTTCACACAACTTGAAAATGAACTCATAAAAACTTACAAACAACTTGATTATGAATTGTTGTGGGTGTTCTTACCTGTAAACAGTCTCAATGAAGGTTTGCTCAATGATTCAGTCTTTGAGGAAACACTAGTCATTTGTGAATGTGTCTAGCAGGAAGTGAGTATAAGTGTTTAGATGTTCAGTGTGCAGGCAAATAAATAAGTGAAGGGTTCATTGACAACCCTTCCAGCTGCTTTACATCTCTCTGAAACCTTTTCTCCCCTTTTTTGTTTTCTCTAGATGAGATAAGCAGGAAGAGGGAGGAGACACACACACACACACACACACACACACACAAACAAACACAGAAACGTAAATATATGTGTGTGTGTTTACTGAATTTTTGACTCTGGGAGAGTTAAAGCATATGATTTATATCTTATTACTTTATTGTCTACAAAGGACACATTGTAGACAGACTCATGACTGAACATCAAAACATCTGAATTTTGAATGTATTGAATTAATAACACCAATTCTACTACCAATACCACTACTACCAGCAACAACAACAGTTATTGTAAGCGTGTACAACGTTTTACATAATGCTTTAACAGTATCTGTTCAAGATATTGTGGTTTCCTACAGCAAACACCAATGTTTGCATATGTGAATAATTTCCATGTCTTGTTCTCTTTGTTAGTGTTGCTTGTTTTATTGTGCGTCTTTGCCTACATCCTGATATGAATTATGACTTTTGTTTCCAACCACTTATCAGAAAAGGAAAATGTGTTGAATGCTGTTTCTGTTTATATTTAATACTTATGACTATTAGCATACCATACACTAAAATTAACTTGATTTTTGTGGCATTAGAACCATTAGTATTAGGTAATTGAAAAAATATTGTTGTTGTTGTTATTTTTAAAGGGATAGTTCATCCAAAAATGAAAATTCTGTCATAATTTACACACCCTCAAGTTGTTCTAAACCTGTAAGAGTTTCTTTGTTCTGCTGAAAATAAAAGAAGATATTTTGAAGAATGTTGGTTACCAAACGATTTCTGGTTCCCGTTGACTTCCATAGAATGACACAATACTACTATGTTTGTCAGTGTGGATCATTGACAACTGTTTGGTTACCAACATTCTTCACAATATCTTCTTTTCTCAACAGCACAAAGGAACTCATACAAGTTTAAAACTACTTGAGGGCGAGTAAATGATGACAGAATTTTAATTTGTGTGTGAACAATACCCTTTAAGTGACTGTTTTTAAGTGAAAGTGATTTCTTCGGAAACAAGATGTGAGAAATTGGTATTGCCCTAAATATCTGGAGGAGTATCAATATCTTAATGTTGAACTGTGCTGCCACTTACTGCTGAGAGTAATAATGTGGGCGATAATAGAGAGTGGTTTACTTGTGGTAAGTGGTTTACGCAATTGTCATGTGAAATGTAAAATAATAATAATAATAATAATACAATTATTGCTTAAATGACAAAAATATCATAGTAAGCTATGATGCCCTGAAAGGTAATACATCTTATCAACTGGTTGAAATTGTTTTATTACAGTATAGCTTGAATGTTAGTTTGCAAAATCGACATCTTCATAGCTTAAGGGAAATGTGTAGGTGTGAAAACATTTCAACACAATAGAAAATCACATTTGTGGAAATAAAAAAAAAAAATGTGTTCAAGCTACATGTTCAAGAAAAAAAGTATAACAAAAAATGTGCCCAAAAAAATCCCATATGAATTCTCAATGTAAGTATTCTGATGGTTTGTATCATTCAAACCTGAATTTATTCCTAAAATATCTTTTCTGACTGTCAATAGTGTTTTCTTTGTATGGAGTGATTAAAAAGAGATATCTAAAATCCTCTCTATAAAAACTTTAACTCTAATATCAACTAAATGAAACAAGATTTTTTTTAACTGGCTTCATCTAATGTTAATATTTTTGTTCATATGAAAATTAGCACATACTTACTTAGATCGTTTGCATATTTAAACATAAAATTTCTGAAAAATTACTGTACTGTAATTAATACAAGTATGGTAATTATGTATTTCCCTATTCGCCCTGTGGTGAATGTTGTTGTAGTGTCTGTCTTGTTGTTAGCCTGATTGATTTGTAAGTCAAAATAGACAATTTTTAAAAACATTTTGTCAATTTTATAGACAATATAATAAACAGGTATTATAAAATAAACACACCATAGTTATACATAAAATTCCTTACCCTAAAAGGAAGAACAAATCTTTTCCTGTTTCACCCTTTTTTTGTAATAGTAAAAATTTTTAGACACAAATAATGGTGAAACTCTAGTGTTTTCAGTTCCAGTTTCCAGTAAATCATTGCATACCACATTGCATATTGCTGAGTGACTGCCTGACAGCTGTGCATCAGGTAAAAGTCTCTAATTATTTCTGATTACAAACCAAAAAATCTGTAGAAATAAAGTAAAAATCAGCATGAATCTAATAATTTTAGTTGTTAAGTGTTCCTTTACAATACCGATGTTGGACACACACAAAAAGGAACAAAGCCTAAAAAGCCACATCTGTTTTCTTGACTGTAATTGCTCATATGTTTTTTCCCCCAGATTTCAGCAGAATGAGTGGACCTAAAATCTTGGTTATCATCTGGATATTGAGAGGTGAGAGACTTGATGTTGTTGATCTGTTGGGTTTGAAATATAGTTTTAGATAAATTAGCAAATACTGAATGAGTGTTTATGTCAAAATGGTGCTATTTATAAGGTTGACAGTTTAACTGGAGTTTCAATTGTGTTAAGCTTCTAAAGTTAAGCAGCTCAATGCTTTTGCATGTACTGTAATAAACTAATGTAGAACATGTCCTGTGTGTTATGTGTGAAAGTGCTGAAAGCAACACTTGGGAAATTAAGATGCCTCAGAATATATATGCGATAAGTGGCTTCTGTGTTCAAATTCCATGTCAGTTTGAGATCCCCGACTCATTCAAAAAGTCCCTAAACAACTCTGTAGAGGCAATGTGGAAAAAAACAACCACAGAAGGAGCAAACATGCTCAGTTCGGAGATGGTTAAAGGAAATGTGATTGGCAACATCTTTCACAAAAATTGCACTACAGTGTTTCACAACTTTCCTGCTGGATTCAGTTACATGTATTTCTTCAGACTTCAGGGTTCTGATCTCTCATGTATACATTTAGACAAGGAGTGAATATTACAGTCCATAAAGGTTGGAATCCTTATTTTATTAAAGGATAAATGCCTTTTTTGGAAGGGAGCGGGTTGGGCCATTATGGGTGGGTGAACACAGTTAACGTCTTAACTCTCTTCTTAATTCCAAGACGTTCCACCGCCTATCCTGAGCCCAAATGTTCAGGTGCTGGAAGTTCTTGAGGGCACCAAGTTGACATTGACCTGTTCCACTGTGATCTCATGTCCCTCAATACAACCTCTGATGCAGTGGAACCCACAACTAGGAGAACAGCTCACACCAGCCCTACAGGTGAAATGTAATGTCAGGCAAATCATGATGATTGTAAACTACAGTTCTGCGTCCTGATGCTTTCAACTTTTTTTTTTTCTTAAGGAGGATGAATTTGGACAGACAATGATGGTCTCCTCTCAGATGTTCAATGCTACGCCTCTAAATGACCATCTTAAAAGTCTCCTGCACTCTTTTGTACTCCCAGGGCGCCAAAAGACCAGTTTAGACCAGCATTCTCCTCAGAGTGCTTTGTATGTGAAACAGAGAAAGGAAAGCATCATTAAGCATAAAAGCAATTATTTGTATGTATATATTGGCCCTATCCCAAATGGAACACTAAAGGCCAAAGTATCCACCTTATTTTGCTGCCATTTATAGCTCATTTTAATGTGTAGCTGTCATTCGTTACCAGTTATATTTAGCTGTACAAGAGAGCTCCTTATGCTTCTTGTTTTACAGTAAAGTACAGTTTATTCTTCTCCTTTTTACCCTATAGAGGCTCAGAATTTGAAAGTCTTGCGCATTCACAGAAAAAATCGTACTTTTTTTTTTCTTCAAAACTTTACTGTTTTGAAAAATAAGATGGATATAGTAGCCTATTCCAGTTTTTACGTGTACGCGTGGCATGACGCCAATTTCATCACCAGAATAGTATGCCTATACTGTAAGAGAAAGTGCGTATCGAAGACACTGCATTGGCTGCAAAGAGACCAAAGGAGTGTGATTTGAAAGGCTCGCACACAGATGTAGCAGAACACAGACAATGGGACTTAAGTCCACAAGACTGCAAGTGCACATGAAAAGTGTGACATTTGGTACAGGGCCATTCAGTTGTTGTAAAATGTACTTATCCGATCGGTGACGTAAGAAATAGTAGACCTACATTCAGTGATCATTGCTTAATCTTTTATTATTATTATTCAAGACATTCTGTGTATTTAAAATTATTTTTTGAATCTCAGATTTTTTTATACTGGTCTCTGACTTTTAGGTGCCACTGTATGAAATAGTGTCTAAGCAAGTATTATGTACAATTAAAGGACACAGGTCAATCTTCTCTTTCAGATGCTCCCAAAAACACCATAGCCCTTGTGAGTCCATCTGGTCCAGTGTCTGAAGGCAGTGTTGTGATCCTGAGCTGTCACAGTGATGCCAACCCTGCAGTCAGACGCTATGAGTGGTACAAAGACAGTGGATCCGGGAATCAAGTGTTGCAGAATCAAGGACAGACTCTAACAATAATAGCCAGAAGTAATGTTCAGGGTCTGTATGTCTGCAAGGTCTACAACAACCACGGGACCGACCAATCGAGGGCTGTCGCTGTGGGCATAAACAGTAAATATCTTGCTTTTAGCAGAACCTTTACTAAGTTAGTTAACTTTACCATTTCTTTTCAGAACCTTGAGTTTTTGCTATAGCAAACAAGCTACTGTTTTCAAGGAATATCAGACATGATAAAACTGAGCGACCTGAGATAATAAACAAGTAGGCTATCCATGCTAAAATATCAGTTATCTTTATTACGCAAAACATCGGGATAAAAAAAAAACTAATTTTAGTGATCTGATTCATTTGGTTGCTTCATTTAATCAAACATTCACAATTTATTTGAATCCCTGAACAGACTGGACTGCATTCTACACTTTTTGTAACGATATATACAAAATGTTGCTAAATAATATAGCTTATTTGATTATCAGTGGGCAATTCGTTGATGTGTAAACTTGCTAACCTTAAGAATTTTCATTCTCAGACCATGTGTAACTGCAATGTGGAAGTAATGTGCTTTGTGTGAACTTCCGTTATGTATCTCATTTGGGTGTTCTTGTAGTATACAAAGAATTAAGCTGTTTTATATGTCTCTTTCTGTCTGATTCAGGTAGCCAGTGCTCCATTGCACTATACATTATATGTGGACTTCTGACGCTTTTCTTAATTCTCATTACTGCAGTGGATTTGGTCAAATACAAAAGGTGGGTTTTGAAAAAAGATTTTGACATGATGTTTAGTGTAAGAAGATCACTGATATATGTAATGTCCAGGTGGTACGGACGTAGGCCAGTAAGAGCTGTGTGTGTAAACCTCACTCCCCTGGCCTCAAGCTGCCCTCCTCTCATGCCGGAGACACTGGTTCGAATACCGGTCGGAGCGGGTGGAGTAGGGCCGGTTACATTTGGTGTAATTGACCCGGATGGGAGTGAGGTTTAGGGGGGGGGAGTGTAACGGACATAGGCCAGTAAGAGCCATGCATGTAAACGTACGGCCTCAAGAGGCACGCTAGCTCTGCTGTCTTTAGCGTCCTTGTTTGAGCGTCCACCTCCTACGCCGGAGACCCCAATTCGAATCCCGCTCTGAGCAGGTTGAATAGGACCGTTACACAGGCAGACCTTTATTTCCTGTAAACATAAGAGGTCACATTCTGACATGAATGGGGATGAGGTGAGAAACAATAGGTCAGGGTTTGACTGGTTTAAAAAGGTCTATAATATATCTTAGGAAATGTATATCCAGTAGCATGGCACTGATGGCAGTAGCTCTGCTAACGTATTACCCCCTGCCAGAAATTGTTGTGATTTATATGTTACTTAAAAATGAATTAAAATGAATGGCCACCATTAGAGGAAGATGCATTTTGTGCAATATGCTGTAGTTACATCATCCACCAGCAGGGGCATTTCTGCAGGTTTATTGACTTAGTTGCAAACATTTTTCATTAAACTCTTATTATACATATATGTTATGTAAAATTCATATGCTAAAACCATCTAAATGATAGTCACACCTAAATAAATCACAAAAATATTGCAATAATGTTGCAAAATACTGGTAATGCTTTTAAGGTCTACATTAGTAAATGCATTAGCTAACATAAACTAACAATGATGAACTTTATTTTAGCTTTTTTTATTATTATTCAGTTATTTATTGATTGCTCATGTTTACAGTGCACGAACAAATGTGAACTTTGGATTTTTAAAGTGTATTAGTGTTCTGCCTCTGTTAGAGGCTGTGTATGACTTACGATGGACATTTACATTTATGAATATTATAATTTTGTGATTGTTTAATATTCTGTATAAGATAATTTTTTCCTGCCGCTATTATGTTAAAGGGCACCTATTATGGCATTTAAAATGTTCCTAATATTGTTTTGGGAGTCCCCAACAATAGTTTTACAAGCATGCAATGACAAAAAACACTTTTGTTGTCTTATAATATGCATTTATTTTTACCTCATTTGCTCAGTGACTCCCATATGAATCGTTCTACGACTCATTTTTCAAAACCCCGCCTTTGAGTGACGCTAATCTGCGGTGATTGGTCAGATGACCCAGTCAGTTGTGATTGACAATGTGTGTATAAGTAAAATGTGTTTACAGAGATATGGTTAACACAGAGTACAGTGTAGAATGCTTTTATCAATTACATTGTGTTATAATAATGATTATATAGTGCACCACTTTGTAGTAAAAAATTCAAAATAAGAGAAGGAGTTCAAGTTGAGTTATGTTAGCGACCACAGCCCAAAGTTCAGTGGTAAAAGCACATTCAGTCTTTGTTTGCGTTAGCCAAACGCATAAACATATTGATAATGCAGTACTACGAGGTATTGCTCTATTCTTTATGACAACTCCAATAACAACGACAAACACTTCACATATTTCAATACAATTGACATTGAAGACTATAGGGATGTTCGCCGGAGTCCAATGTGACGTCACGATATGGTTGGCAGAAAGAACCAAACTCAATGCAGATGGCCTGTGAAGAGAATGAAGATGAGATTCTCTAGTGGGGCATTGTGTACGTAATTAGATTTTTTGATCCAGCCACTTTTTATTTTACCCTTTTGTCTTGTTTCAGCCCCAAACCCCATCTCTGCGATACAAATTAATAAAAGCTGGTTTGGTTTCTAAAGTAGCCTACTTCAATTCCTGCCTCCATGTATTAATGTTCATGGGTAGCCTGAATGGGTTCCATTCAGACCTAGGTATTTTACTGTAAGGTGTCAACAAGATTCAACAAGACATTTTCACCGGGCTATACCCACTGTTTAGATCTGTTTGGGTATTTATGCAAATTAGTACATACGTAATTAGATTGTGCACCGTTTGTCTATGGTAACAACAAATGTTAATAATGTTAATAACTGTTAACAACAAATGTTAATAACAAACAATTTCAAAAAACTTGTAATACATTTTTTGTTTGTCTAATCAACTCAGTACTTATCATGGTGATATCTGGGTTTAAATTTGTACCCTATTCTAGACGCCTAATTGCAGATATCCACAGCTATCTTCTTGATTCAAGCTGTTTAGGTATGCGGTAGAAGGTTACTCTTATCGAACCTGTTAACACAGCCGATCACACAGCACGATACAACCATTTGTCTTCTGTGTTTGCGCTGCGCAGCAAGCCATTACTTTTCTTTTTGCCAACCTGAGCGCATGTAACCGCGTCGTGACGTCACGGCGAAGATCCCTATAGAGAGAGAGTTGCGACAACGGAAGTTTGAAATGCTTGGTTGTCACGTGATTCACATAGACTTCAGATAGTTCCAGGAAGTGCTTTAGCGGCCATTTGAAACTGTTAAAGTGACAGAACTGCGATTTTTGGTCATTAGTAGACAATAAATGCATTTATTTTATATATTTATATATAACACCAACATATGTATGTAGCACGAGTATGTAGTTACAGTGATGTTGTTTTTAAAAATATCAAATCAGGTAATTTTTTAGCATTAGTGTTCAATTACTGTTATTTGCCTTAACTTATTTCAGGCCAACGTTAAGTTGTATAAACACGGGTTGCGCTGTTGCCTTTTTATGTTACATATTGTTCTTTTTTGACAGGTGATTTTCACCTCGCAACACACAATGGGTCAAATTAACTATTAGCAGCAGTAATTAGCATTTTAAGTAAATGTAAAATTTAGTAAAACGAAGCTTATTGTTTACTATTCTTACAATTACATATAGTAATATAATTATGTATTATAGATATTATATCTAATGTATAATTCTTACAATACTTATTCATATACACAATATATTCAGGTTTAAAACAACTTAAGCATACTCATATAAACATGTACACTGCCATTCAAAAGTAATGATGGTGAAAATTCAGCTTGGCATCACAGGAGTAAATTACATTTTAAAATAGAAAACAGTTATTTTAAATTGTAATAATAAATTACGATATTACTTTTTCTTTGTAATTTTATTCAAATTCATTCAATTAACTATTAACAGCAATTCATGAATACATTTTAAATAACTTTAATAGCATGCCAAGCATTTTGTTTGTGTCCTTTCTTTCATGTTGTCCTTGCATAGTCTCCACCGTGGTTTGCTGCTGCATGGGACGCTCCACTCGCTCAGAGAAAGTGTGTGAATGTATGGCTTCCCCACTGACATGGAAAGGAGAAAAAATGGTTGGCTCAAGTCAGCAGGAGCAATCTAAATATAAATAAATATTACAACAACAAAACAAATTATATATATATTTTATAGCCTACTTAAATTTATTTGCACTTGTTTGCATGGGAAATTATTTACTACAAATAAGGAACAAGTAAAGCCTTGCAAAACCCAGGGAGCTGCGACGAGATGGTGATGAGGGTGCAGTCACATTGCAGGGAGTCATCAGTGTTACCTATAACTGTGCATTTAACCACCATGTGATAGGTACCGTATGTGGGTAGACAAACGAAACAAAAAAGAGTTGTGTGTGGAAACTAAACTCAAGTCACTCTGTGGGCACATTGAGGCAAACCAATTTGACATGACCAGAAAAAGAGTAGGCTTAGACCAGATGCTGATCTCCATCTTTGTGCACCACGATGCTCCCCTACACCTGTAAACATACAGCAAATCGCTGTTACCTGGCTCTATTAAAAATAATAATAAAGAGAGAAGAATTAAAAAAAAAATGCTAAGGCATAAGAAAAAAATGAAGAATGAAAATGCAGCTCTCATCACTGATGCTCCATCACAGAACAATCCTGTGGCATCACTAATCCTCCACCTACCAGCACCCACACCTACCAGCACCCACACCCACACATGTTACTTTTATACACTAACAAGTTAAGTATATAATACAGTAATAAAATACATGTTAATTATGATTACTTCTATAATACAGACTAGTAAGTCAATTAAATCACAATGCTTAAAAACACTCCACCCATGTTTTTGCAAACTCAATTCACTCTAAAATTATATCAGTAGGGTGCATTTTATTATTAAGGAATTTAAATATATTTAATGTGTAATAAGGAACAAACTTTATATCCTCATTTTTACCACTTACACTCACTGCTGTCACACGCGGTCAAACGTTATATTGAATATGTAACATTAGCTAACTTTCCCCACCCTGCCAAAAAAAAATGTTTAGACTCCTTTACTCTAATTCCAAACACGATGAATGAAACTGAATTTAGAGAACAGATTTTACAATTAATAGGGTGTTTGTTACTATTACTCCAATCCTAGCCTAATCTGTTAGTTATCTGATAACATCCCTTAAATCTACTAATTTAATGAGTAATAATCTACTAGAAGGTTTTAATTTACAAGTTATTGTTATTTTGATGTACTGATAATATACAATCTTATTCTTTAAACGTCTTACCTTTTAAAAGTGCGCCGCAAACGGTTTGTTCTGGTGCATCTCTACGGCGCGGCATCAGTTTGGTGCTACTTCCGGGAACTATTGAGAGGCTCCACGAGCCGAGTCAATGGAGTTGTCGCAACTCTCTCTCTCTATATGGCTCTGGGTGGGGGTAGACATGTTTCTTCATTCTCCAGTATTCAAGTGGATCTTCAGCTCTTTGTATGTTTGTGTCTGTAAGGTATTTATATTATATTTATATTTTATATATATATATGTATACATACATTGGAAGCTATAAACTCAAAATATTCCCAGATAGGGGAAGTCTTCCTTTTTTTCACCAAACACCAACACTCTATCCCCTCTCCACAAATCCCACCCTAAACCCAAATACCAACCCCAAATTACCTAAAATCACCAAAAGTGCAAAGATTTTTACAAAAACAGAAAGACACAACAAAAAAAGAATAGCCAAAGTAGTGAAAAATAAATGTTGGTTATTTAATGTATTATATTTATTAACTTTCAAAGTACAGCACTCTTCTCACAAACCCATCAACCAGACTGAGCCAACAATGACTCGTTAAATGAGATCTGGGGTTCAAGCCTTCTGACACCGAAACGCGCACGTGATTGGACAGAAAGTGAGGCTTCATTTGTCGTCGATCACGTGACTCTGGGAAAACCAATACACACCCCGATACGGGGCTTCACTAGAAATTGTGTCGCATGTGTGATACGCGCATCGAAGCTTCAGTGTCATACGTAACATCACTACAGTGTAGTTCAATATAATATAAATAGCGCAATATTGGAGATGCTGTTATAATCAGGGGTGCATATAACTTTTTAGTCTGGTTCTCAAGCGAGCACCTGTTGCAAACTTATCCTACAAGTTGCCTAAATGTAAAATAAGACTATTTGCACCAGAACGCCCACCACACACTAGCTTATTGGTGGACAGGAGGCAGTAATGAAGCCAATCAGGATATGAGGATGATTTGACCAGGGCAAATTTGACCAGGATGCCGGGGTTACACCCCTACTCTTTCGAAGGACCTCTTGGGATTTTTAATGACCTCGGTTTAACATCTCATCCGAAGGACGGTGCTCTTTTGACAGTATAGTGTCCCTGTCACTGCACTGGGGCGTTAGGACCCACACAGACCACAGGGAGAGCGCCCCCTGCTGGCCCCACTAACACCTCTTCCAGCAGCAACCTGGTTTTCTCATGAGGTCTCCCATCCAGACACTGACCAGGCTCAACCCTGCTTGCCTTCAGTGGGCAACCAGTCTTGTGCTCAGGGGTGTTATGGCTTACCGAGGTGGCTATTCTAACACAATTTTGTGTGTATGTGTCTGTTAAAAGCACAAGTAAATGCGAAAGAGGAATCAATTTGGTGTTTGAGTGCTGTCTGAAATGTGCCTCTCTCTTTTTCTCTCTCTTTCTCTGTGTGTGCAAGATAACAGCGTGCAAATCACCATTTTTGCCTCCTCTTCCACGTTTCAAATAGTTTGAATGTGAAAATTGACAAGACACGTTTACTGCTGCGCATTGTTTATTTTTACCACGTTTGCGCACCGGTGATGTGCACCTCTGGTTATAGGCGGCCCTCGATGTCAAGTGTCCGTCACACTTCTCAGTCTTTTTGTACTTCTTTTTAGGGGATTTTCAATTCCATATCAATCATGTCCAATAGCCAGAGCTGGACAAAGTACACAACTTCATTACTTGAGTGACAGAATAGATAATAATGTTCAAATATTACTCCTTTACAACTCTTACAAAAATGTGTGTTAATTTTAAGAAGTATACTTAAATAATGTTTAAGTATACTTTATGTTGTAAGTACAGTGTACTAATATCAATGTACTACAGTGTACTAATATCAATGTACTATTACATTACAATACTAATAAACGATATTTGCTTAAATACTGATAAAGGCAAATCATCAGTGCTGATACTACTCGACCTCAGTGCTGCATTTGACACTGTCGATCACAACATTCTTGACAGGCTGGAAAACTGGGTGGGGCTTTCTGGGATAGTCCTAAAATGGTTCAGGTCATACTTAGAAGGGAGAGGTTACTATGTGAGTATAGGAGACCATAAGTCGGAGTGGACATCCATGACATGCGGAGTCCTTCAAGGCTCAATTCTTGCACCACTCCTATTCAACATGTACATGCTCCCAATGAGCCAAATAATGAGAAAGAACCAAATCTCTTACCACAGCTATGCAGACGACACACAGATCTACTTAGCCCTATCGCCTAACGACTACAGCCCCATTGACTCCCTGTGCCAATGCATTGATGAAGTCAACAGTTGGATGTGCCAAAACTTTCTTCAGTTAAACAAAGACAAAACTGAAGTCATTGCGTTTGGAAACAAAGATGAAGTTCTCAATGTGAATGCATACCTTCACTCTAGGGGTCTAACAACTAAAAATCAAGTCAGGAATCTTGGTGTGTCTCTAGAGTGAGACCTTAGTTTCAGTAGTCATGTCAAAGCAATAACTAAATCAGCATATTGTCATCTGAAAAATATTGCAAGAATTAGATGCTTTGTTTCCAGTCAAGACTTGGAATGCTTGTGTGTATGTGTGTATGCTTTCATCACCAGCAGGGTGGATTATTGTAATGGACTCCTCACTGGCCTTCCAAAAAAGACCATAAGACAGTTGCAGCTCATACAGAACCAGAACATATGAACACATCACACCAGTCCTCAGGTCTTTAGGATTGATTTTAATGTATTATTACTGGTATATAAATCATTCAATGGTCTAGGACCTCAATACATTGCAGATATGCTCACTGAATATAAACCCAACAGATCACTCAGATCATTAGGATCACATCAGCTAGAATTACCAAGGGTTCACTTTAAGCAAAGAGAGTCCGCTTTTAGCTACTATGCCAGCCGCAGCTGGAACCAGCTTCCAGAAGAGATCCAACATGACATCATGACTTTGCGTAAACATACACGCCACTTTCAAATCAAGTGGCGTGTTATCTATACGCATTTTCAGCTATCCGCGTGTATGTCCACGCTGCGTGTATGTCCACGCCGCGTGTATGTGTACGCCGCGTGTATGTCCACGACGCGTGTATGTGTACGCCGTTAAATTTCCGAGCGAAACTAAGCTAAATGAATATCTACATCTGGGGAGCGATATTTTTTTCCCTAGGATGGTAGGGGAAGACTCATAAATGCTAATAACCCAAGTGACGGGTAGGTTTAGGGACGTCGTTGGGGTAGGTCATATATTTATATATAGTAATGTAACGTTAAGTCAATGGCGTTGATAAACACGCTGAAAAGCGATTATGCGTGTTGATAGCACGCCAAAAATGGAAATACGAATTGGCGTGTCATACATACGCTATTTCATGAGATCAGTCTGAGAGATCAGAAGTGCTCCTACAGTCACATTCAAATCCAGACTCAAAACACATCTGTTTAGCTGTGCATTTACTGAATGAGCACTGTGCCACTGTTTGTCCGACTGTTTGTACTGTACTTTATTTAATTTTTAATTCTAAACTGTTTTAATTATTCATATTACTTTTGATTATTTTAATTTCTTCTATGTAAAGCACTTTGAATTACCATTGTGCCTGACTGTTTCGATACTACTTGGGACAAAATTGGTCCACGGTTTAGTGAATAAAAGTTTACTTTAAGTGTAACAGTTGTAAACTTTGAGAGCTAGTTTACATCTCTAAGTTTTTTCGTTTGTACTTGTGGAAATTTTAATATTCAGTTATTTGTGGTGACTTTGCAATAAACCAGGTAAAACCAAACTGTCGTAATGGAAAAGTACTCAAAATGTTCATAGTTTCACTTTCTATTCCAACAGGAGCAGTCAAGTCTAGCTTCTGCAAAAGATAGTTTCAAATTCAGTTGTTGTAACTTGCTTCTTATCAGAGCCTGACAGTAAATTTCCACTCAGCATAAGCAGACTGCATACAGAGACACAAATCATATAAAGTATAATATAGAAATAGGAATTAGTTTTCCACAGACATAAATGTAAATCCTGTATTTTAACAAAAGAAGTGTTTAAATGTCCTTAATGATAGTCCATTGAGGGTTGTCATGTACGTGAACATCTTGAATGTGGTTTATCAGTGATGTCCATTTTGCTCCTCAATCCTCTGCTGATCTGGAAAACGCTGCAGTCCAGAAGACTTTATTCTTTATGCTATGCTGACACTTTTCACAGTCCTTGTCTGTGACAATTTTGTCTAATTTCTTTGACAACCCTGAACAAAAATAATTACAATGTCTTGGGATGACAGGAAACAACCATTTCATAAAAAAAAATGTCCCGAAAACTAAAGTTATAACAATAAAAAAAGAGACCTTTCTCCAGATACCTGACAATGACGATCAATGATAATGCATTCTAACTTAACCCTTTAGGCGCAAGAGGTTTTTCCCTAAAACGTTCGATTTTGACATCTTAATTTCAAAAGGCTATATCTTAAAAGTGATAAATGATAGAGACTTTCTGTAAATTAGAGAAATATTAAGGATGACCCAAAGTTTATGTAGGGATTTCATTTTCCCATCTAATTTGCATATTATGACGTCATATGGTGGCGGCCCTCTTGAATTATAGAATTTTCATGAAAAGTCACGTTTAAATGATAAAATGCAGCACTTCTTTCCCCCCAAAATGTCCCTCACCTTCTGTATGCTATATTGCACAATACTGAATGCTCAGGTAAATAGTAAGTAGTAAACAAACTGTGTAAATCATTACTAATAAATGGTTGAAACAAACCGAATGCATGTAGTGGTTGGCCTTTTGCTGTAGAGATTTTCCATTTACAACATACAGTAGGCACTCTGATTCCATGTATAGGGCACATATATATTATTCATATAACACACATACACAGGTAGACAAGACCTGTTTAGTTCAAAAGCTCACTCCCTCTACGAGCAGCGCGGCCAGATTGCAGAGTGTGCACAGCTCGGACTATTGTCATTGTCATTGCGATTCCCCCTCCACGAGTCCACGTTCCCCCTAACTGTCCTATGAATACTTCGACCTCGTCTAACATACCCAGTGGCATTAGACAAAGTCTCCACCACAATTCTGTCGCCGCGATTGCGGAGAGACACGGTCAGAAGACAAAGTTACATGGCTAGACACTAACAACACTAACACGCCTGCTAACTTCGCGATGAACACTCCGACCCTGGGAAACATTGTTCCCACCACTGACATTGGGCAAAGGACCATCTACATTGGGCAAAGGCCCAAGGATTTACCGTTTGTGCTTGGTGTAGGGCTATACTTTCACTTTCAGAATCACCATAATCTTCTGAAGGCAGATATTCCCCTTCAGAATCAGGGTCCGCGAATAGAAGACCCAACACTTCATTGTGGGTAAGCTTTATTGATGCCATTAGATGATAATAATAATAATAATAATAAATCTAATGCAAATACTCGCTGACATTGACAATATTGCTCTGATAAAATGGCTCACTCTCGCACACTAGCTCCGCTTTTGTTCGCGCTGATTTCAATGCGCTCTAACTCGAAGATTTTCTATAGAATCATGACATTTTTTTGACTTGGGGATTAAGTATGACATGTCTACCATCTAGTGGAGGGGAGGACGAAAGATATATGACACCCTATTTGACAAAATCTGCCGTTTTATTCAGTGCCGCATCTTGTCGAGTAAACTCGACCGTGGCGCCAAGAGGGTTAAAGGGTTTGTTCACCCTAAAATGAAACTGCCTCTATAACGACTGTAACCTCGGTTCCCTGAAGAGGGAACGAGACGCTGCGTCGATTGACGCTAAGGGAACGCTTTACGTGATGATGTATTGAAGCACATGTAAAATCAGTCCAATGGTGTGACGGGACGTCAGAGGCGGGTGACGTCATGAACCAAGAAACTATAAAAGCCTGTTCAAACCCAGCGGCGTCAGCTTCGTAAGGTCTGAACAAGTCGCTTACAGGTACGTAGGAGATATGGCAGGTGACGCAGTGTCTCGTTCCCTCTTCAGGGAACCAAGGTTACAGTCGTAACCAAGGCGTTCCCTTTCGAGGGAACTCGCGCTACGCTGATTGACGCTAAGAGAGTGTCTATACCAATGCCACCATAGCGAAAAGTGCCTGTCCAGTGTGAAATCAGGGCGAGCAGCACTAGGACGAGAGCACTCGGGACCCCAGTGTAGAGTCCAAGTCCAGAGAATAAAACCTGACGAATGTGTGAGGTGAGGACCCGCCTGCCGCATCACAGACGTCTTGTAGAGGTACTCCTGACAATAAGGCCTTAGAGGCCGCCATACTCCTAGTTGAGTGAGACCGCACCGCCATAGGTGAAGGTTGCCTGGTTGACTCATAAGCAAGTTAACCCTCTGGGGTGTGAAAACGCGCCAGCGCGTTTTGCGCGATTTTTTTCACATAGCAGCAATATAGACTTAAAATACTCTTTTTGTCATACACACTTAAGAAATATGAAAAAATGAACTGTTAAATGTCTACTTTTTTATGGGTCCACTTCCAATCGGAATAAAACATTATACTTTTGTAAAATAAAGAAAATAAACAGGGTGTGCTTTCTGCCTCTCCGTCTCCGTGAACTTTTTTTCTGGAGCACGTCTCTAAATGTAAACAAAACTCAGCGAATACTAGTCACACATGCATGAGCAATATATCTTTATAATCATTAAAGTGTGTACTTTTAAATTATCTAATTCAAAACTGAAACAAATATTCTCTGTTTATGTAATCTATATAAAAAGAGAGAGATGTCAGTCCTCCTCATTTCAGCTAATTATCTTTTAATGTGACCACGCCCACAGAGAGCGCACGCTATTCAAACGCAAATAATCTGAGGCAAGCATGCAAACTGTTAACGCCCCCATATCAGCTGGATAAAACACATCAAGTTGAACAAGAATCGTGGACTTTACCTCATCTTGCTGCGCTGAGGAATAATAGCTACTATCATCCTAATCCTGGAACAATTTACCTCAGAAGTGCTGGTAGTTTCATTCCGAGGAGCAGCGAATCAAGCTGATGTAGTAAGTTATTTATTCTTAAGAGCTTTGTTATAATCGCGATATTGATAGTGTGAATGATGAATGAAAGGCACAGACGCGCGCGCTGTTGTTTACAGCTGTACAGCGCGCATCTCACACTCGCATAAACACGATATGTTACAGACTAAATATGAATATTTAGACAAGATTTCATTGATTAGTTTTGGATGGATTATAAAGTTTTTACTCTAAAAACAGCCTACTGCCACATTAAATAAGCTTTTGTTCGCCAATTTCTGCTCATATGTTACCCTTGAAATACGTATACTTTTTACAAAGAAGTAAAAAGATAAGAATCTTGTACTTACCTCGTCTTGCTGCGCTGTGAGCAATAATACTATCGTAATAATCCTGGAAAAGTTACCTCAGAAGTGCTGGTAACGTTAGATTCATTACTCATTTCAGCACGGATTCAGCTGATGAAGTAAGTTATTTATTCTTAAATGCTTTGTTCTAATCGCGTTATTGAATAGTGTCTGGAAACTGCAAAAAGACTGTTTAAATATGAATTGTGTGTAATTTTGTGTGTAAATGAATGAATGGCACAGACGCGCGAGCGATGTTACTACAGCTGTCCATCGCATCTGTGTCATTCATTCACTCTCTCCTACATTAGTAAACGTTATTTTTACATGACCACATCCAATTATATAGCCTATTTGACCAGGATTTGTTTCTAGGTACGACTAAAAATGTGCTTTTTACTTTAATTTATATTTGGATTATATATATATATATATATATGAAGAGTTCAGATGCAAAAGCCTCTAAGTGCCATTTTAAATTTTCTTCTAGAATGATCATTTTTTATCAAGCTTGTATATTTAAGTTCAGTCATTTCACTTAAATGACAATTAATAGATCATTTTCATTGCCATTTAAATGAAATTACTGGACTTAAATATACAAGCTTGATAAAATTGATAATTCTAGAAGAAAATTTAAAATGGCACTTAGAGGCTTTTGCATCTGAACTCTTCATATATATATATATATATAGTCCTTGCATTCATTCTTGTGTGACACACCTGAATGAAAGGCTCATTATTATGCAGGGTCATTATCTAGTCAGGCGAGAACCACCTAATTATTCATGAGGGGGTTGGGCCGTTCACGCCCATCCGCATAATCCCTTTCCACTCAAAAAAATGTTTTTTTTTTTTACAATTTAAAACAATCTATTGTTTTATGTGAGTGATTAGGCAGGATGATTTTCAGATCATTTTGAAAAAAAAACTCTAGGCGACAACATCCATTAGTCAAAAGTCTTGTGGACCGATATTTAGGATGCGTTTTGTGGCCTTATTTCAGAAACTTTTTTTTTGTTTGTTTTTTCAATAACCATGCATAAACAATATTCTCTCAAAAATACAAACATGTACATTCATGTTGCTCATACATTATGGTAGCCATATTTGTGCTAAATAGAGTGTAATTTCACCTGTGTCATTAATATGTTTATAAGCAACTGAAAAAAGCACAAATGTCAGGGCATGTCAAAACATCTCAAGAACCCCAAAAACACCTTAGACTCCAGAGGGTTAAATAGTCTCGACCACCCACTTGCTCATTCTTTGCTTAAATGCTGGTGACCCCTTGTTAGGGGGTCCAAAACAGATGAATAACTGCTCGGATTTACGCCACAGTACAGCTCTGTGGACGTAAGCATCTAATGCCCTAACCAGGCACAGCAAATTTTGCTTTTCCTGGTTTGCATTCTGGAAGGGGGAAAAACAGAAGGCCTGCAGCACTATAGATCGAGCCACGTTAGTGGGGACCTTGCGAACATAACCCGGCCTAGGATGGCCGGTTTTCATTTTCAATGGAGTCACACATTTCAGAAAACCTTTCATGGACGACAAACATCACAGCGTTAGTTAAGAAGGCACAACAGTGGCTGTACTTTCTCAGAATACTCAGGAAAATAAAACTGTCACCGCAGCTCTTGGTGTCATTCTACCGCTGTTCCATTGAAAGTGTCCTCACATATGGTATGCTGGTGTGGTATGGAGGCAGCTCGGCAGGTGATAAAAAGGTTTTGCAGAGAATACTAAAGACCACACAGAACATTACGAATCAACAGCTACCTGCTCTGGATGACATTTTTACCTCTCGCTGCCTGCAGAAAACATACAACATTCTGAAAGACCCGAATCACCCAGCTCATCATTTATTTGAACTGCTGCCATCCGGAAAACGTTACAGGTCTATCAAAACACGCACAATGAGATTCATGAACACCCTTTATCCCAAAGCCATCACAATAATGAACTATGAACTGAAAACATATCACCAAATCATCACCACAATAACATTCTTGATTGAATTAACACTATTAGCACTTTTATTTAACAATGGGCAATATGATTTTAACTACTCTTAACCGGATATGTTGGAAAGTCAAAAAATGTCATTGTAGCTTTAAACCAAACGAGGCGGGAGACAGAAAAAAAAAAAAGCCAAGGTAGTTCGCAGAAAGCTCACAAAATTAATCAATTTCTGTGGAGATTAAACTAGTTGTTGTAAATATGGTTAGTATGTGTTTGTGTATATATGTATACATATGTATGTGTGTGTGTGTGTGTGTGTTTATGTACATATGTGTATATATTTGTGTTTGTGAATAAATATTTTCATGTAGTTAATGTTTTTGTGTAGATATTTATGTGTGTGTTTGTAAATCATTTACTTACTGTGAGCTGTAGCTGAATACGCCTGTTCTGTCGTGTCCTCATTCAGTTAGGTGGTCTGTGAGTGTGTTGTTAAAATGTGTATATGTATCAGTTATTTAATATGTATCATATGTATCAGTTATTTAATATGTGGCCATTTTATGTGTGTATGTATATATTCTAAGTGTAATATAAATGTCATTTTCATGTTGTATGCGTCTTGGTTTAAGTACGTTTTGTCCAGTGTACCGGTACTCACTCTTGGCTTGCATTTGTTCACTTTCTATAAGCCATAAGTTCAAAAATGTAACATGACATGTTGTTACTGAAAAACAAAAAATACCCCAAAACAGTTGTTGTTCATTTCACTTAATCCTGTTTGCTAAGTTAATAGTAAAAAAGTGCATATTGGTTATTTAATATGTCGCCGTTTTATGCGTGTATGTAATGGAAAAGATATAGATAAATTTGACTAAATATTTATATCTTTTATCTGAAACTTGTAAGTAATATATATAACAGTCAAACAAGACACAAAATCCTTAGTAAAATTGTGTAATATGAGATTTAAGATAATTTGGGAACTTATAATTACTATATATGACAGTAAATCCACATACAATATTCTTAGTAGATACACGTAACATCAAAGTTATATGAGTTGGGCAATCATAGTGAAACCAACATCTTGGTATATTGTATAAAAACCTTACAAGACAATAGACATATGTAAGATGTCACATATATGAGACATTAAAGTACATGGAAAAGCACATGATGAGATGACCAAAAATAATTTATGGCATTTCTAAAATTTTATGACACTAGCATTGTCTCTAGCAAAAAATTGTGGTTTTTAGATCACACTTTCTTCAATCTCAATTAGTGAATTTTTCCAAAAATTATTACATGGGTTATATTTGTTGTTAAGATTTTATGAGTAATTCCATCCAATAAAATAGTCAAAAAATATTTTTTATTTACAGTTAGATTTTCAATTTCTTGTGTATGCAGCAAATATTCAAAATTGGCATGTAAAAAATAAAAATATAATGTAAAGAAAGCATAGTTTACGTTTAAATTAGATATACTTTACGCACACTGTATTCCCGAACAGTATAACCTACTTATTAAAAATAAGTGAACTATACTCAAAACAGTGAAACAGTTCATTCAACGATTTGGCCGTTTTAAGTTCCAGGAACTCAAATAAAATAAGTCAAATTTGACGTCATCTTAAATACCACAGCCTTATTTTTGCCTCTTGGTGGCAGTAATGAGCTTTATTGAGTGCCAATCTGCCAACGAAAAAGAAGAGTCTACTTGGTGCACTTTATTTATTACAAAACACAACAAAGAGTCAACATATGTCATGTCCGTTTATTTCATGGTTTACTCAAATTACTGTAAAAAATAACAACGGAGTAAAAATAATTCCCATTTGAAATCGAGCGCTCGGATTTGAACTTGGAAGCCCGCCATGTCATGCAGGAGTCGTTGCCTCAACGTGCCGTGGTTCTGTGGAATCAGTTCATCATCGTCGTCGTTTCTGTGTTTGCTGCGGTTTGTTTAGTGGCTATAATCAGGTAAGTACTTCTTAAATTTTTTTAAAGTTATTCAAGTAACGTTAATCTGCATCAGAATGTGACCGAAAAGTCATCAAACTAAAACTATTTACTTGTTGCGTTTTGCTGATAGACCTGACGTTACTAAAATGATCAGGCACGTGACACTTTAGGTCTGACTAGTTTTATGCCTCTGTAATCACGTTTTTTTTTCACACAGATACACACAGTATTCATATCATTTGCTCCATAGACAAAATAACGGCTGAAAAGTAATGTCAAACTAATAGCTTTCTTTTGTGAAGCAGGTGATGTATTATTAGTTTTATTCATTATAGTAAAACTGTGATTCTACAACATAAGAGTCAGCAGTTTTGTGGGAAAAAGATAAAGTGAAAGATTTTGACGCGCGTAAATTTCGCTTCAAACTTTTGTTTTTTTACGCGCGTCAATTTCGCTCTTGACGCGCGAATGGATAAAAGTGGTAAAGCGTATAACTAGACGCGGTAGGCGCGAATTTGACGCGCCATTCGCGTCCGGTGTGAACGCAGCATAAGTGATGCCATAGATGATAACTTTTTGTGCACAAACTGTTTGTTAAATCTTTCACTTTATCTTTTTCCCACAAAACTGCTGACTCTTATGTTGTAGAATCACAGTGACGCGCGTCGGAGGCGAAATCCGATGAAACTCCGGAGGCGAAACACGTTGACGGCCATCTTTTTACAAGATGGCTGATGTTGATCGAACATTCGTGGAGAGAGTCACCGCTCTGTATTTGCTCTGGAGAGCAGAACAGCGGCGTATGGGTCGTCGTCGCCGTATTTGGGTCCACCAGACCCTCCGGAGGCATTCCCACTTCGGCGAATTTCATCATTTGCTCCAGGAGCTGCGCCTGGATGACGGCCGCTTTCAGCGGTACTTCCGCTTGTCCCGCGCCCAGTTTGATGACCTGTTGTCCCGCATCGGAGCGAGGATCACCCTTCAGGACACCAACTACAGGCGCTCTATCCCAGCTGCGGAGCGCCTGTCCATCTGTCTTCGGTTAGTAAATGTATAAAAAATGTTAAATACAGTATATTAAATATATGTTAATATACGCTATACTATCAATGTTTTTCAAACTGTGTGGTATGGATACCACTGTTGGTGCTCTTTCTAGTGATACTCAGTTAACTGCTATAACGTTAACCTAAAAAATTAAATATTATTTTGGCAGACGTGATAATGTCTCTATCTGTAAGCAATATGTAGTGTTCTTTCTAGTGATAACGTTACTCGGTAACTGCTATAACCTAAAAATGATACTGTCATGTCTCTATCTGTAAGCAATATGTAGTAACGTTACTCTTTCTTTTGATAATCAGTTATTGGTTATTGGCACACTAGTGATTTAAACCATATACACATATACCCTTTTGTTTTGAAGATTCAAAACTTTCTTAAATTGCTTGCAAAATTGCTAGCAAACAAACAAATATGGTGCATTAAAGTAAAACAGACTGGCTATTGTATATAGTTGAATATGTAACTACAAGTGTATTTATACAAATATTTTAAATATTTCCTAGGTTTCTTGCCACAGGGGACTCATTCAGGACCATAGCGTCTAGCTTCAGGGTTGGTGTCTCAACAGTGAGCCAGATCGTCCCCCAGGTTGTGACTGCTATCTGGGACTGTCTTGCGGAGGAGTACATGGCTGTGCCCACCACTGATGACTGGAGGTCCATCGCAGAAGGATTCCAGGAGCGGTGGAACTACCCTCTATGCTGTGGAGCGTTGGATGGGAAGCACGTGGTAATGAAGGCACCCCCCAACTCAGGATCACAGTTCCACAACTACAAGGGAACATTCTCCATCGTTCTCCTTGCAGTTGTGGATGCCAGGTATCGCTTCCGGGTGATCGATGTTGGGGGGTACGGCAGGACCAGCGACGGTGGGATTCTGGCAAACTCCGCCTTTGGACAGGCTCTCCGTGCTGGTACACTTAATCTGCCTCCTGACCAGCCTCTTCCCGGTGCTGATGAAAGAGGACCCCAGCCCCATGTCTTTGTGGCTGATGAGGCGTTCCCGCTGCGGAGGAACCTCATGCGGCCCTTCCCTGGACGCACCCTTCCTCCAGAGAGGCGTGTCTTCAATTACCGCCTCTCCAGAGCCAGGCTGGTGGTGGAGAACGCCTTTGGCATCCTCTCCTCACAGTGGAGGATGTACCGCCGCCGCATCGAGGTCCACCCAGAAGTTGCGGAGAAGTGTGTGAAGGCGACGTGTCTTCTCCACAACTTTCTGAGGTGTTCGGAGGGGAGAGAGGCACCTGCTGCGAGGGGCGCGGGACATGCTGGAGAGGAGCCACTGCCAGGTCTGGGTCGGGTTGCGGCCAACAACTCCTCCAGAGAGGCACTCCGGGTGAGGGATGTCTTCATGGCACACTTCTCGGCGGAGGGAGCAGTACCATGGCAGCCGACAGAGTAGCGTTTGAAGTCCTCCTCATGACTTCCCCACAACGGCTCTTTTAAGAGCCACCCACAAATCTATAAAGAGCAAAACTATCTAAAAATAGTCCATTATTATTATATTTTGTATTTTTTTTCCCAGGTTGTCAGCCCAAGTTCCAGGATGTCAGGTCCACAACATGCACATTTATTAAGTTTAGACTTTTTTAAAAATTCTGGTTTTCCATGGTAGTATATCAGGTTAAATTATTTATTTATTTGTTTTGATGATAAATGGAGCCAGCCTCCAAAAGTAATTAACCTGTCCTGTGTTTTTTTCCTTATTCAACACTGTCCAGACACTAATGTTGGTTGTCTTTACATTACAATAATAATGTTTCATATAATCTAGATTTAGATATGGAATACATAGCAATCAATACAAAATCAATATGTCTCATATATTGAAATCAAGTTATGTGATAAAAGATTTGCTTTGTTTGTGCATTAGAAACACACCAGGCATTTAGTCATATTACAAAATAATTTATTGAGGCCAAACATAAAGTAATTTGAGGTATAACATTAAAAAAATATTGAGGCCAAAAAGCAAAAATGTATTTAGTCAAAACATATAAAATAACAATATGAACTGAAAAAAATGAACAATATGTGCAAACTATTTACATTAAGAGACAGGAACAAAAAAGACCTCGCTTGGAAGGTGGAAGAGCCACAGGGAACGGCATAGGAGAAGAGGAAGGAGGGCATTCTGCGTTTCCTGCAGAGCTTGCCGCCTCTTTTTTAAAATTTATATTTTAAAGTTTACTGTGTGTGGGGGTCTAATTGTTCCAAATTCAGCACAATGGTGCTATTTTCCATTGCCAATTTGTAAATTTGAAATTTAATTGTTTCTTTTAAATGTGGCGGCATGCTCTGCAGAAAAGGCAGAAGGCTGAGGAGGAAGTACTCATCAGCGGAGCGTGGCGGTGGGGTTGGAGGTCGCGCCGGAGGGTGTGTCAGAAGCTCCAACAGTGTCTGCTCCACCTCCGACGGACCATCCTGGGACTGCTCACGGGGCCGCCGTCGGCCTCTCCTCCTCTGTTGGCCTGTGAAAGCAATACTCAGTGCAATGAGAAGGCAGAAAGATGATACCTAATTTTCATGTTCACAGTAAAGGTTAACAATTTAATTGAAACAATAAAATTGTCTAGATATTGTGAGAATACTATCTGTGTCAGTGACATAGACAGTGCTTAAATGCAAGTGTGAAATTGTTTTGAATTAGCTTTAACATATATCAAGTAATTACAAGTTATACTTCAGACATGTACATAGATAAACATGCAAATGAACAGTAGCTAAAAAGTATGTATGTACTATTGCCTTCACACACCTGTGAGTTCAGCAGCAGGGGCTGAGGGACCAGGGACTGGGGAGACAGGAGAAGAGGCAAGGGATCTCGGAATATCCTCTTCCCCCCTCTGATCATTTTCCTCTGTCAAGACAATATTAAATGATAATACAAAACGTTGGTAACAATGATCATAGAGGGATTACATTTCTTCATCTGTAAACAATGACAGCATATATGCCTTGTAATGTGGATTCATTGGAAACACACCAGTCTCTGTGTCCCACGCCGTTTCTCCAGGCTGTCCCTGGTCCTCGAGGTGGTTGTCCTCTCTGATCCGGGCCTCGACCCCCTCCAGGTCGAGGAATCCCAAGATCTGCGAGTACTTCCACCTCTTCCCAGACCCTGCTGCTGACCCACTCCTCTTGTCCATCTCCTTCCTCTTCTCCTTCAGATATGTGTCCCTGAGGCTCTTCCACTTTTTTCTGCAAAAGTCCTCTGAATAAACAATATCTTGTAAGCAAAAAATGTAGCTGTATATAAGTGGGAAAATAATTGTAAAATAGCGCAAGGCAGCTTGCTAGCTGGTTAGCAGGTCAATAACGTGACACAAAAGTGAAATGTGTAATTATATATATATGCGCGTGTTAAAAATATACCCATATATATTTTGCAACGTCTTTGTACACATTAGGAGTAATACAACACAGGACAAAACATCAATTGTTTTTTTTTAAATATGTGAATTGTTGTTCATCACAATTTCAATAAAACTGTAAACTCTCGCTCTGAGTTTGCATGTTTTGATGTCCACATGTTCTTGTTCAAGAAATTACAGTGACTGTAGCATTTCTATCGTAAAGAAGTGGACAAATATTAAAGATTAATTTGTATTTACAACTTACCAGGTTGCCCAATCTCCTCACTGACCCTCTTCCAAGCGAGGTCCTTTTTGTTCCTGTCTCTGTAGAAATATGACGTTGAATCGTACAATTCCGGGTGACTGCTTACAGCAAGAATAACTTTTTCCTCCATAGTCAGTGATTTTGGAATGAATGATTCCGAGCGGGAGTTTATTACGTCACTTTACCTCGTGAGTGACAGCTGGCAGCTAGGCTCCTGATTGGTTAACGCGGCGCGAATTGACGCCAAAGTTCAGATTTTTCAACTCGGGCGGCAGACGCGAATTCGCGTCAAACGCGTGAATGCACAAAATGCACCATTCGCGCCAGACGCGAATCGCGCCATTCGCGCGAACTTGACACGCGAATGAGGCGTATTCGCGTCTACCGCGCCGCGCTCTACGCCTCATTCGCGCCGCAGGAATTTTTTACGCGCGTAACGCGTCTTTGCATTGACTTAACATTGAAATCACTCGCGCCTGACGCGCCATTCGCGTCCGGTGTGAACGCAGCATTAGACTCACACAGAGATCAAGAATCAGCATATAAATCTCAGCAATGGTGATAAAAGTAGTCGTGCTTCAATGCATGCTGGGAGTCTAGTGAGTACCTGTGCTGGTACCCAGCATGCACTGCGACATGCAACTGTTAATGTCACCATCGGTGAGATTCATATGCTGATTCTTGATCTCTGTGTGAGTCAGCATAATACCACATACGTTTTTAAATCTGATTGTCACAACAATGGATCTTACAGTATCATATTTCTACTATAATTAATAATACAAAACTAATAATAGACAAATAAACACAAATAAACCACAGTAGACGTTGAGTGAATTCATATGAGTTTTGATATTCTATTTCAAAAATCATACATTACCGATTGATTATTTTGCAATCCTGACATAAATTAAGAAATGAATGTCACTGCAACCTAGTTTAATCATAAACAGAGGTCAAATATCAAAGCTGGAGTGTTTAATCTTTCTAATGATACTCAAGTTTGTCCAAATCAAGTAAGTGTGATGTTTTAAAATGCAGTGAATGTTTAACAGCAATAATCTGGGGCCATCTGCGATCTTTGTCCATAAGGGGTTAAAAACAAAAATAAAAAGAATAATTGCTGTTAAGGTCTAGGCCGACCCGAAATACAGGGCTGACAGCCTGACACCATAAAATATCCATGATGGAGAATATGCTAAAACACATTCACAAAAGAATGAAAGGCTTTAACAATGATACTTAATAAAGACTAAGCGTGCTTACACATGCACACATTTTGTTTTAGATACAGATATTTGAAATATATGATGGGTAACAAAATGTTTACTGCAAGTGTCTGTAAAACTAAATTTTCAGGTTTCGCATTACTCCTAATGCACAATTGTCAAAACTAATGTTTCAATAGATATGAAGTGAGGTATTTTGATAAAATATGATTGTAAATGTTATAATAGTGATTTTATAATGTCTAAATATGAATAATAGAAACACATTAGTGAGTTAAAAAGACTATTGTAAGCAGCAGAGGACCACTCATTAGCTTGCTTTCATTTAAATGAGTCTGTTTTAAAAGTGTCAGTTTGTCTCCACTAAAGTAAGGCACATTTTCCATGTTAACTCCATTAAACATGCTTACACACACACACACACACACACACACACACACACACACACACACACACACACATAATTTGTTGTAGATATAGATATTTGAAATAAACGATAGTTAAATAAATGCTTATTTCAGGCCTCCCATTTAAAACATAATTTTCAGGTGTCATTGTGATCATAATGTGATATTGCAAAATATGATGTATAAAATTAACAATTGAAGAGGTGAATTTTGAAAAAGTCATTTGTAATGTTATTTTAATGATTTTATAAAGTTTAAATATGATTTCAAATGCAAAACCCTTGAAAATAATTATTTTACAGAGCAGAATGAGCCAATGAGTGCTATCCTCTGCTATTGTGTGGCGATGTTGTGTTTTAGATATAGATATTTTAGATATAGAGTCTCACGTGATATTCATAGTCTGTCTCAGTGCTGAAACTCTTTATACAAACTTACATGTAGACAGCTAGGACTTATGAGTATCATACAGACTTGTATACAATAATCTATTTAAAATTTCAAACACACACATTATACCTCATTAATACAGGTTCATATGTTAATGATTCTTCACGATTTTCTTCTTAAATCATACACTGAAGGTTCAGAATTATTGGAATCACATTGTGCAAAGATCCTGTTATCTTACGGGAAACAGTAGGAAACCACTGAAAGTGTTGTGGTTATTCTCGTTATCATATAACCTTTTGTAAGGCCAAAGTTTCACACAGACAACATCTCCAACCTCCAGGATCAACACAGCTCCATTCGAGGAGTTTAGATCACCCTGAGGCTGATGAGCATGTGCTGCAACCACACGCTCTCCATTCTTAAAAATGGATGCAGCTGAGTGAGTTGCGCCATGACCAAATACAGAGATTCTGAACATGTACGCTCCTTTCAGTGGGGCTGTGAAAATACCTAAATCAAATAACAAGAGATACAGAATCAGCTGTTTCCTGTATGATTGCTTAATTACCAAACACACTGTGTAATAGTTTCGAAAGATGGTAGATGATTTCAGGCTACGTTTACACGACAACAATGTCCTAAAAACAAACACATTTTTTTCTTTGCATTTTTCGCATTCCAACAACAACGTTGTCAAAACGATCCCTGTTCACACAGATCCGTGGAAAAGCTTTAAAATGCTGTATTCTGCTGCCAGGCCAGTAGTGGGCGATGTCACTTTGTAAAGAAACACTACGGATATAGTAGTATAGACTATAGACTGATCATGTAATAAGCATGCGCATGACATCACCGTTTTCACAAATTGACGTTTTTGTAGTTAACACAAACACGAGAACGGTATTGTTTCTAAAAACTTGCACTTTGAAGCCCCCCTTTTTTACGTTTGCATTTTCAGGCCGCCAAAATGCATACAAAGTTTTCCGTTTTTTGTTGAAACTGGTGTCGTGTAAACGGCCCCTAATTCTCTAATACACATTATACAACTGCAGAGAGGTCTGAATGGAGCAGAAAGGTTTCAAACTGAGTTTTATGACTCATTTCATTGATAATTACCTGTAATTGGGTTGTAGGCGTTCCCTATGTTTGTGAAGACGTTCCTGTAAGTTAGTGTGATTTCAGAGGTAAAAGGACCAATATATCCACTGCCAGATTGCATCAGTGAAGCTGAAAAAGCTATTTCTCTGTCTGTTATTGAAAAACATTAGCAATATTGTGATTACTGATACAATTGTGATATTTTTGTATTACACTGAGAATGTATGTACACTGAATATCATTCAGGCATAATTTCACCTCTATTTTCCTTTCTCAAATCCTCTACTTGACTCAGAGTAAGATTTGACATTTCTGTGAAGGAATAAAGATTCTGTTAAATGACATTTACACATTATACACTTACACTTACATTAGCACTATGCAATGTATTGCATTGGTGTTTTACTTTAAGGATCATTGATAAAATAATTAATGTTTTGGTGAGGTACCATCGTTTTTCTTGTTAATCTCTTCCAGGATAAACGTCTGTTGTTCCCTCAGTTGCTTCTCTAAAGCTCTGATGTGTGTTTTCTGCTCTGTAACTGTGGCGGTCAGTTCTCTGTTGATGATTTTCTGCTCTGTAACTGCGGCGGTCAGTTCTCTGATGTTTGTTTTCTGCTCTGTAACTGTGGCGGTCAGTTCTCTGTTGATGATTTTCTGCTCTGTAACTGTGGCGGTCAGTTCTCTCAGTGCTGCATGGATGTCAGTGAAGAACAGTTGGTAGTTTTGTTGGCTGTCAGTTGAAGCTTCATCTCTCAAAGTGTCTGTTTGCGGTGGATTCTGTCCTCCGTCCTCAGATCTGAGCTGTTGACTGATCTCAATCTCATTGAGTCCTCCATCTACCTGATGCTGTACGACACACACAAAGGTTTCCAACAGCAGCAGTAAACATACTAAACCCTTCATTCTTCACTGATGTTTGTTTCCAGCTCTTGCTCTTAATCCTCACAGCCTCTCATGTTGCTTTTATAGTGTCCTGATTTACTGTCTTCTCTACATGATTTATATTGCTTCAGATAAATATGTAGTTCAAGTTAATTGTTAATCAGAATGAGTGTAATGTTGCGTGTAGTAGAGGTAAAGTTTTATCAGTAGATGTTTATCTCTATTCGCTACATGTGTGGCACTATGTTGATCTCAACAGAAAATAACTTTGACTCAAAGTTTTTATTTTATTTTATTTTGTATTATTTATTTAGATTAGCTGTCGACATCCTTATGAACACCCCAGGTCGTGTGAATGGATTGTCAGATCTGAATGCTAACGCAGGTTAAAATGTCACATTTTAATAGTATTTATAGCACCAAATAAAACAGGCTGTGTGACTATGGGGAATGACTAGCTCAAAATTTACATCCATATGAAAGTTTGAGTGACTTTATTTAAATTAAATGCATTAGCTATTGTCACGTGCCAGTGATTATCCCGACCTCTGATATAGATGATCACATGACTCTCTGGTATCCATGTGCATATCTTACAAAAGTTACCAGCTTTATGTTATGACAAAAAAGAAGAAAACATTGGATGTGAATTTAATTAATAAGTGACGTATACACATGTAACTGGGTGAACACCCGCCTGTCTATACCCAATAAGGGGAGTGGACCCGCTCAAATTATTGAACTAAATGAATATATGGGCACATGGTCTCATTTCTTTAAAAGAAAACAATTCCTAGACCTACACAACTAATATAAACATACACAAAATACAAACAAAATGGCAGCAATGAGGGGACCAGATTGATTCACTTAGACTGAAAGTCTTGGACTGGAAGTAACAGTCTCAGCTATTTCTAGTACAACCATGAAAACATGTGACAAACATCCACACATGCAATATAATATTCAACAAGCAAACAAATCAACTGATAGTGTTATCACTGCATCACACCACACCCTGGTAGCTGAGATACTGTCTCATCTAGTACAAGCAGCCTCAAGCAGCCAAATAAAAATAAAGAAAACAAAGACAAATAAACTATACAATATTCACATAACAAAGTTAGTCAAATTAAAATAAAGAAAATAAAAACAAAACACAAATGTACATAAACTTTAAATACTGGGAAAAACAGTTGGTCTAATACAGTGTTTCCCAACCACTGTGTCATGACAGGTTGTCAGGTGAGCCGTGGAAAATGACCAAATAAAAAAATTTAAGTAAAAACATAATAATTGCTACAAATAAGAATATCATCGCACTGTTGGGCCAAAACCTTGTTGTCACAGTGTCTGGTTGGTGTTCCCTGGGTGTCCATTAGAGGTCTCCTACCGTTCACTACCACATCAGGAACTGCATTTCCCATGATCCTTTGTCTGTACTCATTACTGTTCATTGCACACAGCTGTTCCCACTCACATTGTTTGTATCTGCCTATTTATACCCTGTCTGTTTCATTCACTGTCATGGAATCCTTGTTAAATGTCAGCTGCACTTTGGAGATCAATTCCTGTTTGTTTTCTTGTTTTTGGACTTCTTTTGTATGGATTTTGACCCTTTGCCTGGATGATTTATGATTACCCTATTAAATTGCAATTGGATCTTACCGTTTTATGTGCGTGTCGTGACAGAAGGATTCCATCAAGAGGATGTACAGATCCAGCAGTACGGGTATTCGTATCCATCCCCCTAGAACTAGAGAGGAGGGGAGGGGAATACTCAGTAATCTGACGAATCTACGTCAGCAGGGCCAGTCGGTGGGTGGTCTATCTCAGCTATTTTGGACTCTCTCGAGAGGCATGGGGTATAATGAGGCAGTACTGAAGGATCTTCTTAATAACTGCCTTGATGAACCTTTGCCTCAGTGGGAGATGAAGGGACTTGAAATCCTGGACTATTGGGGTTTCACTAATTACCTACACCATCACAGCCAATGGGCAACACCAGCTACGCCCGTCTCTCAAGGCAAGATGGCCGCCATGCCCTTGCAAGAGACTGTAGCACCTCCAGAGGCGTCCCAGGATGCTACAGCGCTTCCAGAGGCGGAGAGCTTGATGCTACCATCTCGCCATCAGAAACGGAGGAAGAGAAGGAAGCAAGCGTCTACCGTCTCTCAAGACCCGGAGAACGTCCTCGAGCAGTCCGCTGTTATTCCGGAAACCGGCCCCAAGCAGCCTGCTATCGTCCACGAGGACCCGACTTCGGGGGTCTCAAGTCCGGTGGTCCGGGAGGACTCTACTTCGGGGGTCTCAAGTCCGGTGGTCCGGAAGGACTCGACTTCGGGGGTCTCAAGTCCTGTGGTCCGGGAGGACCCGACGTCGGGGGTCTCAAGTCCGGTGGTCTGGGAGTATCCGACTTCGGTTGTTCCAGAGCTATCCACTCTCCCTGTTGCAACCCCAGTGGGGGCCAAAGAGACGGCAACACCGCCGCACTCTCGTAAGTGGAGGAGGAAGGCGTCTTCTATTTCACAGGGCCTGGAGACCATCCCCAAGGGCATCACCCTGCCGGCACCGGCTGGGCCTACCGACTCCACTGATGCAACCTACCAAGCCAGTGCTTCTTTGCGTCAGATCTGCCGATTCAGAGACGTCGGACAAGATGGCCACATATGCGCCTGCGTCTGTTCCTGTGTCTGTTCCTGAGCCGGTGTCTGTTCCTGCCCATGATCCCATAGCCGCTCACAAGAAAGTTTTGGGGAGGGGCAGTGGGTCCCTTTATAGGACCATGGAGGTCACACCGCCATGGCCACCTGAACTGTCTGGTCCACCCTGGCCGCGCTGCAAAGCCTGCTCCGTCTTGGTTGCCGGCACAGCCTGTTCCACCCTGGTCATCTCCACCATGGCCGCCCGAATAATAATAATAATAAATTTAACTTAACTTTATATTTAAGAAAATCTCAAAGTGCTACATGATAAAAACAGGTAATTGTTAAAAGTAGAAACACATGGAGAGTTCAATCATAAGCTCTCCTAAAAAGGTGGGTTTTAAGACCACGTTTAAAAGCATCCACAGTCTGTGGTGTCCTCAGGTAGTCAGGGAGAGCATCCACAATCTGGGAGCAGCAGAGCAAAAAGCCTGATCTCCCATTGTACGGAGCTTGGTCCTGGGAGGTTTCAGGAGATACGCTGAGGCAGATCGGAGGGCACGTGTTGAGGTCTGTGGGGTTAGGAGTTCCTTGAGGTAGGAGGGGGCTTCACCATGAATACATTTGTGGGTAAGGAGGGAGACCTTGTACTCAATCCTGAATGAGACCGGAAGCCAGTGGAGTGATTTGAGGATGGGGGTGATGTGGTCATATTTGCGGACCCTCAACAAGATCCTAGCAGCGCTGTTCTGGATGTACTGCAGGTTCTGAAGGCTTTTCTCAGGGATCCCAGTGAGGAGCGCATTGCAGTAGTCCAGCCTGGAGGAGACCAAAGCGTGGACAAGCTTTTCCGCATCTGCCGGAGTGAGTGTGGGACGGAGTTTGGCTATGTTCCTGAGGTGGAAGAATGAGGTTTTGCAGACATGTTTGATATGAGCCTCAAAGGTCAGATGGGAGTCCATTTTAACACCCAGGTTGGTGGCTGATGTTGAAAGTGGAATATTTTTACCAGAGAAGGTGATGCTGGTAAAGTCAGATGACCGAATCTGATGTGGAGTGCCGACTAAGATGGCTTCAATCTTGGAAGGGCCTGTCTCGTCCTGGTCACCTGCACAGCCTGTTCCAACCTGGTCGTCTCCGCCATGGCCACCTGAAGGCTGGTCCCCACCATGGTCGCCCAAATGGTCGTCACCGCCATGGCCGCCCGAAGGACCAGGGCTGAGTTTCCCGATAACGTTGTCTCTTAGCGCGCTACGAAGACTCTTAAGGTATAACTTAACTGAAGGTATACCATTTCTAGGTGTGTTCCTCGAACCATGCCTTAGGAAGCCGCTTAAGATATACCTTCTTACGTGCGACGTTACCCGGTGCTGTCCGTGGCGATGGTGCTGAATTTGTTGATATCGATGGCTCGAGAATCAATTATTCTCTCGTGCAGGGGCTGCTTCACTGCGTTATGTGAGAAAGCGGTGTTCTTTTTAAAAGAAGCACTTCAGAAATAGTGGAAATTGCATTTATTTGGACTCATGGGATATTATAAAAAATTAAAAATTACAAATTGCAAACTAAATTAAACCCTGGATATTTTATATAATTTCGGAAAGAGTGCGCGAACGCACAACCTCGTGCTCAAACGTGTCATGCGTCTAACCCACTACTGAATTGGCCCATACAAAGATGTCGTGTGCGCTACCAGGCCACTTTGCCACCACGTCTGCAAACATCCCCCTGTGGTCCACCACCACCTGGACATTGATGGCCGCGAAGCCCTTACGACAGATGAAGGCCTGGTTGAGCGCTGATGGGTTGGCTATGGGGATAAGTGTCCCGTCGACAAGCCATATTATTTGTGGTATACCGGCAATGGCATGGAAGCTTTGATGCGCCTCCATTATTTCGTGCCTGGCGGAAGGCATGCGGATATAATTTGTAGCATGACGGAGCAGGATGTTTGTGACTGAACGAACGCACCGCCACACCGAGGTCTTACTCAGTCCATATCCATCCCCAACCACCTCCAGAAAACTCCCCACTGCATAAAAACGGAGAGCCGCAAGCAGCTGAATTTCGGGGCTGAGGGGGTGGTTTCGTCGAGTTTTTCTTGACACATTCGGACTAATAAGATCTAAAAGCTGCTGAATTTGCTGTCGTGGCAGGCGAAATTTCTTTTGAATTGTATCTTCTGACATGGTAGCCAGGGGACTAAAGTTTTCGCGAATATAATAGTGCACATACACTAAATGGCTTCGCGGACGGCGCCGTCTTTGATTTAGCACAACTATTCGCTGTATCGCTGCCATAGTTTGACCAAATTCCCCACCACAGTCATTCTCTTTAAATAGACGAATAAGCCTTTACTTTCGAATGGTTTGCCAGCTGATGTACCTTTGGATAATATAATTAAAAAGCTAACAACAATCAGTGTGATGACAATTTTATTATTTGCATGAAAACACTTGAATTAGCCTAATTGAACACTGGGTGTATTAAATTTAAAATAATATTCGTATAGACTAAGATGTAAAGAAGCTTTTTGCAGTGGTGCCCACTAGCGGAGTGAACTGCCAACAGTGATAAGGTTTTTTACAGTGATAAGGTCTGGAGCACTTTAAGAGTGCTCCAGACCAACCTTCCGAACGTATGACTTAGAGAAGGTATACTTAACTAAGAACGTTTCGGGAAACACGTATTAACGATAAGGTACAGCTTAAGGTGTAACTTAAGAACGACGTAGCGTTAAGAAGGTTTCGGGAAACTCAACCCTGCTCCGCCCTGATCGCCTGCACAGCCTGCGCCACCCTGGTTGTCTCCACCATGGCCACCTGAAGGCTGGTCCCCACCATGGTCGTCCGAATGGTCATCACCACCATGGCCGCCCGTAGGATCTGCACAGCCTACTCTGCACTGGTTTCCCAAATGGCAGGTTCCACCCTGGCCGTCTGCACAGTCTGCTCCGCCCTGGACCCCTGAACGTCCTGATCTGCCCCGGCCCAATGAACGATCTGTTCTGCCACCCGTTAAACCATCATCTCCTGTTCTTGTTCCCCTCCATGGACCTGGTTAATTTTTGTTCACCGTTTGACACAAGCTGTACACTCCGTGTGCATCAGCTCTCCACACTCACACCTATACCACGCCAAACAACCACTTGCGTGTATCACATGCACCCTTTAGCCCATTTGGGCGGAAATTACGCGGGCACATTTTGCTGTGACGTCACGCCCCCCAAAAAATGGCTTGTAGCTAATGAAACACTGTGTATTTTAATGTTTACTGCTTAGTTAATTTACGTCGATTGTAAGTACCTGTAAGTACCGAGTGGTCTGGGGTGTTCACTGATAAGCTCACACAAAAATCGCTGCAAAAGGTGCAAAATTTGTCAACTTGATTAAAAACATTAAATTTAATTATTAAAATGATTTACAACCTTGCATAATCAAGAATGCCCTAAATTTTGGGAAAGTGGATTCATGCACAAATGATAACGTTGACATTGACTAGTTTTACAGTATCCTAATGTGTTTTTACCTTTGTTAATTATTACTTACTCATAGGTTCTTTTAGAGAGTGCAATCAATTTTACATTTGGCAGATGCTTTAATCCAAAGCAATTTAAATTACAATTACATTGTTGCACAGCTTTACAGAACACAGAGAACAAATATAAAGAAAAGAAAATAGTCTTTCTATATCCTTAAGAAATTTAAAAAATGATTCATTTTGCAATTTTCCATCTTGAGTTGTTGTCAGCATTAGCTATGTAAATAAATGTGTTCACGTACACTATATTGCCAAAAGTATTGGAACACCTCTCCAAATCATCGAATACAGGTTTTCCAATCACTTCCATGGCCAAAGGTGTATAAAATCAAGCACCTAGGCATGCAGACTTCTTCTACAAACATTTGTGAAAGAAGGGGTCGCTCTCAGGAGCTCAGTGAATTCAAGCGTGGTACCGTGATAGGTTACCACCTGTGCAATAAGTCGGTTTGTGAAATTTCCTCACTACTAAATGATCTCATCATAGTCCATAGTCAGTGTAGACAGATCCAGTGATCAGAGATTCCGAGGTTTTGCATAAGTGCGTAACTCATGCTGACGTTAGCCTTTATGTAATTTATTTCCATGCAACTAAAATAATCAGTAGGTCTTAATTTGATAAATAAAACTAATTCATAAACCTTTTAGCTTGTTTTGTCTGTGTAGCTAGAATATGACGTTTCAAGGTTATTTGACACACAGGTGTCAAAAGTTTGTAGTATTTAAGATAATTTAATGAATTTGAAAGTAGGCTATCTAATGCTCACCAAGTCAGCATTTATTTGATAAAAAAAAAAGAGTAAATGTTGTGAAATATTTTTATACTTTAACTGTTTTTTGTTTGAATTATGTTTTAAAATGTAATCAATCCCTGTGATGCAAAGTAGCTTTTTCAGCAACCACAAAAATATGAAGCAGCAGAACTATTTTTATCAAAAATTTAAGAAACCAGACTGTAAATTGTGGTTTTAAACTACTCTTTATTGTCAGAACTTACTAAACAACAAATAAAAAACTTGCTACAATCTGTAATAAAAACTTTATGAAAATGTAATGACAGAATTATTCAAAACATCGACATACATTTTGTGCTAAAAAAAAGAGGTGGGAGAAAGCCAAATAGAAAGTTTTTTTCTGACACAAGTGAAGAATCAGACACTGTTAATGAGGACGAACAACCACCCACCCCACCCGGCCAACTCAACAACATTACCACCCAGAGCATTGTCACCAACAGACCTGACAACCAGAGATTCACTGTTACAGGACCATCAAACACTGGACCAGCCGCACAGAGATTCCTTCCTACAGGACCATCAAACACCGGACCAGCTGCACAGAGATCCCGTTACAGGACCATCAAACACCGGACCAGCTGCACAGAGATTCCGTTACAGGACCATCAAACACCGGACCAGTTGCACAGAGATTCCGTTACAGGACCATCAAACACCGGACCAGCCGCACAGAGATTCCTTCCTACAGGACCATCAAACACCAGACCAGCTGCACAGAGATTCCCTCCTACAGGACCATCAAACACCGGACCAGCCACACAGAGATTCCTTCCTACAGGACAATCAAACACCGACCAGCTGCACAGAGATTCCGTTACAGGACCATCAAACACTGGACCAGCTGCACAGAGATTCCGTTACAGGACCATCAAACACTGGACCAGCTGCACAGAGATTCCGTTACAGGACCATCAAACACCGGACCAGCTGCACAGAGATTCCCTCCTACAGGACCATCAAACACCAGACCAGCTGCACAGAGATTCCCTTCTACAGGACCATCAAACACCAGACCAGCTGCACAGAGATTCCCTCCTACAGGACCATCAAACACCGGACCAGCCACACAGAGATTCCTTCCTACAGGACAATCAAACACCGACCAGCTGCACAGAGATTCCCTCCTACAGGACCATCAAACACTGGACCAGCTGCACAGAGATTCCGTTACAGGACCATCAAACACTGGACCAGCTGCACAGAGATTCCGTTACAGGACCATCAAACACCGGACCAGCTGCACAGAGATTCCCTCCTACAGGACCATCAAACACCAGACCAGCTGCACAGAGATTCCCTTCTACAGGACCATCAAACACCAGACCAGCTGCACAGAGATTCCCTCCTACAGGACCATCAAACACCGGACCAGCCACACAGAGATTCCTTCCTACAGGACAATCAAACACCGACCAGCTGCACAGAGATTCCGTTACAGGACCATCAAACACCGGACCATCAAACACCGGACCAGCTGCACAGAGATTCCCTCCTACAGGACCATCAAACTTCTGACATTTTCTATAGTTACTGATTTTTGCTCGTTTTCTCCCTTTTCCACCAGTGTGTATGTGCACTGGTGTCTGATTACCATTCACTTTTACCCTCTGCATTCTATTTGTTAAAAAGTCCAATAGCCATCCCACTAAATTGTGGTTCAACTTATAATACTCTAATAATCTTCTGGCTAGGATGTGGGGTTGTATAGTGTTAAAAGCGGAAGAGAAGTCTATGAACAACAGTCTTGCGTGGGTATTTTTCCCCTCTAGATGCTTAGTCAGTAAATTTAACAACATAAGTGAAGCATCCTCAACACTTCTGTTCGCTCTATATGCAAATTGCATAGGATCGAGGACTTGTTCAGTCTTACTTAATAACTCAGACTTCACCAGTTTCTCAAATGATTTCATAACCAATGAGGTGAGGGCAACTGGTCTCAGATCATTTAACACTTTAGGCTTATTGCATTTAGGAACTGGAGTAATACAAGACTTTTTCCACAGGCTAGGTACCTTTTGTTCACGTAATGACCAATTAAAAATATCACAAAATATAGAAGTTAGTTGCCTTGCACAGTGCTTTAATATTCTCCCACATATATAGTCTGGACCAGGACTCTTATTCACCCTGGTGGAGAGAAACATTTTCTCCACTGCTGCCTGTTCTAAGACTATGTGGGAATCATCCTTACACAGGCATCGTAATTCTTCTACTTCATCTTTAAAATCAAAACTTTCAAATCTTGCATAAAACATATTGAGAGCATTTGAAAGGTCATCATTTGATCTAAAACCACCAATACACACAGTGCTCTTATTTACATTATCCTGTATTCCCACAATTTTCTTCATACCAGACCAAGCTGAGCCTAAGTTGTTATCTGCCAAGTTTTTTTCTAACTTAACTTTATATGCTTGTTTGGCTTTGAAGATCTCCGTTCTGATTTCCTTCCTCGCTGTTACCCTTCCTAGGTTACCCCCCTGCTTATAGGCTAACTTCTTATTCAGCAAAGCTGTTTTAACTGATTTTGACATCCATGGTCTAGTATTTGGGAAAACCTTAAATTTACGTGTAGGCACAATCATATCCTCACAAAAAGTTATGTGCCTCCAAGAAACCCAACCCGGACTCACTGTGCCACAAAGAAGAGGCCACACACTTCACTGGGTTTTTCTTTGTTTTCTTCTTCGTTGTATAAATAAATCGGTAACACTTTATTTGAAGGGGTGTGCATAAGACTGACATGACACTGTCATAAACATGACATAACACCTGTCATGAACCTGTCATGAGTTTTTATGAATGTTTATGACTGTTGTCATTAAGTGTCATTCGGTAAATTATGACACTTTTAATGCAAAGTTGACATTGTTTAAAATGTCTTTGTTATGACAACTTGACATTAACAAAGACAAAAACTGTCTTTGTTATGACAACTTTAATTAATATTTCCCCTTACCTCAAGTAAAGTGGACATCTTTATAACTAGTCCAACGTGTTCCACTTTACTTGAGGTAAGGGGAAATATTAATGACACTGTTGTTAAAGCATTTGACAGTGTAATAACCCTTAATGACAGCTTTATAACTAGTACAACGTGTTCCACTTTACTTGAGGACAAGTAAAATGTTCATGACACAGTTATAAAGGTGTCATGACGGCCAAAGTCAAAACCAACCACATATGACAGGGTAATGTAATGTTAACGCAAAGCTAAATAACTTCTTTAAGTTTGATAAATTAGACCTGTTATGACATATTTGTGACAGGTTGACAGGTTATGATTTCTTGGTTAATGCCAAGTTGTCATAACAAAGACATTTCTGTCTTTGTTAATGTCAAGTTGTTATAATCAAGAAATGTATTGTCTTTGTTAATGTCAAGTTGTCATAACAAAGACATTTTAAACAATGTCAACTTTGCATTAAAAGTGTCATCATTTACCGAATGACACTTAATGACAACAGTCATAAACATTCTTAAAAACTCCTTCATGTTCATGACAGGTGTCATGTCATGTTTATGACAGTGTCATGTCAGTCTTATGCACACCCCTTCAAATAAAGTGTTACCAATAAATCCACTCCTGGGCACTTTGTAGAAAATATTATTAATTATTAATATTTCCCTTTTGAGCTAATTTGCTACAGTGGTGTCATAATTATTAATAAAACAGCTAATTTTTGGAAATTGCCACCACATAATCAGTTATTTTGATTGCAAAATTTGATTGATAAGCATATCATGAGTGGGGAAATATTCATGAAAATATGAGGAAAAGAAAATGCCACAATGTCTCTTTATTCTCTTATTTATGTATGTAGGATGAAGAGGTACAGATCGAGGATCAGCAACAAACTATACTATATTATTTAACTAACTATTTAACTAGATATTATTTAACATTATTGGATTTACTGCTTTAACAAAACACTTTTGAGTCACATGTGATATTCATGACTCCTGTCTGTCTCAGTGCTGAAACTCTCTATACAAAGTTACAAAAAATGTCAGCTCAGACTTTTATACATTATTCTATTGCAAATTTCAAACATACCTTAGTCCTCATTAATATTGCTTAATCATGTTAATGATTCTTCATGATTTCCATCTTAAATCATACGCTGAATTATTGGAATCACACTCTGCAAAGCTTCTGTTATCTTAAGGGAAACAGTAGGAAACCACTGAAAGTGCTGTGGTTATCCTTGTTATTATATATCCACATGCCAGACCAAAGTCTCACATAGACGACATCTCCAGCCTCCAGGATCAACACAACTCCATTCGAGGAGTTTAAATCACCCTGAGGCTGATGAGCATGTGCTGCAACCACACGCTCTCCATTCTTAACAATGAATGCTGCTGATACAGTTGGGCCATGACTGAATACAGAGATTCTGAACATGTATGCTCCTTTCAGTGGGGCTGTGAAAATACCTAAATCAAATAACAAGAGATACAGAATCAGACGTTTCCTGTATGACCGCTTAATTATCAAACACACTGTGTAATAGTTTAGAGAGACGGCAGATAATTTAATTCTCTTATCCACATTACACAACTGCAGAGAGGTCTGAATGGAGCAGAAGGGTTTTCATTATTATAAACTGAGTTTTATGAATCCATTTCTTGATAATTACCTGTGATTGGGTTGTAGGCGTTCCCGATGTTTGTGAAGACGTCCCTGTAGGTTAGTGTGATTTCAGTGGTAAAAGGACCAATATATCCATTGCCAGATTGCATCAGTCCAGCTGAAAAAGCTATTTCTCTGTCTGTTATTGAAAAACATAAGCAATATTGTGATATATGACTCTATTACACTGAGAATGTATACACTGAATTTAACTTCATTAAAACCAGGGTTGCCAACTTTTGAGTTTTGCTTGGAGTGAGATTTGGGTGGGTGGGTGGAGGGGATGATGATGAAAAAAAAAGTTGTACTGTATCACGTGCCATTTGAGCTGAAGCGCTACAGCGGTCTGTCACATTTAAAAGCACCAAAAACTGTATTTATTGTTTGAATCTCGTAAACATATTGACAGAATATGAGAGCAGAGAATTTGTTCCATATCAAAAGTAGCCTATAACTTTCTCTGTCTTGTCTGTCGGTGTCAGTGTCCTCTTTGACTCGCGATTTTTCTCTGCTTGAGAAAGATGTGTGCCGTGAGCGCGTGTGAAAAGGGTAAATTACGGTCACGGACGTCACTGACGTTACGACGACAAATGTTTCCAGCGAATCGACAATCAGAGAAAGGCATTAGACACAGCAGTGGTCCAATCAGTAGTTAAGAGCCTGAACTGGTTTAGTAATTCGGAAATTAGCGCACATGAGGAAAAAAAAATACAGCACAGAAGAATGTCTTGTTTAGCGTGAGATTTCTTTGTCGAGCGTGAGAGCGTGAGATTGAGGCTGAATGCGTGACTGTAACGCCAGATGCGTGAGAGTTGGCAACCCTGTTAAAACACACTTTCACCTCTATTTTCCTTTCTCAACTCCACTTGACCCAGAGTAAGATTTGAAATTTCTGTGAAGAAATAAAGATTCTGTTAAATAACATTCACACTGCTTATTGTAATAGATACATAAAGCAAAATGTAAACAGTATACACTCAACTTTGCACTAACATTTAAACTATGCAATTTATTGTATTGGTGTTTTACTTTGAGGATCATTGATAAAAGAGTGAATGTTTTGGTGAGGTACCATAATTTTTCTTGTTCAGCTCTTCCAGGATAAATGTCTGTTGTTCCCTCAGTTGCGTCTCTAAAGCTCTGATGTTTGTTTTCTGCTCTGTAACTGTGGCGGTCAGTTGTCTGATGTTTGTTTTCTGCTCTGTATCTGCGGCGGTCAGTTCTCTGATGTTTGTTTTCTGCTCTGTAACTGTGGCGGTCAGTTCTCTGATGTTTGTTTTCTGCTCTGTATCTGCGGCGGTCAGTTCTCTGATGTGTGTTTTCTGCTCTGTAACTGTGGCGGTCAGATCTCTGATGTTTGTTTTCTGCTCTGTAACTGTGGCGGTCAGTTCTCTGATGTTTGTTTTCTGCTCTGTAACTGTGGCGGTCAGTTCTCTCAGTGCTGCATGGATGTCAGTGAAGCACAGATGGTAGTTTTGTTGGCTGTCAGTTGAAGCTTCATCTCTCAAAGTGTCTGTTTGCGGTGGATTCTGTCCTCCGTCCTCAGATCTGAGCTGTTGACTGATCTCATTCTCATTGAGTCCTCCATCTACCTGATACTGTACGACCAACAGCAGCAGTAAACACACTAAACCCTTCATCACTGATGTTTGTTTCCAGCTCTTACTCTGTCATCCTCACAGCCTCGCATGTTCCTTTTATAGTGTCCTGATTTACTGTTTTTTTGTACTTTATCTATATTGCTTCAGATAAATAAGTAGTTCAAGTTAATGGTTAATCATAATCTAAGGGATGTTTCGGATTCAGTAGATGTTAATCTCTATTCACTACATTTGTGGCACTATGATGATCTCAACAGAAAATAACTCTGATTCATCTCTCTGCCTTTAAATTTTTAATTTTTATTTATTTATATGTATATATGTTGTGAATCACCAGTCTCAGAGAGATCCATTTGCAGCATAAAAGTTTATTAACAGAATGGTCAGACAGGCAAGGGTCGATGACAGCAAACACAGCACTGAAGACAAGGCAAACTCAAGGTCGATTACCAGGCTGAATGGTCAGGGCAGGCAGAGAACAAGCAGAGTCCGATAACCAGGCAGAGGTAACGTAGGCAGGCAGCAGGTAAGGAAGGACTAGACGGAAGGGGTCGAGAAACGGATAGGCAGTCAATTGGTATAATGCTCAGTAGTGTTCACAATAGCAAGACAAAACTTCGCACTAAGAGCTGTGCGAAGTGGATATAAATAGCCTGGTAGATAGGCTGCAGCTGAGCACAGTAATTGAGTCATTAGAGAGGCTTATGGGGAATGTAGTGTGAGAGAATCAATATTCGGGTGAGGGTGGCCTCTGCTGGCCAGAGAGAGGAGTTGCAGAGCCCGGGATTGTGACAGAGCCCCCTCCCTGCGAGCGACTCCTGGCGCGCGGAGCCTGACGGCGTCGGGGTCTACCTCGAGGTCGTGGGGCCGGTTTGGTGGGATGAGCTAGGTGAAAGTCTGTGATCAGGCTGAGGTCCAGGATGTCTGAGGCGTCTACCCAAGAACGTTCCTCAGGGCCAAATCCCTCCCAATGAACCAAGTACTGCAGGGAACTTCCCCGACGTCTGGAGTCCACTAGCTCCTGAACTAGATAGGCCTCCTCGCCTTCCACTAGGATGGGCTGAGGGCTCAGGTCACGGGACCTTCCCTCCTGTCCCACGTTGGGTCCATCAGCAGGTTTGAGTAGAGAGACATGGAAGGTGGGAGCGAGACGGTACTGTCTGGGCAGATCAAGGCGATAAGAGACTGGGGTAATCTGTTGCGTAATCTTGAATGGACCCACGAACCTGGGACTGAGCTTCTTGCAGGGAAGACGCAGACGGAGGTCTCAGGTCGACAGCCAGACCCATTGGCCCGGGAGATACTCCGGACCCGGCCGCCGATGACGGTTAGCCTGTTCCCTCTGACGGCGAACCGCTCGTTGGAGGTGAGTATGGGCCTGGTTCCAGGTCTCCTCGCTGCGTTGGAGCCAGTCGTTCACGGCAGGTACATTTGTGGGTTCTCCTGACCACGGGAAAAGAGGCGGTTGGAAACCTAGGACACACTGAAAGGGGGTTAGGCCGGTAGAGTGTTTCCGGATGGAATTCTGGGCGTACTCGGCCCAGATTAGGTAACGACTCCAATCCCGCAGGTGTTGATGGCAGTAGGAGCGTAGAAAACGGATTACCTCTTGATTTAAGCGTTCGGCCTGCCCGTTGGATTGTGGATGGTACCCAGACGTTAGACTGATATTGACCTGTAGGGTCTTGAAGAAGGCTGACCACACTTGAGAGGTAAACTGGGGTCCTCGGTCGGAGACTATGTCTTCGGGCAGGCCATAGAAACGGAACACCTGATTGCAGAGGTGTTCAGCGGTTTGTAATGCCGTGGGGAGCTTTGCAAGAGGAATAAGACGACAGGCCTTGGAGAAACGATCGATCACGGTGAGGATGGTGGTGTGACCTTCAGAAGCAGGAAGATCGGTGATGAAGTCGATGGCAATGTGTGACCAAGGACGTTGCGGGATGGGGAGAGGTTGTAACAGGCCCGCAGGTAATTGGCGAGACGACTTCTGAGTGTTACAGACCCGGCAGTGTTGTACATGGGTTGTAATATCAGAGGCTAAAGAGGGCCACCAATAACGGTTTTGGAGCAGTTGGATAGTGGCCGTGATCCCTGGATACCCTGAGCTGGGATGTGCATGAACGAGTTCCAGGACCTGATGCCGAAAGGTCTCGGGGACAAAGATTCGCGCGGGCGGACAGCCGGGTGGGACTTCAGCGCGGGAGTTGACCTGCTCGATGTCCCACTGGATGGGAGCGACAATGAGGTTGGGAGCCAGCACCGTTTTGGGGTCCTGTGGTGTAAGTTCGAGGTCGTTTTGGCGTGAGAGGGCATCTGCCTTGACATTCTTGGAACCAGGGCGATAAGTGACAGTGAAGAGGAACCGGGCAAAGAAGAGAGACCAACGTGCCTGCCTGGGGTTTAGCCTCTTAGCGGTGCGAAGATATTCTAGGTTCTTATGGTCCGTAAGAACGATGAAAGGATGGAGAGAGCCCTCGAGCCAATGCCGCCACTCTTCAAAGGCGGCCTTCATGGCCAGCAACTCCCGATCACCCACATCGTAGTTTCTTTCGGCGGCATTCAACTTACGGGAGTAGAATGCACAGGGATATAACTTGGGCGGTGAACCTTGGCGTTGTGAGAGGATGGCCCCCAAGGCGGTGTTCGAGGCATCTACCTCGACTATGAATGGAAGACTGGGATCAGGATGGTGCAGTATGGGAGCTGTGGTAAAGCGTTGTTTGAGCACATTAAAAGCCTGGGTGGCAGACTCCTTCCACTGAAGACGATGTGTGCCCTTCTTCACAAGAGAGGTGAGCGGGTTGGCCACGGCGCTGAAGTTTCTTATGAATCGTCAGTAAAAGTTAGCAAACCCGAGGAAGCACTGTAGCTCTTTCAGGGTTGTGGGACGTGGCCAATCACGGACTGCTTTGACCTTTCCCGCGTCCATAGCAACTCCCTCCGGGCTGATGACGTAACCCAAGAATGAAATGGAGGTTTGATGGAACTCACACTTTTCCAGTTTGGCATACAGATGGTGGTGAAGGAGTCTCTGGAGGACGGCTCGCACGTGCTGCACATGGTCTGTGAAGGTGTCAGAGTAAATTAGGATGTCGTCGATGTACACTATGACTGTACGATGGAGCATGTCTCTGAAGACGTTATTGATAAACGACTGGAAGACAGACGGACTGTTCGCCAGGCCGAACGGCATAACCAAGTACTCGTAGTGCCCCGTGTTGGTGGAAAATGCTGTCTTCCACTCGTCCCCCTTCCTGATGCGGATAAGATTATATGCACAGCGAAGATCGAGCTTAGTGTAGTACTTGGCAGTACGAAGTAATTCCAAGGCGGCTGGAACCAACGGGAGCGGATAACGGAACTTCACTGTGATGTCATTCAGAGCACGGTAATCAATGCAGGGTCGAAGGCCCCCATCCTTCGTTCTGGACGAAGAAGAATCCGGCGGACGCAGGAGACGTGGAGGGCCAAATGAAACCCTTTGTCAGTTCCTCCTCTATATATTTCCTCATAGCTTCGGACTCTGGTTGAGAGAGAGGGAATATACGACCCATGGGAGGCACCGAACCGGGTAACAGATCGATGGCACAGTCGCTGTCGCGATGAGGCGGGAGTTGAGAAGCGCCAACTTTGCTGAAGGCCTCTGCCATATCATGGTATTCGGTAGGGAGGTCGTTCAGGTTGGCCTTCGCCACGGGCACGGAGATGACTTGAATGGTAGATGGAGCCACAGGTGAGAGGCACTTGGAATGACAGGACGCGCCCCAACGGGTAATCTGGTTGGTTCTCCAGTGAATCTGGGGATTGTGTTTACGGAGCCATGGCAAGCCTAGGATCACAGGGGTGCGTGGAGCGTGGAAGATGTAAAGACTTTGGGCGGATCTAATCCGTCGGGAATTTGCATATCATAATTAATAATTGATAATTAATAATTGTTCATACATGTTTGGATTAGATCAGTCTTACATGTTAATAAATCTCCCTCTAAGGGAGGATGTCATTTTAACTGCATGCATAACTGTGTATCCTTGCATTTTAACTACAAGTTGATTACAGTTAATTACACTGATCACATCTTACGAAACAGTCAAAATGAATTAGCTCAATTGCCAGAATAATATTGTGGGGATCCACAATATCATCTTACTTTATAGGATTTCAGGAAACGCAATTCTCTGGCCAGAAGAATTGGGTTTCCCGCCCTATAAACACATACTCTTTAAAGTATCTTTAATTTGTAAAGCTTGTAGCATAAGTTAGATCTTTGGCACTTAAGGGACTTGAAAATGAGCAAAACAACACAGTTCGTCAATCACATGAATATAATGGATTTAATAAAGGCATAATTACTTGTATATATTCCATGGCAACCCTAGTAAATATATATGTATTTACAAACATAATAGACATACAAAACACTATACGACATCGATGAGAGAAACGCGCAGAGTTTGAACAATGGATAACTTACACGCGTGAGAGCGAGTAAGTGAGAGAGGAGAGGAGAGAAAGGAAGGGGGAGAGGGAGCATTGATAGCATTCCTCCAGACATTCACCTTTCTGTAAACAACACGAAACATCATCTTAAGGCTTCTTAGAAGCTCTATACAAAGATATATACTTGCACAAATTTATGGGTCTCGCTGTGTTGCTGCATTCCTGAACGGCCCGGTCTGGCCGCATGCGTGAGCGGAGTCCTTTGTGTGTGTAAGCGTCACGTGGTGCTGCTTGGCGCGCGTGTTGAACAGAGGGTTTTAAAGTCATTGAGGTAACATTACCAAAGTACATTGTTCACTTCCACGAAGTGAAACGAACTTAGCCAAACTGAGTCGACTACAGAAAACAAAACTTCAACTTACAAAGACAAGAAATAAAGATCTGATGTGGTCTCCGGAGGATAGGATTCCCCACAAGATAGGATTACATGGTGCAGCAGCGAAGGACCAAGAGAAGAGAGTTCGAGAGAATAGGCAGTTATTTTTTTAAAATGCCAAGATAAAGTTCCCTGCTGCACCACAGTCAATCAGTGCTCTGGTGGGAACCCGCTTGCCATTTGTCGTTAACACAACAGGCACAAACACAGACGAAGTGTGGTGTAGTGCTTCGAGGTCTGTGCTCACCGGACGAGAAGTGGTTGAACGGGGTCTGGATGGGCAGGAGGAACGAAGGTGGCCTGCCTCGTCGCAGTACAGACAGAGGTGAAGCCGGTTCCGTCGATCTCTCTCCTCCGTGGGCAGATGGTAGGCATTCATTTGCATGGGTTCAGGTTCTTCAGCGCGCGAGGAGCAGGAATGGCACGGTGATAGGCTCGACGTGACCTCATGAGGTTATCTATCTGGATCGTGAGGTTGATGAACTGGTCGAGGTTCCTGCCCTCGTCACGACAGGCTAGTTCCGACTGTAGATCATGGTTCAGGCCTCTTCGAAAAATTACCTTGAGCGTGTCGTCATTCCAAGAAGTCTGTGCGGCTAGGGTGCGATGCGTGAGAGCATACTCAGCAGCAGTAGACCTTCCCTGTGAGAGCTCCAACAAGCGATCGCCCGCACTCTTTCCCTCCCTGGAATGCTCGAAGACCTCTCTGAAGCGTTGGAGGAAAACTAGGAAGGACGGGAATGCTGATCCATCGGCTCTCCATACAGCTGTAAACCACTCCAATGCTCTCCCTGTGAGCAATGAACTCATAAAGGCTATCTTCCCCGTGTCAGTAGAATACAAAGACGGTTGTTGATCGATGTATAAAGAGCACTGAAGAACAAAGCCCTTACATTTATCGGGATCCCCGTCAAACTTCTCCGGGAGCGCGAGACGAGGCGCCGCGGGGGGCGGGGCTGGAGCGGGACTGGCAGCTGCGGCGGGTTGTGGAGGAGACTGGTCCGATGCTGAAGCTTGGAGACCTCGAACGGCTTTAACCAGCTCGTCCATCAGCGAGGTGAGGTGGTTCAGCTGATGATGATGAGCGGCGATCTGATCAGCCTGGGCTGAATAAGCAGCAGACAAGCTTGACATAGCTGCTGGATCTGGGCGTGGCGAAGTTTTCTGTTGTGAATCACCAGTCTCAGAGAGATCCATTTGCCAGCATAAAAGTTTATTAACAGAATGGTCAGACAGGCAAGGGTCGATGACAGCAAACACAGCACTGAAGACAAGGCAAACTCAAGGTTGATTACCAGGCTGAATGGTCAGGGCAGGCAGAGAACAAGCAGAGTCCGATAACCAGGCAGAGGTAACGTAGGCAGGCAGCAGGCAAGGAAGGTCTAGACGGAAGGGGTCGAGAAACGGTTAGGCAGTCAATTGGTATAATGCTCAGTAGTGTTCACAATAGCAAGACAAAACTTTGCACTAAGAGCTGTGCGAAGTGGATATAAATAGCCTGGTAGATAGGCTGCAGCTGAGCACAGTAATTGAGTCATTAGAGAGGCTTATGGGGAATGTAGTGTGAGAGAATCAATATTCGGGTGAGGGTGGCCTCTGCTGGCCAGAGAGAGGAGTTGCAGAGCCCGGGATTGTGACAATATATATATATATATATATATATATATATATACACACACACACACACACAAAGGTTCTTGCTGGTTCTCGAATCTGATTGGCTGAGAGCCTTTTCTAGCCGTGTGATATTTGCGCAGTAACATCACTCCCTAACATCACTCCCATCACTCCCCATCACAACCTTCTATCTAACCTTGTATCACTCTGCTTGCGGCGACTGTCATGGCGGTCAAGCAAATCCACCATAATTTTAATAAATACTAATATAGTTGTGCACAAAATGTAACTGTTCAAAATGTATTTTTTTAAGCGAGAATGTAGTTATTTAGACCTCAAATATGTCAAGTCACCTTTATTTATATAGCGCTTTTTAAAAAAAACAAACAAACAAAATAAGTGTAATATACTAAGATTTCCACAAAAAGGATATTCTTTGTTACGTTAAAGTATTGAATCACTTGAACCCAAGGAATATATTCTTATACAATAGATCATATACAATCCCTATATGAAAAAAAAAAAAAAAAAAAAAAAAAAAAAAAACAACCACTACTGCAACACAATGACCCAATTCTTGTAAACTGTCTGCCCAAGGTCACTAAATTGCCACTGTCTTTATTTTATTCAGTTAACCTAAATCTGGTTGTATAGGGGTTATATAATAAATCCAATCTCTCCATAGTACTAAAAACAACAGGGACTTTAGTCTTAGAGCATAGGTTAGCTTCTCCATTGTAAAGATATCATGTACTATGTTCTTCCAGTCTTCGAGAGTGGGCAAAGTTGGTTGCAGCCACTTTCTTGTAATTGCTTTCTTGCTTGCTATTGTTAGGATTCTGAACAGGTATTTATTTGGAAAATCACTGCTAATCAAACCCAAATACATCACCTCAAAACTGAGAGGAATTTGAATCTTAAGAATTATTTCTAAACAATTATGTATCTCATACCAATATTGATTAATAGAAGAGCAACTCCAGAAAATGTGAAAGTGATTTGCCTTGTCAACCCCACAACTTCAACAATCGGATGGTTGTTGCTTGATCTGGGCAGGTGTGGAGAAAAACCTAGAAACACCCTTCCACGCAAACTCTCTCCAGAACAAAGAATGTGTAGTTTTCCATTGTGACTCGCATATGCTTTCCCACTCCTCTACCGAAAGACTCAGATTACCTTCTCGCTCCCATCTGCTCTTTATGTATAATGTGTCTACCTTCTTAGCTTGTTGTAGCCCACCGTACAGCTTTGAGATTATGTTTTTACAGACATCTGATTGATAGGCTTAAAAAAAAAACTTTAATAACCCATTTTCTCCTTTTCTTGACACATCTCCTTTAGCATGTTCTAAATAGTGGCGCAGTTGTAGATACCTATAAAAGTCTTGGTTCTCTAGCCCGTGATTTCCTTTAAGCTTGTGAAAGCTCTGGAGTTTCCCCTTGTTCATAAATGTCCAATAGGCATTTAAGCCTTTAGTCGTCCACATTTTGAACCTGTTATCTGTTTTATTAGGAACGAACTCCATATCATAGGCACACCAGCGCAGCAATACCATAGAATCTTTCAAATTACATAATTTAACTATTTTCTTCCAAATGTTTAAGGATACATTTAACCAAGGATTATCTATAGTTAATAATTTATTTATCAGTCCAATATCTCCCAATGCTGCCTCAAATGGAACATCCTGAGATATGACACTTTCTATTTCCTTCCATCTAGATTGGTATGCCGGATTACATAAACACACCAAAGGTTTGATCTGGGCAGCATAATAATAATCACTCAAACAACGTAGTGCCATTCCCCCCTTTCCCTTCGATAGCTGTAGAGTTTTAAATCTAATTCTGGGTTTCTTCGCTTTCCAGATAAATCTTGAAAACAATTTATCCCATTCTATGAACTGCTGTATTGGTATATTCACTGGCAGAGACTGAAATAAATATAAAAGTCTTGGTAGAATGTTCATCTTGACTGATTTCGACCCTTGAGCTCATGCTTAAAAAGGGTATAAGATTCCATCTAGATATTTCAGTTTTAATTTTTGTAATTAGAGGTGCAAAATTAGCTTGAAATAATCGTGATATATCTTTTGATAAAATTACTCCCAGATATGTCATTGAAACTGAATCCCAGTTGAGACAAAAACTCCTGGTAATGAAACCAGATGGCTTATAATTAAAAGTGAGAACCTGGGTTTTCTGTATGTTCACCTTATAGCCTGAAAATGAACCATATGTCTCAAGAAGTGACATCAATTCTGGAAAAGACTGGGTTGGCTGTTTTAAGTAAACTAAAATGTCATCTGCGAAGGCAGCTACCTTGTGCACTCCTGTCCCCATTTCTATACCTATAATGATAACAGTAGCCTCGATAGCCTTCAATAGCCTCAAAAAAGCTACGGCGCCAATTCACTGTTTGTGCGCCATACGCGACTGCCTCTGGCTCTCTAGTTTGGCGAAGGCGAGCTGGGGTTTTGCTCACTCTAGGGGTGGTGGTGTCTGGCATTTTCAGGGTGGTTTGTGATGCGCAGGTTTCAACCTTGCGGATCAGCTCATCCACAACTGCATCATCCCGGAGTGTGGCTATTTGTTCTCTCAGCACACCTGTGCATTCCAGTGCACCTTGCGCACTTGCTGTGGCACTCTGTAGGCTTGTGGCAACTGCTTCACAGGGCTCGAACAGGGCATGGCAGCATAAAAGACCGAAATATGTTCTCCCTTTTAAAGCCTGTTTGTAGAGTCCCCCGATCTTTGCTCGGCTGTCCCCTCTGACACTCTTGTCATCCTTCAGCTCGTGCAGTGTAGTCAGGAGAGTGGGGTAAGCTGCAATGACGCGTTTAATGGACATGTCACGGATACACCACCTTGTCGGGCAAAGGCCTAAGATGTTGACAGCAACCTCATCACAGGCAAAAAACGATTGGTAGAGCTGTTTTCGCTTTGATGACTCTCTTATCACAGATGAGACACCCTGAACAAAGTTCAAAGTATCTGCCACAAGACTCACTTCACGTGCAGCTTCTTGGAGAATCAAATCCAGTGAGTGGTTGCTGCAATGCACATAAAATGAGTGCGGGTTTAACTCTTTAAGCCGAGCTTGCACGCCTGAAAAACACCCTGACATATTAGCTGCTCCATCAAAACAAAATCCTGCGATGCGTTCAATGGGGATGTTAAGTCTTAAAAAAATATCCTTGATGCAACTGAAAAGAGTTTCTCCAGTGCTGTCCCGGGCGTTATAAAATCCCCAAAACACAGTGTGAGGCTCCAAACTGCTGTAAACATATTTCAGACTGCATGAGAACTGCTCAGTGTTGCTAATGTCAGTTGTACCGTCAGCTGTGAGGCCATAAAATCGGCAGTGCGATGAGCGGGCAACAATTTCCCTCTGGATGCCATGAGCAAACTTTTCAGCTATTTCATTTTGTATAGTGTCCGACATCCAGTTGTTTCTTCCTTCTATCCACTTTCTTTCTTCAGGGAGATCATATGAGTGCTCCAGCATCAAATCATACAGTATTCCTTCGCGTGCTGTGTCACCCCTGAAGGCAATTCCCTTGCTGCCAAGGAATCGGGTGGTCCTGAAGAGAAGCTCCAAACAGTGTCGGGCAGTAGCCTGCTTTCTGGCATGAGCGCTGGATAAGCGAGCATCTATGGGGACGTCATCCAAAGCGGCCAACTTTTGTATTGACTCGCTATGCAACTCTGATCTCTCATGCTCGTTAAATTTTTCAGTAGCTTTACGCCAATTTGAAAAGCCGGCATTCACGAAGGGGTTGTCTTTTTTAAATTTGTCTCTGGGTATGACTTTTTTTCCGACTGCTTTCAGGCAAACAAAACACAAAATATGATCAGTCTCTTCCACATAATGCAGCCACTGCCATCTAGCAAACCAAGTCGGTGCCACAGAATGTGAGAACGTTTCACTACCACAACGCCGTGCAGGAAATTTGAAACTGGATGTTGGCTGGAAGGGCTCGTCTAATCCAATCACGCTAGGTTGGATTGCGGGGGCTGGGACTGGGCCTTGCAGAGCCGGGCGGACAGTCTCCTCACTCAGGCTGCTCTCCGTTGTCATGGTTGCGGTAACGTTACTAGTGTTCTTTTTCACTGGTGGTTTTCCAAAAAAATCAGAAATCTGTTTCTGTGCCATATTTCCTCCTTGTTTCTGTCATAAAATTTGTATGGATGGGAGCGTTTTTTTTTCTTTTTTTTTCTGTTGATCGGTAAACCTCGTTACTAGGCAACCGCTAGCCTGCCTGTCGTTGACAACGTAACTTCCAAACTTGTGTCAAAGAGTATTGTTCTATTTCCCATGATTCATAGTGGGTTCAACTGGCTAAACGGTTTTCTACTTAAAGACAGAAATTATGTGGTGATGCTTACCATCACCAATTGTATTACTGTTAATTTTGGGATGATCTTCTATTACTATTACATATTCTCTCTTGACTAATGTGTTGTCCCTTTCAGTGTTAATTTTGACAGCAAATTTTGATTTAGTTTTAGTCATAGTCTTTTGACTAAAATGCCATTTAATTTTAGTCATCTGAATTGTCGAAATTCAGACGACTCGACGAAATCGACGAAATCAAATAAGATTTTAGTCAACTAAATCTACAGTAGATTTAGTGACTAAAATCGAATGGGTTTAGTTAAATTGTAATTTTAATGCAATTTAATAACATTTTCAAACCCATTATATATTCCTGTAGAAAACATATATGAAACTGTTAATATTAATCATTTTAAAAGTTTGAACATGCAATACAGACACAGATTTAGCACTGTGACATAAAATAATATCTTAAAATTAAATAAAAACACTTCTCCTAAAGTAGAACAGTCTCTATTTTTCTTCAATGAATGATTATGTCGTCTTTAATTTACATACATTGTTCTTTATTCTTTCAAGCAGACATAATATATATATATATTTGTATGAATTAAATCAAATTAATCCTTATTAAAGCTATTAAAGCTGCTGTCCGCAACTTTTTTAAGTTAAAAATAATCCAAAATAATTATTTTAAAAAAAACATCTTCAGCCAGTGTTCAAATCTATCTGCTTGCCATAGCTAGATTCAAAACGGTTAGCTTGTAATAATGATTTTAATTCCAGTGGTACTGGTGGGTTTCCGCGGGAAATTCGAGCATGTCTTTGCGTCATTACGTCACATCCGTACACATAGTGAAGGTGTTTCGGCTCGCCGGCTATACTGCGCGTGAGGAGATGTAGATATGTATAGGCTTTTCTCGCAGCACTTTACATAATTCAAGATCCAAACAACAATCATCAGTGTCAACTGGAGATTCACCAGTTATGAAACCCAAAAGACTTCGTACTTCGGATTTAAGGTGGCTAGAGAAAGAGAAAGAAATTAACCGTCTCATGCGAACACAAGGATTTAAACATCGAAGGTGCGTGAACTGCGTGTTTTGAAGGGGTTCAAAACGGAAGAAGAGACGGCTTTTTCTGCTTAACAAGTAAGACATTTCAATAGTTCAATCGTGTAACAGTACCACTGTTTTCTTAATTCACACAGTTATGGAGTTTCCTTGTTGTGCCTTTCTCGTTTAGCTATTATGGAGAATATGAATTCTGAACTACACAGGTAATAAAACACATTAAATGCAACGTTAGTCACGCAATGCTGATGTTGTTAACATGAACAATTTGAGAACAAAGTAGGCTATAATTTGCACGGTTGCTGTAAATCGCGTTGATTAAATCTAACGATCGCTTAACATGTCGAATGCTTTTTCCCCCTTAGTTGATCAGAACAAAAATGGATGTTACTTACTTTTTCAGAAGATATTTTCCGGTGAAAATTCTTATGTTAGTCAAACTTTCAAAATGTGAATCTGTGATTCTGAATGACAGTATCCACACAGCGCGGTGATTGACAGCACTCGCCTCAAAACATTGTGTTCATCCGCGCTGTTTCATGCCGATTTACAACCCACGTAAAGTTGATAATTCCGCAAATAACTGCAATTGCAGATTTCGAACAGAGATGGTGACCAAGAGGAAAAACTACGGACTGTAGCTTTAAAGAGCAGTGAATGCTTTTCTCTTTTTATTTTGTTGTTTGATTAATATTAGTATAGCCTACAGACAACATTAGCTTTATTACGCTATATAAGACCGAGTGTGCAGATCCAATCACTGATGCACATCAGATTCTGTAAAGTTCTGTAAAGACTGACTGCGTTTACGTGAATACTCTCCAAAACGGACATTTAGACATAATGTTGTGTGTATTCAGACGCGAAAGAGAGCTCAGTTCACTCCTCGCGCGCTGTAGGCTATAGCTGCTGCACGCGTCGGGTCGTGTGTGTGTGTGTGTGTGTGTGCGCGCGCGCGCAGAAAAAATACAGAATAAAGCTCTCTTTCGCGTCGTCACTCTTATTCAGATCTGTCCATATGTCTGCTCTTCTCTTTCTTAATTAAATTAAAATCCAAAATACACATCATAGCCAACGTGTGTCAAAATCATTTCCTAAAATATTCATAAGGAATTTATAAATTGTGAAAAATATTTTTTATAAATTTTTTTTTTTAAATCTCCCTCTCGCCAATAGGGGGTGCTGCAGCACCCCCACTTCCCGCGGCCGTGGGCGTTGGCAAGTTTCAGATCATTTGTGTAGCATATATGTAAGGTATGAACCGGTCGATTTTGGGGAATTTGTATACAATAATTCATAATTCATAATTATTCATACAGGTTCGGACCAGATCAACTTTACATTTTAATAAATCTCCCGATAAGGGATGATACGTTATTTTACCTGCATGCAAAACTGCATGCTTGCATGTGTATCTCAGTAGCCAACCTCAAGTTGATTGCGATTAGCTACACAGATCACGTTTTACAAACAGGTAAAATTAATTCGCTCAATTAATTTATAGAGTTTAGGAAAATCAATTCTGTGGCCACAAGAATTAGTCTTCCCGCCCTATAAACAAATACTCTTTAAAGTATCTTAATTTGTAAAGCTCGTAGCTTTTGATCTAGGCATTTCACGGACCCGAAGTATGAGCAGACACAGTCAATCCATCAATTGAGTATCATGAATTTTAATAAGAAATAACTAGCCTATGCATTTACTACGGTTACATGGGATATATGTATTTACAAACATAATAAACAACGAAACACACAAACATTACAAACATAATAAACAACAAAACAAAAGAAAGAGATCCCCAAAGGGGACTCACGAAGGAATCACATCCTGGCAAGAGTGAGAGAGTAAGACCAGCCGGAACTAGAGAGAGCATTGACAAAGTTCACCCAGACAGTAACCTCTCTGAAACAACACGAAAAACATAATCTTAAAGCTTCCTAGAAGCTGATACAGAAATATACTTGGACAGTTTCTTGGTCTCTCTGTGTCTTGTTGCGTGTTCCTAAAACGGCCTGTCCCGGCCGCGTGCAGGAGCGGATGTTCTTTGTTCCGTGGGTGCGCGTCACGTGGCGTTCGGTGCGCGCGCGCTTTGAACAGAGGTTTAAAGTCTTTGAGGTAACATTACCAAATTCGGCTGAATTCATCTCCTCTCCTGTGAGATGAATTAGGTTGGAAAACTTAAAGAAAACAAAACTTTTAAACGAACAAAAGAAAGAAGAAGATAAAGATCCCCAAAGGGGAATCACACGGAGTTACATCTTTGCGAAGTTGAGGAGGTGAGAGCGTAAGACCAGCGGGGGGAGTTTGTTGTGTGGATGCAATTTATAGCCTTAGAGAACGTGTCCCACCTCTCATTGGCTCGACCAATAAGAAGGGTAGAAGTTCCAGGCGGGAAAGTTGCTCTGTCCTTCATTTACGAGTCTTTGTCCTAGACGTGGACTGGTTTCTGATGAAGAGGACTAGGGAAGATTCTTGTAATACTAATATTTTGTATCATATTTCATATATACAAAGGTGAGATAAACATCAAAGATGCTTTGCTACAAGCAGAAATTGCAAGAGCTACTTGTATGGTGTCTTTGTGATGGTATTCCACGGTGAGAAGGTGGGCGGAGCATCCACATTGCTGAAGACCCCTCTGCATCATCAGCAGGCGTCTCAGGTTCACTAGCGTTTCGCCCCTTAAAGGAGAACTCCGGGCAATTTTTAAGTTAATCTTGATCGTTATATCTTTATGAGTACTGTCTATAGAAAAAAAAACGAACCGGATTGGTGCTTGCTACGCGGAGCTGCGACCGCGAATGCCCAGAGCTCCCACTCAGCTAAAACGGCAGCTCTGGGGGCATAACATAAAGAGCGTTTTTGTGCCTCTTAACAGACACAAAATGCAATTAAAATGTCTGTCTGGGGTAACATGAACTGGGGCCTTACCTGTGAACAAGATGCGTTTAGCAACTTAGCCATGGTTTAAATAGTGTTTTAGACGGCAAGCTGTAGTCTCGTGCTGAAGTCTCGCTCCTCCCACCTGGACTCGCGCTGAAGTCCCGTGATCTCAGTTGTAGCCGGGAAAGGTCAATAGTGTCCAGGTGGGAGGAGCGAGACTTCAGCGTGAGACTAACAGCTTGCTGTCTAAAACACTATTTAGGTGAATTTAAACCATGGCTAAGTTGCTAAACGCATCTTGTTCACAGGTAAGGCCCCTGTTCATGTTGGACAGACATTTTAAATGCATTTTGTGTCTGTTAAGAGGCACAAAAACGCTCTTTATGTTATGCCCCCAGAGCTGCCGTTATAGCTGAGTGGGAGCTCTGGGCATTCGCGGTCGCAGCTCCGCGTCACAAGCACCAATCCGGTTCGTTTTTTTTTCTATAGACAGTACTCACAAAGGTCTAACGATCAAGATTAAGTTAAAAATTGCCCGGAGTTCTCCTTTAACCAAGCACGAAATTCCGATTTTTCAAGCCAGGTATCGCTAAACTTGCACTTCCCCATTGCTGAATAAAATTCGTTTGACGTCTTTCTGTGGTATCCGAGAGACTTGCGCCAATAACACGAAAGCTCAAAGCTGATTGGCTGTTGCATGTTGGTCTATTTTGTAGTCGTAATACAGCGAATTATGTTTGGACAAGTGAAATAAGAAACTACAACACCACGGAATTAGAAAAAAAAACATTCCAAAGCGCTGCGGGAGCATTTAAATGAGATTTACATGGACGTAGGAAAATTAAGACCTGTTTAAAATGATTTAAGACCTAGAACGCAACACTTCAGCAAATTTAAGACTTTTTAAGGCCTTAAATTGTGATTTTGAAATTTTTGACTTTTTTAGACTTTTTAAGACCCCGCGGAAACCCTGGATCAGCCAAGGCCTCTCTGCACCCAGGGTAACCCATCAGTTTCCATTCCATGACATCAAAAGCCTCTACATCGTCAGCTCAGCCAAAATAATTCTGCAGGAAGAGAACTGCAAAATAATCCTCGATAGGGTTGGGAAACGAGAAGTAGTGTTTTTGAAAAATTACCGGAATCGTGCGAAGTTTCGGTTCCGAAAACGGTTCTGGTGCGATATGTGGGCAAGTGCTGGGAGTTGATTATTCTTTAATAGCGTCTTACCTCAAGGCGCAGAGAGAGAAAGAGAGAGTAGAGCAGCATGATAAATCTTTAAAAGATTTTGATTCAAACACCCACGCAATCTTTTTCCTAAATGACAAAAACTTCACCCCTGAACATTCAAATCTGTTTGCGCTGAGAGAGAGCAGATGTCCATATGAAACTGCTTTACAATCACACAGTATCAATATTTCTGTTACAAAATTCAAATGATTAACGTTACAGAAGCACTGAGATAAAAGTTTATAGTTTGAGGTGGCTTTTCCACTGGGCTCGTTTGCTGCGGTCTGAGCCCGAGTGCGATTGTTCCCGGCTCCCCCGCAGCGTTGGTCTGGTTTCACACTCAACTTGATTCTATCGAACCCTGGTCTGTTTGCGTGCATCTTACGTCATTGCAAACGTCCACTTTCAATTTATTGTGTTTTTTATTAATTGGGTGCTATTATGCGCAGCTGAGTGAACAATACAGGTTTACTGTGTGTGTTTGTCACATAAGCTGGCTTTCTGCTGCTTGCAAACTGACTCTTTTGAGGAGACAGTGGATTTAAAAATCTGTTGCCCTGATTCCACGCGATATGCGCAAATACAATGCAGGCTCAGTGTATCCAAGGTAAATCAACAACACTATCATCCCTTACATGTGTTTTATTTAACTAAATACATTACAATCAGCTAAAACGCATGCGCAGGTCACTTTACTTCCTGAACAAGTGCGCACCCGAGTCCATGTTGCTTGCACATTCACGCGAGCTGCGGCACGGTTCGGGAGCAACCGAACTCAGACCACCTCCTCCAGGTAGTCTCGGGTTCGGTTCCCCAGTACGCACCCAGGTCCCATGACAGCATTCACATTAGCGATTATTCATGCGAACCGTGCCCCGTTCTGAACTAAACTGCCAGTGTGAAAGCCCCCTTAGAGTCCTGTCCTTTTCATCAAGGGTGAAGAAAGGGTACACACGTTGTGATGCCCTCATGTTTGCCTGCTGATCACTACAGTTGTTAATCCGATTAATTGATCCAAATATTCATAATTAATATTTCCCTTTTTAACTAATTTGCTATAGTGGTAATTATAGTATAATTATTAAACCATATAATTTATAATTATAAATAAATAAAAAAACAGCAAATTTTGGGAAATTACCACCACATAATCAGTTATTTTGATAGAAAATTTGATTAATAGGCATTATATCATCAATAAAGCATGATATCTTCAAAGCAAGCATTGTTGGGGAAATGTTCATGACAATATGAGGAAAAGAAAATGCCACAATATCGCTTTATTCTCTTAATGAAGTTTTATGTAACAAAGTTCGGGAGGAGCATGTTCAGCTAATCATCCAATCAGCACAAGAAGTCATGAAATTACCGAAAAATATGAATAAATTACGTAACTGCGACGTCGTGTGTTAGCTGGGTTAGCTATTCGTTCTTCTTAAGATGAAGAGTCACTACAATACAACGTTAAAACGTTTAAGAGTGCTATAAAAAGGATTAAGCAGTTTTCCGTACTTAACTTACCTGTTGATTCTCTTCATGCCCGCCATCCTGATTTTGATTTTGTGACTGAGACTTCCGTGAAGCTGTGGGGGATGGGCAGATTACACCAGTTGAAATAAATGCGCGGGTTTTTCCGAGGAGAAGGGAGAACGCGGTGATGAGTAAAATAAATGACATCACAAGGACCTAAATGTAGGCTTTGAATGAAGTTGAAAACTTGTAATTGATTTATTTACGTGTTTTTCATTAGCTATGAAAAGTATAGGCCTTATGCAAAAGTAGTTTCTTGAAAAATATGATTTAAAATTAGGAAGTAAACCCACCCCCTGGTTTCTAATTTTTAACCATTAACATAAACTAGATTAAATTAATTAAATTCAACCTAAATCTGTAGAGCTAAAATAACAAATAGGTTATTCATAACTTATTCAGTTTAAGTTCTGAGTTAAGTTCTGAGTTTTTGAGTTAATATCACATTTTTAATTGAGTAAATTTTAACTTTTTTTATTAAATAAGTTAAATGAACTAATTTCGTTTAGTGACTTTCAGTGTTAGGTTTTACAGTGCAGGCATGTATTTAATAATGTTACAGACAACTTAGATTCAACTTAGATTCTTACAACAACTTCTACTTACAGTGAAGAAAATAAGTATTTGTACACCCTGCTATTTTGCAAGTTCTCCCTCTTAGAAATCATGGAGGGGTCTGAAATTGTCATCGTAGGTGCATGTCCACTGTGAGAGACATAATCTAAAAAAAAAAATCCAGATATCACAATGTATGATTTTTTAACTATTTATTTGTAAGATACAGCTGCAAATAAGTATTTGAACACCTGAGAAAATCAATGTTAATATTTGGTACAGTAGCCTTTGTTTGCAATTACAGAGGTCAAACGTTTCCTGTAGTTTTTCACCAGGTTTGCACACACTGCAGGAGGGATTTTGGCCCACTCCTCCACACAGATCTTCTCTAGATCACTCAGGTTTCTGGGCTGCCGCTGAGAAACACAGAGTTTGAGCTCACTCCAAAGATTCTCTATTGGGTTTAGGTCTGGAGACTGGCTAGGCCACGCCAGAACCTTGATATGCTTCTTACAGAGCCACTCCTTGGTTATCCTGGCTGTGTGCTTCGGGTCATTGTCATGTTGGAAGACCCAGCCTCGACCCATCTTCAATGCTATAACTGAGGGAAGGAGGTTGTTCCCCAAAATCTCGCAATACATCCTCTCCTTAATACAGTGCAGTCGCCCTGTCCCATGTGCAGAAAAACACCCCCAAAGCATGATGCTACCACCCCCATGCTTCACAGTAGGGATGGTGTTCTTGGGATGGTACTCATCATTCTTTTTCCTCCAAACACGGTTAGTGGAATTATGACCAAAAAGTTCTATTTTGGTCTCATCTGACCACATGACTTTCTCCCATGACTCCTCTGGATCATCCAAATGGTCATTGGCAAACTTAAGACGGGCCTTGACATGTGCTGGTTTAAGCAGGGGAACCTTCCGTGCCATGCATGATTTCAAACCATGACGTCTTAGTGTATTACCAACAGTAATTTGGAAACGGTGGTCCCAGCTCTTTTCAGGTCATTGACCAGCTCCTCTCGTGTAGTTCTGGGCTGATTTCTCACCTTTCTTAGGATCATTGAGACCCCACGAGGTGAGATCTTGCATGGAGCCCCAGTCCGAGGGAGATTGACAGTCATGTTTAGCTTCTTCCATTTTCTAATGATTGCTCCAACAGTGGACCTTTTTTCACCAAGCTGCTTGGCAATTTCCCCGTAGCGCTTTCCAGCCTTGTGGAGGTGTACAATTTTGTCTTTAGTGTCTTTGGACAGCTCTTTGGTCTTGGCCATGTTAGTAGTTGGATTCTTACTGATTGTATGGGGTGGACAGGGGTCTTTATGCAGCTAATAACCTCAAATAGGTGCATCTAATTTAGGATAATAAATGGAGTGGAGGTGGACATTTTAAAGGCAGACTAACAGGTCTTTGAGGGTCAGAATTCTAGCTGATAGACAGGTGTTCAAATACTTATTTGCAGCTGTATCTTACAAATAAATAGTTAAAAAATCATACATTGTGATTTCTGGATTATTTTTTTTAGATTATGTCTCTCACAGTGGACATGCACCTACGATGATAATTTCAGACCCCTCCATGATTTCTAAGTGGGAGAACTTGCAAAATAGCAGGGTGTTCAAATATTTATTTTCTTCACTGTAAATGACATTAAACTGACTTGGAACAAATAATTAATCTTTACTAAGTTTAAAAAAAGTTGAAGTTGAAAACTATTTTAACGTAAAAACATGTTGTCTAACTTATTGATCTTTTTTGTGTATTAAAATGTAGCCTATTGTGACATGTTGATAATTATAGTTATTGTTTGCTCCTGTAGGAAAGATACAACGTGCGTTGACACACACAAGGTCGATAGTTGAGAGGACGATCGGACAGCTTAAGCGGAGATTTCACTGTCTCCACAGCGAACTGCGCGTTGAGCCTCCAAGGGCTTGCAAAATTATTGTCGCCTGCGTTGTTCTTTTTAACATGTCCAAAATGTATTCTGCCTTCGAAGAGGAAGATGATCTCGAAGAAGAGGGTCATGAAGCAGAAGAGGCTCATGAAGCAAATCTTCTACAACAAGATTTCCAACAGGCTGGATTTGTTGTCAGAGATGCCATCGTAAATGCATTCTTTAATTAGTAGGCCTAGTATGACCAAAAGTTTAAAAGTAGTAGGTTAATATTTAAAAATATATATATATTATTAGCAGCAGTAGTAATGTAGCCTAGTAATATTAATAAAAAAATTATTATTAGCCTACAATAGTTATTATTAATGTAAATGATACAATATGCTAGCAGTTGCAATTTAAAGTAATGTAATTTATGTAATTTATAGTCCTATTTAGTATAAATATTATATATTAATGTATTAGCTATATTATATTTGCTATTATTATTGGTAGGCCTATTTTGTTAATATATTTGTCCTTGTAATTACATAAATAAATACAAATCTTTTCAGATCTGGCATAAAATGTATTTATTCGTCAATTGATGTGATTGTTATTTTCCCTTCACTTTGTAGCTGCAAAAGTTTGTTATTAAGAATTATGTGGTAAAGGTCTTGATTTTCCTTCTCCTTTTTAAGTTTTTCGATCTCTAATTGCAGTTTTGTTTTTTTGTAGCTGTAGGACGTCTCTCTGCAGTTCCAGCACTTCTTCTCTTGTAGCGGCTGGAGAGGACATTTGCGTCTTTCTGCAATTCACAAGTGTTTTGGAGGAATTATGAAATATGATATAATAAATAATATTGGGGCTGTTCATAAATAAGCAATAACTCACTTTGCTGCCTGGTTTGGCGTAACGTTACTGCTGGCGCTATGTCGGGGTTGAAGCTGCTTTGATTGCTGGAAAGGTCTAACACGTAAAACAAAGAAATACCAATCAAAATTGATATATACAAATAAAAAAATATTTTATTACACCTGTCATGATCTTCATATCGTTTATCTCATAGTGATACATTTTATTTGATTTAAGACAATAGTGTTCTCTCCGTGTTATATTCCTCTGGTTGAGTCTCAGCTTCACTCTCCAAGCCGCCAGGGATGCCAGCCAGGACAGGTGAGTCCGCCCCAAGGATGTCTTGGACCAGTTTGGTAGTCTCTGACAACTCTGTTGGCAGTGGTCCTCCACCTGCAGTTTTGTTATCGTTAGCTCTCTGTGATATGGTAACAAAATGCACTTGGTGCGTGCGAAGAAAATAGGGAAAAAACTAAGAACGTTTTTTATCTTACCGGTTTTGTTGGACTCCCTCTTATGAAGGCTTATTTCTTTTTTTGCCCCCACAGAGACGTTTTCATATTTTTTTATTACCTCTGAAACCGTCCTCTTACTCCTAAATTCCGTGCGTTAATTTTCTCGGTTATTTCCTCCCACTGTTTATTTTTTTTGGCAGCAGTTATAACGGGATTAAATTTGCTTCTTAAAATTGGTTTTCTTTTTCATCAAGAAGAATACACTTCTCATCCTCTGTCCAATTTGGCTTTTTTTTTTGGCCAATCCATTTCTTTCTCTATATTCTCTATATAAGCAGTTCAGCCAAAAACAAGGTTTTTCTCAATGTCAAGGATCCTTCCTTGGCAGGACGCGTCCTTCCAAGTCATTTGCTTCAGAGGCTAGGCGAGGATCCTCTTTAGCATTCGAGAGAACACGTAAAATGGAACATTCTAGCAAGTGCACATCATGGAAAAGGTAAGTTTCGGCGCGGCAAAAAATTGCAAAAATGGAAGTGCTACTGGCTTGTTTGTTGTACAGCATTTTTGTGGAGATGGAGATGGAAATTGTGAGGCAGGATCGGCGTCAGGATCGCAGGAGGAGAATGCTGATTTGTCGCCACCTCTGCCGTCAAAGATGTGGGATGGTAAGTACGCTCTTATCATTAATTTATAAATAAATTATAGCGAATACAACCCCGCGAACTCTAATGCGAAGCGGAGGGGGGTCTTGAATAAACCTGAAAGGGTTGTATTCGCTGTAAAAACCGCCTCGCTATACATTATCCCGCTTATTACATGGCTGCCTACCTAACAAAATAAATCAATAACAATAAATAAATAATTTGAGACAAAATATTGATTTAAAAAGGAGTTTATTGATTTAAAAATGATTGTATTGCTTGAGTGAACAGAACTGCGTCCACAGCAACATTCTAGCTATTAAAACACATGCAATGGTAAAATATGTGATCAACAAAAAAAGGCTATATGAAGTAAAAATTACAAGGTGAATAACCAGTAAAAAGGGAACAGCTTTAAATCTGGAGAGCCGGAGTGGAGCTGCTTGGCGGGCTGCACTGACCAACGAGGTGTCTGCACTCAACGAGGCGCCTCTGGACCATGACTATTTTTGCCCATAAAAAAACTTGTTTAAGTTGTTGTATATAGTTGTAGATATGAGAATGTTGTTAAATGAATTTGCTGCTTCATGAATATAGTTGTCAATATAGAAATGTTTAATTAAAAAAATGTTATGTAACAAAGATGAAATTAATGCTTTTTGTAGAGCTTGGAATACCTAATCACAAAACGTTGTAAATAAGGGTGAAGATTGCTAGGTTCACATGCTAGTTATTTGTTACCAAGTTTTTTTCTTTCTATTGCAGTCTAAAGAACAACGTTTAAAAAAAAAATGGATATACAGTTTATATTAAATAAGGGGCAAAGACAAAACCAGTTCAATTTAATTGACTTTATTTTTCCGCCAACCTCTCCAACAGCAAATAAAAGCGGTTTGACCTCTCTCTGGCCTCTGCTTCCCTCCTCTCATCTGCCTCCCTCTGGTATTTAATATCCTCCTGTAGTAACTGTAGGATTGGATCCTCTCGCTTCTTTCTCCTTTTCTCTCCTCTGTGCCCTGCTCTCTCTTTGCTGCTGTCTCTCACTCTCTCCTCCTCCTCATCCTCGTCTCTCCCTTCATCTACCTCTTGTGCAGTGCTTGGCCCTGGTTTTTCCTCTTGGATCGAGGCAATAAGGCAAGGGGGCGAGACTGCTGCAAACCAGGTCCAATTTGCTGCTGTTGCCTTGCCATCCTCTGTCCCTTGACCTGTGGCAGGACACTTACAAAACAGTGAAGATCAGAAAGTTGTGATGATGTACACTACCGTTCAAAAGTTTGGGGTCAGTACGATTTTAAATGCTTTTAAAAGAATTCTCTTCTGCTAACCATGATATAAATACAACAAAATTCAGTTATAGTATTAAATATTATTCCAGTGTAAATCAGCTGTTTTCTATGTGAATATATAGTAAAGTGTAATTTATTCCTGTGATCAAAGCTGAATTTTCAGTATCATTACTCAAGTCTTCAGTGTCACATGATCCTTCACAAATCAGTATAATATGAGGATTTGATGCTCAAGAAACATTTATTATTATTATAAATTTTGAAAGCAGTTGGTGGTCTGTCAGTTTTTTTTTTTCAGGATTCTTTGATGAATAGAAAGTTTAAAAGAACAGCATTTGTTAAATAGAATCTTTTGTAACATTATAAATGTCTTTACTGTCACTTTCGATCAACTTTCGATCAAATTAATTATTCCTTGATAAATAAAAGTATTGGTTTCTTTCCTCCAAAAAATAAAATTCTCACTGACCCCAAACTTTTGAACGATAGTTCAATTCAACTCAATTCAAATTTATTTGTATAGCGCTTTTCACAATACACATTGTTTCAAAGCAGCTTTACAGAAAGTGCATTAAAAATGTACATAGAAAATACAGTTAGTTCATCATGTATTAATTTAGGGCATAACATATCGCCGGCGTTGAGTCGTCTCTCCACAGGCGTTTAGTCGTCTCATCACAGGTGTTGGATCATCCGAAGTCTCCGTGAGAGGCTGGATACAAACTGGAGCTGACGAACGCTATTTACCTCGGGACTTGCGTCCCGAGATAACAGCAGAAAGGCAGATGAGAAATAATTCGCGTAGCTGATGTTCATAATATTAATGCATTCGATCTGATTCGGCAGTAGTATAAAAGGTAAGCATTATGTGAATGCTTGGTTAAAGAGATGCGTCTTTAATCTGGTTTTAAACTGGGACAGCGAGTCTGAGCCTCGAACAATATCAGGAAGGCTATTCCAGAGTTTAGGAGCTAAATGTGAGAATGCCCTCCCTCCTTTCGTGGACTTAGATATCCTAGGAATGACCAGAAGCCTCGAATTTAGTGATCTTAAAGAGCGCGACGGATTGTAGGGCGATAGAAGGTCCGTTAAATAGACTGGAGCTAAACCATTTAGGGCTTTATAGGTCAGTAGCAATACCTTGTAATTGATACGGAACTTAATAGGTAACCATTGTAGAGATGATAAAATTGGTGTTATATGATCATATTTTCTTGATCTAGTAAGAACTCTAGCGGCTGCATTTTGGACTAACTGTAGCTTGTTTATTGAGGATACAGGACAACCAGCTAATAAAGCATTACAGTAATCTAGTCTCGAGGTCATGAATGCATGAACTAACTTTTCTGCATCAGAAACGGATAGCATGTTACGTAGCTTAGCAATGTTTCTGAGGTGGAAAAAGGTTCTTCTTGTAACATATGAAATATGATTTTCGAAAGTCAAGTTGCAGTCAAGTATGACACCCAGGTCTTTTACTGTAGTGGATAAAGTAACAGGTAACAGGGCATCCTTCTAAATTAAAGTTGTATTGTAAGGGATTTTGTGGGTAGTTTTTTGGACCAATAAGTAATACCTCTGTTTTATCTGAATTTAATAGCAGGAAATTACACGTCATCCAGTATTTTATATCTTTAAGACATTCTGTCAAGTTAGATAAGTTAGTGGTTTCATCTGGCCGTGATGAAATATATAATTGAGTGTCATCAGCATAACAGTGAAAATTAATTCCATGTTTTCTTATAATATTATCAAGTGGCAGCATATATATTGAGAATAGTAGAGGGCCTAACACAGATCCTTGCGGTACTCCATAGTTTACTGACGTTATCTTTGATTTTTCCCCATTTAAACAGACAAAGTGGTAACGGTCTGATAAGTACGATCTAAACCAGCTTAATGCCTGTCCCTGAACACCAGTGTAGTTTTGTAGTCGATCCAGGAGTATTTTATGAACTATAGTATCAAATGCAGCGCTTAGATCGAGTAGAACTAGTATTGAGATGCAGCCTTGGTCAGAAGCTAAAAGTAAATCATTTGTAATTTTAACTAGCGCAGTTTCTGTGCTATGATACGGTCTGAATCCTGACTGAAATTTTTCATAGATATCATTTTCTTGCAAGAAAGAGCACAATTGAGCGGACACAACTTTTTCTAGTATTTTAGACATAAATGGAAGATTTGAAATGGGTCTGTAATTTGCTAGGTTATTTGGATCTAATTGTGGTTTCTTAATAAGAGGTTTTATTACTGCCAGCTTGAATATTCTTGGAACGTGACCTAAAAATAAAGATGAATTAATAATATTGAGAAGAGGCTCTTCCACTACAGGTAACACTTCTTTAAGTAGTTTAGTGGGTATTGGATCTAATAAACAAGTTGTTGGTTTAGATGCAATAATAAGTTTATTTAGCTCTTCCTGTCCTATAGTTGTAAAGTGGTGTAGTTGTTCTTGAGGGGCGATAATTGAGGCTGAATCATAAGACACCATAAGAGATCGTACATTTACAATTGTGTTTCTGATGTTTTCTATTTTCTCAGTGAAGAAATTCATAAAATCATTACTACTACATTGTAACGGAATATTTTGCTCAGGTGATGCCTGTTTATTTGTTAGTCTGGCCACGGTGTTAAATAAGAACCTTGGATTATTTTGGTTATTTTCTATTAGTCTGCGGAGATGCTCAGCCCTGGCTGATTTAAGAGCCTTTTTGTAACGTGACATACTATCTTTCCACGCGATTCTAAAGACCTCTAAATTTGTTTGTTTCCATTTACGCTCTAAGTTACGAGTTTCTCTCTTGATAGCATGCGTAGCATTGTTGTACCATGGTGCTCTAGTTTTCCAACGCATTCTCATCCCAAGGCGTCATATTCTGACACTTTGACAAAGCGTCTAAATCCAACGCCCATGGAACCCTTTAGCGTCAATATAACACGCAGAGAGATGGGTAGGTTTAGGTATGGTGTAGGGTTAGGGTTAGACCGCTAGGAGGCGCCTTCTGACCCATATATTTCGGCGTCTCATATTGACGCTAAACGGTGCCATGCGCGTTCGATATAGACGCTTTGGCAAAAGCGTCATTATATTACGCCTTGGGATGAGAACGGGCTGAGTTTTCTCTCTAACCTTTTTTAATCTAATTGGTGCAACAATTTCTAATGTACTAGAGAAAATGGTGCTCAAACTGCTAGTCTCTCTAGTTCATCTGTTTGTTTGGGTTCACTGAGCAGCTGAGATAGATCAGGTAAGCTATTTGAGAATCTATCTATAGTGTTTGGAAGGATTGTTCTGCCTGGTCGATAACGTGGCGCAACATGACAAATTTCAGCAGTACGTAACATGCAAGTTACCATGTAATGATCAGTTACATCATCGCTTTGCGGTACAATATCTATATCGGTTGGATTGGTTCCATATGATATAATTAAATCTAGTGTATGATTTAGGCGATGAGTGGGACCACTGACGTTTTGCGTGACCCCGAAGGAGTTTAATAAATCTGTAAACGCAGCCCCTAACGCATCATTTGTGTTATCTACGTGTATGTTAAAATCTCCAACAATTATTGCTTTATCGACATTGACCAATAGATTTGATAGAAAGTCTGCAAACTCTTTTAGGAAATCGGCGTAAGGCCCTGGAGGTCTATATACAGTAGCCAAGGCTAGAGATAATAGGGATTTCTTTCTTAAATCTAAGAGTGTAACATTTAGCACAAGTACCTCAAACGAATTAAACCTGTGACCTGTTTTCTGAGTAACATTAAGAATATCTCTATAGATTGTTGCAACACCGCCGCCACGACCAATCAGACGGGGCTCATGCTTATAACAGTATCCTGGCGGAGTAGACTCATTTAGACCGAAATAATCATTTGGTTTAAGCCAGGTTTCAGTAAGGCACAGAACATCGAAACTATTATCTGTGACCATTTCATTTACAATAACCGCCTTAGGTGTGAGCGATCTAATGTTTAGAAGACCTAGCTTTAGAAATTGTTTATCACTGATATTGAGATTTTCTGGTTTAATTACAATTAAATTTTTCCTAGATCCTACATTATATATATTATTTGGCCTTACTAAACGAGGAATAGACACAGTTTCTATATAATGTTCTACATTGGTGCTTATATCAATTAAGTTGGGACAGCAAAGACTGTGATTTGGACTTAGACTTACTAGTCATATGGTGTGTAGCGTCTTGGAGATGTTGTCCGACAGAACAGCCGCTCCGACTCTGCTGGGGTGCAGGCCATCAGCACGGAAGAGCCTAGGTCGCTCCCAGAACAGATTCCAATTATTTACAAAGAGCAGTCTCTGTTCATTACACCATGACATTAACCATTCATTTAGAGCAAATAATCTACTGAACCTTTCTTGTCCGAGTCGGTACGTGGGAAGCGGTCCAGACACGATGATCGTTGCTTCAGGCGATGTGCTGTGTACGGTCTCGATCAGGCTCCTGTAGTCCTCCTTCAGAACCTCCGTCTGCCGCAGCCTGATGTCGTTCGTTCCCACGTGCAGCACGACAGCTCCGACGCGCTCGTCACCGTTCAGGATCTCGGGAACCTGCGCAGCGACATCGAGAACACGAGCACCAGGAAAGCAGTGAGTGCGCACCTTACCTTTACCCGAGGTAGCGCAGACATGACGGACGATGGAACTGCCGATGATCACGGCGTCGTATAAAAGAAGATTACAAAGAAGATTACATGGCTATCACTTCTGAACATTAAATAATTTGCTTCTCACCGATATCCGTTTGCCGCGGTGTCTCTCCCCCCGGTAAACAACTGCATGTTTTCTAGACGGAGACGTATAAATGCCTCCGTTTGTTCCTTGGCCCCTGTTAAAAAAGACGAGAAAGCTATGAATAACGCTGTGAATGGTATAATATTAACGTTACATTACTTTGTACAACTTAAGTACTTTATAAAAGAAATGCCGGTGACGGCAAACAAGCTAACAATTGTTAAAATGACAGGTTAGCCATCAATAACGTAATTTGGATATATTTGTATAATTTGTAATATCAATACGGTAGTAATTTGTACTGGCATTTAAATGTTAAACTTTACTTATATGACGGTTATAAATGTATGGTAACGTAAATATACTTGCATTTGAAAGCATATTGCCCCGTTATTGCTCCGACTTCGCTAACGTCTGACAATTACAAATTAAATTTTTTCTCAAGATAGCAAAGCTGCGCGCATAGGATTGTGGGCGATTTGAGAGCGCGAAGTCTACACATATGCATCCTTTCCTTTCTATGGGATATTTTCCAAATGAAGGACTCCGTCCTTGGTTGAGAGTCTGAGGATCCTCGACATTGAAACAGTCCTTCGACGGATGTCGATGACGTAGCATCCTCGAAATTCCGGCTTCCGAGGATCCTTCCTTGACATTGAGAAATGGCTACAGACAGGTCTGACTCGGGTACAAAACCAATCAAAACTTCCAGTTCGGCTGGGGGGCGGGGCGTTCAAACCGTGCTTTGACATCCAATCACTGGCGCTCATGTTTTGAATCAGTATCGCTGACGTTTCAATATTTCAGTGAATGTAAGTGAGTATTCTGCTCATATTTAATTATGGCAACTACTGAAATGGGTCATCCCATTGATAATATGAGAGCACAGAGCAGTTGAAGTAAATAAAAAAGCTTGGCTCATAACATGGACACAGTTATTGCATGGACGGAGCAAGAACAATGTAAGTTAAGTGTCATACATGCACACAGTTCAATTAATGGTAAAGCTCGCCCTCTTTAACAATACAGTTAAACTAAATATACGAAGCAAACTTTGTACAAAGCTGAAAAAAACAGTGAAATAAGATCGCATGATTTATCTGTCAATCAGATGCATGTAAAAGTGTAGTTCGTTCCTATAGCAACAGTGGGCTCCCAGCACATTTTCAGTACAACGGAAAAACGAGAATTTTATTCAACAAGTTAACCATACCCCACTTAATTTTTTTTTACTGGGAATTTTTTATTCATAGCCTACTCTTCTCACTTTTTTTTTCTGACCTCTCATTTAACCTTCTTTGCTTTCAATTATGAAATGATTCAAATAAAAACATTCAAATGATCTTACCTGGACTTACTTTTCAAAATTAGTAATAAAACAATTGTTCGTGACAACAGGGAAAGCTAGTATATAGGCTATGTGGAGCACTTTTATCATGGATGGATACACTTTTTTGGGCTTCAAATTTTCTCCAGTCATTCACTGCCATTATAAAGCTTGGAAGAGCCAGGCCATTTTTTATATAACTCTGATTGTATTAGGGGTGACCCCGAATAGTCGAAGATTCGATGCATCGATAGGAGGAGCCTGATTCGACTACCAATCTCACAGTGAATCTTCGCAGAGGTTATATTGGGTGCTCAATGCCTGATTTCACATAGAACTACCGGTTTTCTGTCAATACGTTAATATAGGAGCCTATCATGATAATGCTGTTAATAAAAATGTGCAAAGAAAGAAGCTTTTAATAAATATTTTTAACGTGCGGAAATAAATCCAAACACCCTGTGACAGATTTAAGTTTCACGTTCGATCCGTGACCGACAGAGACGCTCCTCTTTCGGTCACGCACGGTCCGCACGTTCACGGATCGAAAGTGAAACTTAAATCTCGGTGGCAGGGATTTAAATCTTTAAAAATGTCTGGGATAAGAACATCTATAGTGTGGAGGCACACCATCAGAAATGATATTCTCAAAGGCTGGATTTAGCATCAGGAAAACGATGATCGCACTTCTGTCGAACAATTAACAAGTTGGTTTTCTTTATAATAACGGTTTTCAATGGGAGGAAACTTAATGTTTAATCAAACGTGTTGCGTTCAAATTCTAGGCTCATCTCCTTTTCTGTAGGCTATGCTTTATTAATAAGGTGTGTACAGAATTTGATCTTTTAATATAACTGTCTTAGGACATTAAGCCGTTAAACGTTTTTCACGTTAAGCATTTTAGATTGTATTTTTTTTCTGCGCACACAATTTGAAAAGACTCAAAAGGACACAGACAGAGTGAAAGACTGGATTTTTCTCTCTCGATCAGGGAGGGTACAAGTGATCTCAAATCATTTCAGCCGGTTCTAATGAGATGTTTTGGATGCTGTAAACATGTTTAGCTAAACCGCCACTCCAGTTTAGCGTGTATTGTTGTTTCTGCAGTTAAAAAGACAAAGTTGACAATTCTGGCTATAGTTTCGTTATTTTTATAATTGTTTATAATTTGCACTTTGCACACATTTGTTCTGCATCTTGTGACTTGATTCTGACTTATTTTGTTTTGTATTTTATTTATTAGAAAGGTATATTCTGTTCTTATTTAATTCTGCAAATTAATTGTTGATTATTTTTCGGTGACTTGATGTTGCGCTCTGTACTTAGAGCCTGCTCGCACAGGCAATTTAGCCAATTTAATTTGATTTGCATGTGAAATGCAAATCCTGTCTGCAGTGTGGCCTTTCATAGTTTTATTGATCCGAAATGTTTTTATACATTTTCTTCTATATCTTTGTGTGATGTTCTGTACATCGCGGCATTAAAATGTTAAAGCCCCGCCCCCTCCCCAACCCCCCACACATGATTTGACTATAGTCGACTATAGGGAAGAATTGACGATTCTGATTCGACCATGAAAATCCTTAGTCGGGGACACCCCTAGATTGTATTCGACTGAAAGAAGAAAGTCTTATCTTCTAGGATAACTTGAGGGAGAGTAAATCATGGGCTAATTTTCATTTTTGGGTGAACTATCCCTTTAAAGACATACATCATTCTTCTGAAAATACCTGAGATAGTTTGATGAACACATTATTGCATTTCCTGAAATGTCATAAGTTTAATACTTCTATGTATCTCGCTTGTGGACTTTCTGCGCAAGGGATGCATCAGTATGTACTGGGCTTCCAGTATGAATGAAACAAGATGACATGAGTGTTTAGCACTCCATTTCGCTATCATCTCCCCATTTTAGTTAAAAATAGAAAAATACTAAAGTACTTTGTAAAGTAGTTACTTGAGAGTAGTTTTTAAGCAAACTACTTATTTACTCTTACTTGAGTCATATTATATTTCAGTACTTCTACTTGTACTCAAGTAAATTATTACTTAAGTAGTGTAGTAAACTTATTTCTTCTCTAGTGTAGAAACTTAGAAGCGGAGACCAGGAGACTTGGTTGTATCTTTTGCAGGTTCTTTATTGCAGATGAGCTGGATTTGCTGTAGTCTCTTCCAAGCGTCATCACAAGTCTAACTAAAACATGATACATTTTTAGCTTATATTCATTTCAAAGGGGTGGAGTTACATCGAGGGGGATACATTCTAAAACAAAGCATGTAAATTAAGGGAACAGGTTTAGGAAAACCAGTTCTAGACTGAAACTATTGTCCTTCCTAATCCACTCAACATAAGTATTCATACAGTGTGATTCTAGAACTGGACGAAGAGTTTCAGTAATCTGCTTATAATAGAGGGAAACAGGAATGTTAGCAAGAAGCAATTAAGAGTTTCAGTAATCTGACAAATACAGAAAAAACAGGATTTGCCAGATTCTCTTGCTGGAAACTGTTTCAAAGCTAATATTCTAAACTGAAATGCATATTCTCAGTTATAATTTGGTATTGGAATCTAAATTAAACATTTAATAAATTTGTAACACGTCAGTAGCAATACTTTTACTTAAGTACAATTTGTTAGTACTCTTTCCACCACTGCATGTACACTCACCGGCCACTTTATTAGGTACACCTGTCCAACTGCTCGTTAACACTTAATTTCTAAGCAGCCAATCACATGGCGGCAACTCAGTGCATTTAGGCATGTAGACATGGTCAAGACAATCTCCTGCAGTTCAAATCAGTATGGGGAAGAAAGGTGATTTGAGTGACTTTGAACGTGGCATGATTGTTGGTGCCAGAAGGGCTGGTCTGAGTATTTCAGAAACTGCTAATCTACTGGGATTTTCATGCACAACCATCTCTAGGGTTTACAGAGAATGGTCCGAAAAAGAAAAAACATCCAGTGAGCGGCAGTTCTGTGGGCGGAAATGCCTTGTTGATGCCAGAGGTCAGAGGAGAATGGCCAGACTGGTTCAAGCTGATAGAAGGGCAACAGTGACTCAAATAACCACCCGTTACAACCAAGGTGGGCAGAAGAGCATCTCTGAACGCACAGTACGTCGAACTTTGAGGCAGATGGGCTACAGCAGCAGAAGACCACACCGGGTGCCACTCCTTTCAGCTAAGAACAGGAAACTGAGGCTACAATTTGCACAAGCTCATCGAAATTGGACAATAGAAGATTGGAAAAACGTTGCCTGGTCTGATGAGTCTCGATTTCTGCTGCGACATTCGGATGGTAGGGTCAGAATTTGGCGTCTACAACATGAAAGCATGGATCCATCCTGCCTTGTATCAACGGTTCAGGCTGCTGGTGGTGGTGTCATGGTGTGGGGAATATTTTCTTGGCACTCTTTGGGCCCCTTGGTACCAATTGAGCATTGTTGCAACGCCACAGCCTACCTGAGTATTGTTGCTGACCATGTCCATCCCTTTATGACCACAATGTACCCAACTTCTGATGGCTACTTTCAGCAGGATAATGCGCCATGTCATAAAGCTGGAATCATCTCAGACTGGTTTCTTGAACATGACAATGAGTTCGCTGTACTCAAATGGCCTCCACAGTCACCAGATCTCAATCCAATAGAGCATCTTTGGGATGTGGTGGAACGGGAGATTCGCATCATGGATGTGCAGCCGACAAATCTGCGGCAACTGTGTGATGCCATCATGTCAATATGGACCAAACTCCCTGAGGAATGCTTCCAGCACCTTGTTGAATCTATGCCACGAAGAATTGAGGCAGTTCTGAAGGCAAAAGGGGGTCCAACCCGTTACTAGCATGGGGTACCTAATAAAGTGGCCGGTGAGTGTATAAAATAGAGATATGCAACAGGCACGTTTAAACGACAAACAATAAAATCAAAACCAGCGTTTCAGTTGTTCATTAGTTCCAGTGGCCTTAATGCATGCACGGCTTTTAAAAATGTCACAAAGCGTTTTGAGATTATTTTGAATGAAATATTGAAGTTTATAATTAAGTGTTTTGGCACACCATGCCGAGTGGCGCTATACTACATTGTTCTAAAGTCGAGTTTTATTCTGTCACATTGAATTAGAGTTCGACAAACGCGGCGGCGCGTTCATTTGGATTTATTTTTCTCATAACAGCTAAAATAACTTAATAGGCTACTCCGTATTTTTTGTCTACATCGTTCAAAACTGTAAACTTTTATTCACATTAGGCTAACAACATTTTGGCTGTCCTGTCTCGTCTCTGTCTCCGGGAACTGCGCGTCACAAAAATGAACCGAAAGCCACTTGCCTCAGCTCAGTCACGATAAGAAATCGGCTATGTCTAAAGCCTGTAAATGTCTAAATATTTAATAAATGTTATCTGATTATGTAATCCATTTGAAACTGGGAGGTACAGAGGATCTACTTAAACATGTTTAGCTATGATGTGAGCGCTTCCCAATGAGGAAAGGACAAGACGGGGAAAATCTCGCTCTAATTAAATGTAGGCTAAATCGCCCTGAAATAAAATGTAAAAGCAGATCAAATCATTTATTTGTCGAAATGTTGCTATATTGTTTCATTTAAGTTCATAATTATTCTATAAATGTTATTTAGTTTAACAGCAGCACAACGAAGCACTGTGGTTCGAGGTTTATTTGAATAAAAAAGAACAACTTATTGAAATTTAATGAATTATTGAAATTAAATATTTAGTAGCCTAATAAAGTTTCATGACAGAAATATCACTACATGTAGCTTACATGATTTAATTCCTTCATTATCAACACTTTAATAGTCTAATGCTTAACTGTAATGCTTAAGTGTTTAAGTGTCTAATGCTTAAGTGTTTAATTGTGAATTGCGACTTTTTGTTTTAAGTCAGTCTCAGACTCAGAGAGCCTGTGGGGGGGGGTTGGAGGGACAGTGGCTTTATCGTGCGTGCACAATAGGTGTTAATGTTCGTCTTTCATATGGAGATGTCGGATAGCCAGCCTGATGAGCAGGCAAAGGCTAAATTCTTTTAAGGATAAATCTCTCTGTGTGTCCAAATGTAGGCCCTATATCTTATTAAATTATAAATATTGTATATTTGTATTTAAAGTTTTTCACACAAAATTTCAATTAAAGTGTTCAATCCAGTTGTTTCAACTGTTTTTTATAGAGTTATAGAATGTTTGAGCAGTGTGTATGATTGTCAACAATCTGGCATTATCTAAACATGAACTGTCGACGAAACGCGCCCATGCCACACCAGATAGGCTACAGAGCTCTTTAATTCGCGATCAACCTCGTTTTATTGTAAAGTGAATTCAACAAGGCATGCTTTATCTTTGAAGCAACAAAGGCTAAATAATTTGTTACAGTTTTTTTGAGGGAGGGAGACAAAATAAACTTGCTAAAAAGAGATCAAGCGCGAGAGAGAGGCAAATAAAAACTCTCCCAACACTTTATTTAAATCTTAAAAATTTGCAATGGGTTTCAAACTTAATTAATGTTAGTGTTCTTTTACATTTTCATTTGTTTTTATATTGAAAGTAATACTATTTAGTTAGTCTGTCAAGTAAAAAAAATCAGTCTTTTCAGATTTGTTCAATGTATGGATCTGTTTTGAAAAATTTCTCCCGTTGCTATGGCCAGGTAGCACTGTCAGTCAACTCAATTTCGTGAATGATTCACAAAACAATAATTTAGCAGATTAAAGACGAGCATCATTATTTTAATTTTCTGACGCGATCAGCTTTCTTTTTTTATTTATTTTCATTTCCCAGTTTTGTCGTGCAGCAGCTCTACATGGAATGTAGCAAATTTACGTTAATGTGGCATTGCTAATTAAACAAAACGCTTGACATTAAATAAATAAACAGTTAATGAACTCGCTAATAAACAGTTACCTATTTAAACATCAAGAACGGTAAAACATAAATGAAGTCGGCCAACAGAATGTTGAATACATTAGATTCGATCTCGGATCGCTTGAAGCGCAGTGAGACTCGTGTTGTTGCGTTAACCACTGAGCTACCGTCTGAACGCTATTAAGTTTCGTCTTATGCTCTTCCTTAGCCCCATTGATAGCCTAATATATTTCTGTTGCAATGTTTTATGTTGTAATGTTTTCACTATTTATTCAATTTAATTTCAGTATTGTGATTATGAATTCGTTTAACTACAATGTTTCACTTGAATTCATCTGTTACCAGCTTTCAATCAATCTGAATGAGCCGCGGCGCGGCGTTAGATTACGCAATAGAGAGAATAAACGGACACCTTTCAAAGTCTGTGATTGTAGCGCCTCTTAGCGGTAAAAGGCAGCAAATACACATCCGAATTTTACAAGTATTATTATTAAAAGTAATTATTCTGGTTGAGTAACCACTGTATATAACCATGTGATAAATGTATTGCCATGTATTAAATGTTCCATCTCATGGTTTGTTTTCTCTAATACTGAATGTTTCAAACTCTGCAAACTAGGGTTAACCAAAACTCACCTATACCGTGTTTGGTTTTGATAAATTGGTATTTTGGAGATTTGAAAGAGTGTGGAAATGATATGTTGGGAGATGCAAGTGGACCTGGGAAGCAGGCTTGTCTTTCCACAGGACATCGCAGCGACCTCACTTCGCCCGGATCTGGTCCTGATTTCCAGGAGCATCAAGACCATCTTAGTAGCTGAACTTACGGTGCCATGGGAAGACAGGCTAGCTATCTTAAGCTGGTGATGTCACACATGGATTCACTGAAAATGAGGTTCACAGTGGGAAGCTTCACCACCAAGTGGCAAAGGCTGGAGAAGGGCATCATGGCAGGATGTACTATTTCAGTGGTCTTGTTCGTGGCTGCCATGAATCTTCTTCTGAAGGCAGGAGAGATGCAATGTAGAGGTCCCAAAGCAGAGGACGGAACAAGACATCCTGCCTGCCGGGCTTTCATGGACGATGTGACTGTGATGACCCCAGCAATTCAAGGAACACAGTGGGTCCTAAGTGCATTTGAAAAGATGGCGACATGGGCAAGGATGCAATTTAAACCGGAGAAATCCAGAAGTCTCAGTATCCACAAAGGAAAATTGATGAGAAACACTTTCAGCATCCAAGGCTCAGAGATCCCAATAATTCAAGACCAAGGGATCCGGTGTCTTGGAAAAAACTATGACCACTCCCTGAAGGATACTGGCAGTCTCAAAGACACCAAAGTCCAACTGAACATCTGGCTTAAGGCAATCGACACCAGCCAGTTACTTGGGAGGTTTAAGGTATGGTGCTTTCAGTACGGCATTATACCCAAACTGCAATGGCCCTTCCTGCTGTACGACTTTCCTATGACACAAGTGGAAGCAATGGAGAAGATGTGCAGTAAGTTTGTGTGGAAATGGCTGGGTGTTCCCCCTTCCTTCAGCTCAGTGAACCTGTACAGCAATACCTCCAAGCTCCGCTTGCCTGTCTCATCAGTAGCTGAAGAGTACAAGGCCTCCAAGGCAAGAGCAGTCAGCACGTTGCTCCTGTCCAAGGATGGGAAAGTCCAGCACGCTAGCAAGTTCATCAAGTGCGGCAGGAAATGGAAGCCCCAAGAAGCGGTGTCGGAGGCTGAAACATACTGGAAACATCAGGAGATTGTTGGAGTGGTCTGCCAAGGCCGCATGGGACTTGGACATTATAACATCAGGAGGTGGAGTAAGGCCAACACCAGAGGCAAGAGAGAGCTTGTGGTGCAGAGGGTCCGACAGGCAGAAGAAGAACAGCGCCGAATTAAAGCGGTAGGACTGGCTTCCCAGGGGCAGTGGATGCAGTGGGACCAGGCACTCGGGCGATCACTGTCCTGGAAAGAACTCTGGGAAACCGACCAAGGCAAGTTGACTTTCTTGCTACGTGCTGTGGCCGACCTCTTGCCAACCCCAAGTAATTTAAAGATCTGGGGCAAGGAAGAAGATCCATCATGCAAGCACTGTGGAGCAGCGCTATGTACACTAAATCACATCCTGACGGCATGCCCCAAAGCACTGGGAGACGGTCGTTACAGGTGGAGACATGACAAGGTCCTGGCAGAGGTCGCCAAATGGGTGGACCTGCAGAGGGTCAAAGCCAACAACAACCTGGCACCACAGTCTCCAAAATGTATCAACTTCCAGGGTGAAGGCAACCATACTCACACGGGAAAGGCAACTGCCAGGCACCCGCCATCCATTCTACAGCGTGCTGTTGATTGGGAGATGCAAGTGGACCTGGGAAGCAGGCTTGTCTTTCCACAGGACATCGCAGCGACCTCACTTCGCCCGGATCTGGTCCTGATTTCCAGGAGCATCAAGACCATCTTAGTAGCTGAACTTACGGTGCCATGGGAAGACAGGCTAGCTATCTCGCATCAAATCAAGAAGGCTAAGTACCAGGACGTGATAGACGAGGCTCTTACCAAAGGATGGTACGCAACCATGTTTCCCATCGAAGTCGGCTGTCGCGGTTTTCCAGCAACAACTTTGCGCCATTTCCTAGAGAAGGTTGGTCTGGATCAGAAACATCTGAAAAAAGCCACCAGGGAGATAGCCCTGGCAGCTGAGACTAGTTCAAGATGGTTGTGGCTGAAGAGAGCCCACAGTTGGAACCCCTCTGCAGGCAAAGACTAAATGCTCTTCGCTGCCCCACTCAGGTGAAGCGTACAGGTTAACCCTCTGGAGTCGAGAAACGCGCCGGCGCGTTTTGCGCGATTTTTTTCACATAGCAGCAAAATAGACTTAAAATACTCCGTCACCTTTGGTCATACACACTTAAGAAATATGAAAAAATAAACTATTAAATGTCTACTTTTTTATGGGTCCACTTACAATCGAAATAAAACATTGTGCTTTGTAAAATAATAGAAAATAAACAGGGTGTGCTTTCTGCCTCTCCGTCTCCGTGAACTTTTTTTCTAGAGCACGTCTCTAAACATAAACAAAACTCAGCAAATACTAGTCACACAGGCATGATCAATATATCTTTATAATCATTTAAGTGTGTACTTTTAAATTATCTAATTCAAAACTAAAACAAATATTCTGTGTTTATGTAATCTATATAAAAAGAGAGAGATGCCAGGCGTTCTCATTTCAGCTAATTATCTTTTAATGTGACCACGCCCACAGAGCTATAGAAACGCAAATGATCTGAAACTTGCCAACGCCCACACGAGCTCGATAAAACACCAAGTTCAGATTAATGTACCGGTAGTCTGTGTCGTTTTTCGAGGCTTTGAGGAATAATTCTGGATAATTTACCTCAGTGCTGGATTCATTTCACTTCGAGGAGCCATGGATCCAGCGAGGATCATAGTAAGTTTTTTATTCTTTGTTCTTATCGCGAATACTGTTTTAAAATGAATCGCGTGTCTTTCTCTGTGTGATGAATGAACGGAATTCGCACTGTTGTTGTTACAGACGAAATATGAAAGACAACATTTAGTTGACTAGTTTGGGATAGATTATAAAGATTTTTACTCTAAAATAGACATCAAATAAGCTTTAGTTAACCAGTTTCTGCTCATATGTTAAATATATAACGTTAGAATGTTTTGTCAAAAATAAGCTCATAATCTAAGATGTTATTATAGTGTTTGTTCCAATGTAGACTATATCAAACTAATGAATCCTTAACTTTGAAATATGAATGATAAAATCCAGGCTATAGGCCTACTTAAATTTTTTTTAAAAAAGACAAGATAGATGTAAAAAAAAATCTTAATATTATTGTTTTTTATTAGTGACACATTTGAGGAGATTCCAAAACTTTCTGAAAATACAGTATGAGAATTAACTGCATACTAGAAATGTTTACCTTGGAAATTATACAATTTGAATGTATAAAACATTTGTGAAAAAATACCTTTTTTTCCTCTCTGAGAACTCTAACTTTCTAACTCTAACTAATTCTGTAGAATGGTCCATATAGCCTATTTGAACAGGATTTGTTTCCAGGTATGACTATGTACTAAAAATGTGCTTTTGACTTTCATTTATATTTGTATTTTATATATATATATATATATAATTTATTTATTTATTTTTGTCCTCGCATTCTTTCTTGTGTGACACACCTGAATGAAAGGCTCATTAGTATGCAGGCTCATTAGTATGCAGGCTCATTACTATGCAGGGTCTTTGTCTTCTCAGGTGTGAATCACAGCAAGTCACGCCCCTGCGCATATTGCCTTTGGAAGCAAAAACTGTTTTAAAAAATTTAAATCAATGTATTGTTTTATGTGAATGATTAGGCCGGGTGATTTTCAGATCATTTTGAAGCAAAAACACTAGGCAACTACATCCATTAGTCAAAAGTCTTGTGGACACATATTAAGTATGTGTTTTGTGGCCTTATTTCAGAAACTTTAATTTTTAGTTTTTTGAATAACCATGCATAAACATTATTCCCTCAAAAATACAAATATGTAAATAGATGTTGCTCGCATATTATGGTACCCCTATTTGTGCTAAATAGAGTGTAATTACACCTTTGCCATTAATATGTTTATAAGCAACTGAAAAAATCACAAATGTCAGGGCATGTCAAAACATCTCACAGACCTCAGACCCCTTAGACTCCAGAGGGTTAAAGCCAGTTGCAAATAACGCATTTGAAGCCTACTGCTTCTTATGCAAGAAAGCGATTAAATTGGGAACGTTGGGTGTACGAGCGCTGGAGTCTCATTCAAAAAGTGAAAAACATCTAACTGCTGTTAAGGGTCTCCAGCAAACGACAGCCATCAGCCAGTTCTTGCAAGTATCTGGCGGCTCCAGCACTACTTCTACACCTAGGCTAGGCCCACATAGTAGCTCCGCAACTCCCGCAATCGACCTCTGTGTTGCTTTTGGATCAGAGCCAACACTAAAAGCGGAGGTGCTCTGGGTTCTCCACACGGTGACAAGACACCAGTCCTACAGTGCGAATGATGAAATCGGGGAATTGTTTCAAACAATGTTTCCGGACTCTGATATAGCTAAATCCTTCAGATGCGGGAAAGATAAAACGTCATACATTACGCGCTTTGGAATAGCGGATTTTATAAAAAGAGAACTAATTTCCAAAATCACGGGACCGTTCGTGCTGATGCTCGACGAAAGTCTGAATCGCACCACCAAAACGAAACAGCTGGACCTCCACGTACGTTTTTGGGAAGCCGGGCAGGTGCAGTCAAGATACCTGGGATCCCAGTTCATGGGTCATGCAACTGCCGAGGACTTAATGAAACATGTGAAAGTAAGTAAATGTTTTATTTTAGCAAATAAATAAATTTTAGCTAAAATTATTTTAGCTGTTACGACTTTGTTTATAGATTTTTTTTTTTCATTAGCAAAAGGGTGATTAGAGTGGTACTTTTTTTTATTTTTTTATTTGGAGTGCTGTCAAAAATCGGTGTTGCCTACACCGTTATCCTCTTTTTTAAATTTGCAGCCTGTTGACTTAAATGGGGCGCGTTCTCTTGAATTGCTTATGCCGCGTTCCAGGCAACCTGTAACCCCTGTTTTTCCAACCTTATACCCGTAACGTCAGAGCTCGTAACTGGGAGTACATCGATCTAGTACGAGTTCACGGGTGGGAAGTCACGGGTTTGACCGCCGTTCCAGTGCACTTTCACGGGTTTAACCCTCTGGGGTCTGAGATCACGCCGGCGTGATCTGGTCGCTTTTTTTCTTATCAGTGCAAAAGAGACTTAAAATACTCGGTTGATTTTGATCGTACATATAAGTGTTGTACATCATTAGATCGTGTTAAGTGTCTATTTTTTTTGTGGATACTCACAATAAAAACAAAGTGTTGTGCTTTTCACCAAATAAAGAAAAACAAACATGATGCGAGTTCTGCGTTCTCTCTGTCTGTGAAGTCCATTCTGAAACGCGTCCTAAGATTAACTGTAACTCCGCGATTACTTGTCACACAGGCACGAGATATTTTTCTTTATGAAGCTTGAATTCTCTTCTTTTAAATGAAGTAATTTATATAAAAAACAAATATTCTCAGTTTATGCAATCCGTTTGAAACCAAGGAGAGGTCCTGTTTTTTCTTTCTCCCCTCATTATTTTTAATGAGTTGAGGCCGCCACGCCCCCGGCGCTATTCACATGTAAATAGTTTAGGTGATCGCACACGCCCCCGATCAATGCCATAAAAACACAAAGATTCTTCATGAGATTCACTGATAGTTCATCGCGTTTTGAGGATGGCACGCTACTCCGGTGAAGAAGCCCGTCAGATGATTCTGGACAGCGAGGAAGAATTCACCTTTTCCTCAGAGGGAGTGCAACACAGACGAGAAACGGCTGCATTTTGAAGAGCGAATTGATCCCGCCGAGGATACAAGTTCAGAGTAAGTTGTTTAGTGTTATATACTTATTTTTCTGATAATATAGAACTATATTTTGCTTCGTTTTGGCTAGCTTTTGACATACTACGTGAAAGATTGCCTTACAATATCCCTAACATTCGTGTATGCTCAAGTGTAAACTTTCAATGTGATAACGTTACTCTCTATTTTGTATATTAAATATATTTCACTCAGTTTTGATTAGCTTATGCATAATGTAGCTTATTTGCGAATATCTGCTTAGGTGTAAATATAATGTGATTTAGTGCAAATATATTTCAGCCTCCGGTAAAATACTGTCTAAATACTAGACATTATATGTTTATATATAAATGTTCTGTTTTGGTTAGCCTATGACACTGCTTATCTTGCTAAAATACTGCCTTATGCACAGATGATTGTGAATACAGTGTAAATGTTTGAAATACTCTAAATGTGTGCGTCATATGGCCCATCAACACTCGCGGTGTATAGATATTTCGCGGTGTATAGATATAGATATTTCTCCGTCCTATGGCCCATCAACAGATATACATTGTGCGTCCATACCCATTAATTGCCCATCAGTTTACTTTGGATTATGTATGCTAACAGTTTTGTTGTTGTTGTTGTTTTATAGAAATGTGTCTGCATCACGCACTCCTTCTCCAGCACCTCGCAGAGGGGAACGCAGGCGTCGTTCAGTTCTCTGTGCGATCGAGAATCATACTGAGTAAGTGCACAGACGTAATATTTACATTAGTGATCAGTGTTGTGCTAGTTACTAAGAAATTAAGTTTTTACTACATGAATGAATATTTGAGCAATACAATTGTACCTCGATCATTCTTGTTAGTTCATAGTAGGCCTACATTATCTAAGGTAATAACAGATACAATAAAAAAATTCAACTCAATTTAAAATGTTTAAGTAAATGTTGAAATAAAAAAACTAACAATGAATGATACTTCTACAACATTTATTAACCCTTTAGAACCTGAAGCTAAAATAGGTGTTTTTCACATATTTAGATTTTTGGACTGTAAAATTCTAAAACAAAGTGCTATCTTCATGTGCAAGGTGTCATTTTTTTCAGAAACAGATTAGCTTTCAGCAAATTACAGTTATTGACCATTATTGTGTGTGGTGAGTTTGTAAATAGAATATAAATAGACAAAAATAAAAAAAACGAGAATACATTTTCTGATTTTTATTTAGAAAAAAACTGAAAAAAATCACGAACGAAAGACACTTCATACACATGCACCACATGCACACTCCATGCAGCTTGTAATCTCCGTGCTCGTGCTTAACGTAAACAACTCAGCCAGTGAGTTTGTTATGTGTCCTCTCGCTCTGTATAATGCTAGCAGTCTCTTCGGTGCTCTTGTACTGTGTACACTGTAAAAAATATTTTTGCAATTTAGTTATTTCAACTTATATTTTTGTGTAGAGATAACTAGATTGTCCAGACAACAAGAAATTTTAAGTTTTCTTGTCCTCAACTAGACTGAAAGTTGAATGAACAAGTAAAATTGTTATTTTAACTCAAAAATGTATGTTTAAACAACTGCACTAGATTTTCTGTTGAATTAACAAGTATACTTGTTATTTTAACTTATAAATGTAAGTTAAAACAACTTCACTACATTTTCTGCATGTTTCACTGCATTTTCTGCATGTTACTTCAATTAGGCTATACTCTAATGCTTTGATAGTAAATTAACCTTAATTTATCTATCTATCTATATTGCTGTCTGGTAGACTGCATGGTCTTAAAACCTAAACTTCAAGTTTTAAAACCGCTTCAAAGATAAATCTTCAAACTTCAACATATTAAATCTATTTCAAACTTTCTGCTTGGTTTTCTCAAGCCAACGTCAATGGTTGTCTTGTAGTTATCACTACTGTGGTAGCCTATATATAAATGAATGAGTGTATTTTATTTTAGTGTGTTGGCCTACATTAAAAACATTACTGTTATTTACAGTTATGAGCACAGATTCATTAAATTACACTAAACATTTGTCTAGCTGCTTCAGTTTTTATTCATGGTCAGATTCAATCCATCATGGGCAGATTTGAGCGATTCATTAAAATGAACCGCTCAAGATGATTCGCTGAATCGTTTTTTTCTCTGAGAATTTTCGAGAAAAGCCAGCGGAAACCAGATGATTTTCCATGTTGGACCTTACACGTGTCTTCAGGAGAAATAAAGTGATACAGAGTAAGTGTGACATTTTATATTGTGAAAGTGATTGTTGCAAGTTTTTAGTAATAAGCGTTTTAGTCTTGTGTTAACGAGTAATATAAAGATTTGTAAAGCACACAATTAAATGTTTGTTAGTCACAGGTGTGTTCACAAATCCGTAATTTATGACAATAAATACATTTAATTCATATGTGCAAATGAACATTAGTAGGCTTGCATTTGTTTCAGAATTAAGTTATCCAGATTTCGAGTCAGAGTGTTTTGCATACATCATTCGCTGATTCACCTACGTGATTCGCTGATTGTACTTCCTTGTGTTGACTTAGCGCTTCAATCAAGTTGATTAAAAGCTGCTCCTTCACCAACCGGACCAAACCGGATTATTTTACCTCAGTCACTCACTTCATTTTGCAGAGCGCCGGCATAGGTAAGTTTTCACCACAATCTTCAAATTAAAACAAGTAACGTTCTGTGTCAAATTAAATCGATATGGTTGATATAAATAACAAATAAAATGTCTGTGGTTTGAAATGTCACGCGGTTTTCATTATTATACTAACTTGCCGGTAGCTGCTAGTCGTTTTGATGCCGGCCTCGCGCCATTTTGTCGCGCTTTTGTTCATGTTTTAAGAAATCTTGATAGGGTGAATCACACACGATGTTGTCATGAATGTAAGATTATTGAGAGTATTTCTGCACATATAAGATTCGCTCATTGTATTTCCTCGTGTTGACTCACAGGTTCAGTCAAACCGGATTCTTTTTTGAAGTTACACTTCATCTAAGTTGCAGAGTGCCAGGTAGGCTACATTTTCACCACAATCTTTGAATAATAAAAACAATAACTGTCAAATTGAATCTATATGAGAGAAAGAAATAACAATTCATACGTCTGTGGTTTGAAAGTGTTCATTATTAACTTACTAACGTTGAGTTTGGATCTTGCCGGCCTGAGGCCTGGCGCCATGTCGTCGCGCATGTTCATGTTTTAAGAAATCTTGATAATAGGGATAATTACACACGACGTTGTCACAATTTAAGATTATTAAGTGTAGTGTATTTTGAATCAGAGTGTTTTGCACATAGAAGATTTGCTAATTGTACTTCCTCGTGTTGACTCACAGGTTAAATCAAGTTGATTAAAAGCTTGTTCACCAACCGGATTTGTTACCTCAGTCACCATCTCAGTTGCAGAGCACCAGATACAGGTGAGTTTTCGCAGTAGTCTTTTGAAAATCTTAAAATTAACTATCAATTTGAATTGATGGGGGTAAAATAAGTAACTTTAATATATCTGTAATTTTAAATGTTACTGGTTTTAATAATAATGGAATGGCTGTGATTGACACACTGCATGTTTCAGTAATGCATGTATGAGTCACTTGTAATTTAAAGGATTAGTTCACTTTTGAGAGAACTTTTGCTGATAATTTACTCACCCCCATGTCATCCAAGATGTCCATGTCTTTCTTTTTTCAGTCGAAAAGAAATTAAGGTTTTTGATTAGTGGTGTCAAACTCAATTCCTGGAGGGCCACAGCTCTGCACAGTTTAGCTCCAACCAGCTCAAACTCACACCTGCAAGGAAGTTTCTAGCAATCCTGAAGACCTTGATTAGCTGGATCAGGTGTGTTTGATTAGGGTTGGAGCAAAACTGTGCAGAGCTCTGGCCCTCCAGGAATTTTGATGAACATTCTAGGATTTTTCCTAGTATCTCCCTGCATTTGAAAGCAAAAATATTAGGCAAGGCAAGGCAAGGCAAGTTTATTTATATAGCACATTTCATACACAATGGTAATTCAAAGTGCTTTACATAGGAGAAAATAAAATAATCAAAACAAATAAGAATAATTACAAAAATGCTAAAAAAAATAAAGTACAGTAAAAACAGTCGGACGAACAGTGGCACAGTGCTCATTCAGTAAATGCATAGCTAAACAGATGTGTTTTGAGTCTAATTTTGAGTTTAATTAACGCAATGATTAAAGATAATAATAATAATAATAATAGGGATGACCTTTATCACACTTCCTATTTCCAGTAAGTGAATCGCTACTTCCGGTACTGGGTACCATAACCGATTATAATGTACTGACGCTTTTCTGACTTCATTTATCGCGCATGTGCTTTGGAGGGAGGCGAGTGTGAGTAATTAAAATGCTCCAGCTACTTTAAAAGCCTACATCTGGGCACATTTGGCTTTTATGAACAACCTGGTAAGCACGACCTGGAGAAAACATGCCTTGTGTGCACTCACGTCAAGCACAAATAGAATATGCAGGAGGTAATACCACTAGCTTGATAAACCACGTTAGCAGTTTTCACCCGAGCTGTTAACACCTGGAGAGTCTGACTGCTTTAGAGTAAGCGGATGAGCTCCAACGTCACCCGAATCCACAGCAGGGTTTCCCATATGTTAATTTATTTGTGGCGGCTCGCCACAATATCAACGCCACACATTTAAAAAAAAATTTTTTTTTTACTAAGCCTATTTAAAATCGTATTTGATTGCAGAGCACCTTAGCGCATTCGCGCAGCACTACCTCTTGCTCGTCCCTCTCTCACATTTACCCGTACCCCTCTCTCTCTCCCTCATGGAACACCGCTGCACAAATCTGTCCAACACAGCGCTGTCAATGTTGGAGACCCAGCTTTAAAAAAAATTATTAGCCAGCATGCAAGGAGCCTAGCTAATAAGGAGAGCCAAGTTATTGTTAGAATACAGCTTCATTTTGGAGGTTAGCACGCTGTATATAGCTGGTAGTCAATATCGATGCACGTGCGTTATAAATGGATGATCGTCACCTTCAACAGCGGACTCGGCGATAGTTGATGCGCGCATCTCTAGGTTAACATTATACACTGATGAATGAGTGCTGCTTTTAAATGAACATTTCTTTAAAACAAAATTTATTTGACAATTTCATTTTTTTAATGGCATAAACAGGCTTTACTCCCTTGAAACTTAAACTGGAATGTCACTGTGTCTGTCACTGCGACTTCCCGAACAGGCAAACGCGCGCGCACCCACACATCACTTTTGAAGTAAAATTGAAAATTGGTGATGCAGTGCATCGTAATGCATCGCGATATCGAACTGAACTGAATCAATGACATAATCGTAATCGAACCGTGAGACCAGTGTGGGTTCACACCCCTACTATTGCTGTGATCTGTTTCGGGCTTACCGTATACATCAGTGAATATTGAATAATTGCAATGTGTGCTTTGTTAGTTTTAATGGTCTCAACTTTCAAATTCAGTCGATTTTATAACAAAATTTAAACAATAGGGGGCCGCTCTTTAATAGCCCACGACGTGATATATTTCTATATAGCGCCTTGGTGTAAAGGCCATTGCACACTGAGTCCGAAATTTGCATCTGAAATTTTCGCATGTTAAAAAAAAAAAATTAACCTCACGTTATGTCAATCACGCTTGCACACTGTCTACGAAACTTTCGTCCATAATAAAAAAATTCGGATCGGGTTTGATTTTTCTGTTTTTCGCATCCACAGCCAGCATTTTGAGAGATTTGTTTTGACAATTCAGAGCCACCGTACTAGAGGATGGATACCCGACCCGAGCCCGACGGGACCCGCCGGTACCCGACGGGCCGGGCCGGGTTCGGACAGATATTTAGAAATGATGTTCGGGTTCGGGTCGGGCTCGGTCACATCAGCGCGATAAGGCATTGAACATTTTTAATTTAAAACAGCTTATGTAAGTAGCCAATTTGCCTGATGCTTTCACTTGATGCAAACGTTCGTTTTTGTGATTAAAATACATGTAAAATATTACCATAACATCTCTAACGTCTTCCTGTGTGCGGAAATTTATGTAGCCGTGACAACGAAACGTGCATGCGCGCCTGTTAAGTGCGCTTGTTGCTCCGTACACGCTGATGCACTCGTCCTGTTGACATTTCCGAATGCCTTCCTACATTTTCTTAATAAAAGCGGGCTTTCCACACAAACAAATGTACATGTGTCATTAGTATGAGAAAAAAATGGGATTTTAACTGTCGGTCTCGGGTCGGGCTCGGACATAAATATCTTTATGCCTGTCGGGCTCGGGTCGGGTTCGGTTACTGCTTTGTCGGACGCGGGCCGGACTCGGACTGAAAAATTCGTCCCGATCCGCACTCTACACCGTACAAGCGAACGACAAAATCCAGAATGGCGTCTGACAAGTTGATGCGCTTCTCGCAGCACAAAGTACAATATGAAAAACAAAATGCGGATTTAAAAAACACTGAATATAAAGTTTCTAAACTAAGTATCTAGAATATAAACTATCGTGTTCTTTTTAAAGGGTTAGTTCACCCAAAAATGAAAATTCTGTCAGTAATTACTCACCCTCATGTCGTTCCAACCCCGTAAGACCTTCGTTCATCTTCGGAACACAAATGAAGATCTTTTTGATTAAATCTGAGAGCTGGATCACTCCTCCGTAGGCTCCTAAGGGATTGAAACTTGACAACCCCGAAAAGTTATTAAAGAAATCGTTAAAATAGTCCAAGTGACTACAGTGGCTAGATCTTAAGTTTATCAAGTGACGAGAATATTTTTTATCGCGCAAAAAAAACACAAATAACGACTTTATTCAACCATCTCTTCTCTTCCATGTCATTCTCCTAAGCTGTTGACGTAGTGTAACAGCGCAGCACTTGTGGGTTCTACGTCACATGTAGGCTCACTATTGGCCGACGCTGGTCATATGTGTGTGTGTGACGTTCAACCAGAAGCGTTGTGCAGTAACACTACGTGAAATCTCCAGGCCCAAAGAGAATACTTGAATAAAGTCGCTATTTTTGTTTGTTTTTGTGCTCAAAGTATTCTCGAAGCTCGATAAACTTAAGATTTCGCCACTGTAGTCACTTGGACCCTTTTAACGGTTTCTTTAATAACTTTTCGGGGCTGTCAAGTTTCAATCCCTTAGAAGCCTATGGAGGAGTGATCCAGCTCCTATATTAATGTAAGATATTTAATCAAAAATATCTTAATTTGTGTTCCGAAGATGAAAGAAGGTCTTACGGGGTTGGAACAACATGAGGGAGAGTGATTACTGACAGAATTTTCATTTTTGGGTGAACTATCCCTTTAAAATGTGGCTCCAGTATCGCTAGCAAAGCATCAAACTATTCCACTGAGATTCTGAGGTAAATTTTGAATTGCTCGGGATAATTTCGCAACTCCTTGATAAGGAGTTAAAAACTCTCCTTCCCCTCGGCGCAATCTCAGGATTGAATGGACCCAATATTTCCTTTCTCTTTTTAAAGGTGCTCTATGTAACAATTAGCGGCCTCTAGCGGTGATGTCTAGCGGTGATGAAAAGTGGTGTTTTCACGGAGATATTAGCAGAAAAACATCGGGCGCGCTGCAAAATTGCAGACGCCGGTGACGTCACGATCTCAGAAGAAAAACGCTCGTATCTCTGGAACGCAAAGACCCAGAGAGCTCAAATTCGGGGGAGGAGGTCCCTTGTACGAACGCTGGAGTGGCGGGCCTCGGGGACACCCCCTACTGGATCGCCGTTCACTGGGTCCCCCGATTTCGACTGGCTGTAACTCGGGGAGCCGGGTCAGTTGGACCTCGGGGGTGGGCTCATTCGAAAGGCCCCGTCCAGCACTACAAACGATTAGAGTCTTGGGAATATTGATCAAATATTGACCGAGATATAAGCCGAAAAACGTGCGCCTTTAACCGGACGTAACTCCCTGACCGTCTACAATAGACTGTATATAAGGAGAGAGGCGCTCGGGAGCGCGCATGCACGTCACATCCGTTGGATTTCGCGGTAAATCCGACCCGGAGACTTTTGAATATTGGCCTTCAGAGGTAAAAGGAAAATTCGACAAGTGGATCATTGTAATGTGTGATTACAACCCCTTCACACACAGGGAATAAAAAAGGATTCGTTTTAGTAGAAAAGTTACATTTAGCACCTTTAAGAAGAGAGAGGGCAACAAAATAATCCTCACGGCTTGACTAATCCAATTTGTATTTTTTGCAAAAAAATTCGCAAAGGTTTAATAAATGCGCATCGGACTAAGTGTGCACCGAAGTTTTAGGCTGACAAACATGAAAAAACGCATACGAAAATTGCGGACTCAGTGTGCAATGGCCTTAAGCGGTGGATCAAGCGCACATGAACCGATCTTCTCTTACTCTTTGCCAGTTACAGGACGAAATCTGAATATCAAAAAGTATATGATACAGTAACTTAAAGAAGAGCATGTGCCTTATAGGGCACTTCCCTCGGGATGTCGGGTTTTTCCCTCTTGGTTAAAACATGAATATTCATTATAATCCTGCGATCAAGCTGACAAAATAATAATTATATTGCAATTATTTTGACAAAATAAAATGTCATCATTTTGACTCATGACTGTGCTTTGAACTGCGCAAACTGGCTGAAAACTGTGCTATCATTTAGACACAAAACATAGCCTAAAGCTCATGATTGCGAGCGACTCACACTTACGGACAATAGTGTCAATCAGTTCACCTGACTGGAGGAAACCTGCGATTTAAACTCCTTTATGATAAACATTAATATTTGTTAATGTATTTTAGCAAGTAGTTTTGTTTGTAGGAAAATCATCGTCTCTATATTGAGTCTTGAACAACGTACATGCTTGTCAACATGAGAAATAGCCTTATAACCATTTGAAATAGGGTACTTTAGTAGCTTATAATAAAGTTGATTAATTGTGCAATCTTGCCAGACTGGTATCGCAGATTTCAATATTTGGTTTGGATGAGTCACTGAGTATTTAATCATAGAATATCGAATAGGTTGTGGTTGTGCTGTCACGTGACAAGCAATGATGCGTCACCATGGAAAGATTAAAGTGACCGGTTCTAAATAACAGTCACCTTAAACTCACGCTGGGGGGTCAGCTAGAATATTTTAAACTTCTGTGTGAAAGGGTTAACAGCACATTAAAAATATACATAACCGGAAGAGTCGATACACTGCTTAGGCGAGCACTAGGGATGCACCGATATGAACATTTTGGCCGATACCGATAACCGATAATTCTTTACATTTGAAAGCCGATAACCGATATATTGGCCGATAAATCTAAATAATTTTTTTATATACTTTGATAGCCTGTATACATAAACAGAAGGCTCACAATTAAAAGCCTTGTCTCAAACACTTTTAACATAAATCAAATATACTACAGTATAGCCTAGTTTGAACCAGTGTAAGATTCCTTAACTTTTAAAATTAATTTTACACTGGGCAACTTTCTTTATTAAAAAATGGTAACACTTTATAATAAGGTTTAATTTTGTTAGCATTAGTTACCATGAACCAACAATTTTATAAGACATTTTAAGAAAGTTTTATCTAACATTAGTCAATGCACTGTGAACTAACATGAACACGCATATTTTATTAACTAACAATTAAGGCTATTGCTCTCTGTTACTTAATGCATTAACAAATGAGACCTTATTGTAAAGTGTTATCAAAAAATCTATTGCCTAACAAAAATAAAATACCTAAATATTGCAAACAAGTCATTAGATAGGCTAACATTGGGCTGCATAGAAACAAAATGCATGTGCCATGGATCAATAAAATGGAATCGCCTCCGCACGGACAATAAGGAAATTATTTTAATCAAACCATATCGTTGATGAAAGTAATACGAGAACAAAATAATGTTAGTTATTAATTATAACGCAATCTTTAAAAAAAAATTTAACTATTAATATTACAGTAGCCTAATAGTAAACATCTTTAATAGCATTACTGTTTCAAATGACATTGCTGTGTGACCTGCGCGCTGAAGCTGAAGAGAACAAACGTTAAACTGAACGCTTTGCTAGAAGGTTAATCAACTCGACGGTTGATGAAGAATGCAAACCCTAAGAATTTACAAATTTATTACAATGGTGAATATAATTATATGACAGTGTAAATCATAGCTTTTAATGTTTTGCATTGTTGTTTAATCTGCGCGAGCTGAGAACGAGCACCGGGAAACTGAAGAACTTTTCTAGGTTGTTTAAATCCACGAAACGCATGATATGTGAGATTAATCAGATATTTATATTACATCAGCTTTATATTACGACTTATCTGCACAAAAGGACGTGAATGCACAATCGAACTTGTGCTGGTCATAATGTGTAGCTAATCCCTGTTCTGGACGTGCTATTCCCACAACAACGCGCTGAAACGGCATAAACCCAGAGAATTCACAACGTTTTATTACAATAGTGTTCTCAATATAATGGCATGTATATGACAGTCCCAATTATAGTTATAAATGTGCATTGCTGTTTGAGCTGCGCGCACGCTATAAAGATGATCACCGGTACAATGAAGCGTGCGTCGTTCATTAACTCAACCAAACGCATCCTATATTAGATTAATCAGATATACAGGCCTATATACACAAAATAAACATATTACAACTTACAATGGCACAGAATGCTGCGAATGCTCAAGAGAACTTGACTGTGCTTGTCATGAAGGCTTAACTCCATAGACGCGCTCTTTCCGCCTCAACGCGCTCGTCGCGCTGAAACACGTGGGTGAACAAGAATTCACAACATGCTTTTGCAGGCGTGTTTTTATTATAATGTTATGAAGCCTATGTGAAAGATTTGTGCTGCACATGTTGCACTGAACTGTATCTTCCTTTTCGAAGTGAATCCAATCATTCAGAACCATCATGGCGAACAGCGCGCATCTCTCAACTGAAGTAAATAATCTATTATTTATCGGCTTTGATATATCGGCCCAATTTTCTTATCGGATCGATAACGATAACATCAAAAAAGACCATTTATCGGCCGATATCGATATGTGGTCGATATATCGTGCATCCCTAGCGAGCACTTCCGGTAATCTATTCCGCGGTGATAAAGGTCTATAGTATGGTGTGGTTTCCATCAGCCTGTAATATGATCGCAACTGTTTTTTAAATAAACTCTTTTTTTATTTTAGGTATGTTGGTGTTGACGTGAAGATGAGGTGGACTTGTAAGTACTGCATTTTCGACAGTACAAACAGAAAAACTATCATTCAGCATTACAAATTAAAACATGGACATCATGGGAGGACCTGTCCTTTGCCATGTATTTACCAAGACTGTGTCTGCTCCTTTAGAACTCAGGCAACACTGATAAGACATTTGCATGCGCATCATGCAAAATCTGTAGATCACGTAAATACCCGGGTGAAGTGTAACCTCTGCAGTTTTTCAGAGGCCTGCAATTTGAAACAGTACTTCTCCCACCTGGGGATTCACTTGAAAAACAATGAGAATGTCCAGTGCCCATTTGAAGACTGCAGTTTTCAAACTTGTGTGTTCTCTACGTTTGCGGCACACAGAAGTAAAATACATCATTCCCAAAATACTGGACATTTTAAAGCAGAGTTAATTTCATGTCAAATCGAAGAGGTTGAGGAAAGGTTTGAACATGCAGATAATCAACCTGCGGACAGCCTACCAGCGTGGCACCCAGTCCAGTCCAGTCCATTGCATTCCAATCCAGATCTTCCTGTTGAGGGCTTGATTCAACAGAAGTTGGCTTCACTGTTTTTGCGCATGGAAGCCATTTTACATGTCTCGAAGACAGCCATTCAAGAAATAGTTGAAGAACTTGGTAGCATTGGTAGTACTGTTGGAGAGCTTGCCGAGATGTCAGTTAAACAGGTCTTAAACAAACACAACTGTTCATTGGATTCCTCAGTTATTGCTGCCATTATCGAAACTGTCTTGGAAACACATCCTCTAGCCTTTTTGTCCAAAAGGGGTCCTCTTAGCTCTATTTACAAAAGAACAACATTCTACAAAGATAATTTCACTGTGATAGAACCTGTAGAATACACTCTTGATGCTTCTCGGAAAAACACATTTGTTTATGTACCAATTTTGAAAGTTTTAACTGCGCTGTTGAATCGATGTGATGTCCTTGACAAGGTTTTACAGTCAGAACAAGCAGACACATGGAAACATCCTGAAACAATTAAAACATTTAGGGATGGGCTGTATTTTAAGGACAACAAGATCCTTTTTTCAGATGAGTTGCGCATAGCCCTTGGACTTTACATTGATGATTTTGAAGTGTGTAACCCTTTGGGCACTTCAAGGAAAAAGCACAAACTTTGTGCCATTTACTGGTTAATTGCAAATCTTCCTGGAAGAGACAGGTCCAATTCATCATCCATCTACCTTGCAACATTATGTAAGACCAAGGATGTCAAAGAGTATGGATACGACAAAATTCTTGAACCGCTTCTTTCAGACATTGAAGTTCTTGAACAACATGGAGTGTTTGTTCAGACACTGGGTGCAAGTATAAGAGGAACAATACTCTATGTGTCTGCAGACAATTTGGGCGCACACTCGCTTGCTGGATTTCAAGAAAGTTTTTCCACAAACAAGTTCTGCAGATTTTGTTTGGCGGGACGTGATGAGATTCAGACACATGAAGTTAGAGAGGGGAGGTTCCCAAAGAGAACGGAGGAGTTGCATGAGCAGACTCTGTCTGAAATTCAGAAGAACAAGGATTCACACACAGTAGTAGATGGTGTTAAGAGGGACTGTGCTCTAAACAGACTTGCACATTTCTCCACCATCAAAGGCTTTCCCCCTGACTTTCTCCACGACCTCTTTGAAGGTGTTGTACCCCTGGAGCTAAGTCTTTGTTTGAAGAAATTGATTCAGAAGAAATATTTCACATTGGATGAGTTGAATGCTTCAATTCAGTCCTTCCCATACAGATATTCTGACAAAACAAACCGACCACAGCAGATCTTAAAATCATTCCAACTGAAAGGTTCTATTGGAGGCAACGGACATGAAAACTGGTGCCTTCTACGGTTATTACCTTTGATTATCGGTTCAAAAGTTCCAGAAAAGGATGCAACCTGGAGTTTAATTCTTGAACTGAAGGACATTGTTGAGATTTTAGCCTCATCTCAGTTTTCCACAGAGAGTTTGGACTACCTTGATTCAAAAATATCAGATCACCGGAAATTGTTGCAAGACGAATTTCCAGACGTCAGACTCCGTCCAAAGCACCATTTTATCGAGCACTATCCAGAACTAATCAGATGTTTTGGACCAGTGATTGATTTCTGGACTATACGATTCGAAGCAAAACACAGCTTTTTTAAAAAAGCTGTCCATGACTCTGGAAACTTTAAAAATGTAATGCTTACATTAGCCCAGCGACATCAGCTGACACTTGCTTACCACCTTGACATGCCAACTCTTTTCAAGCCAGATTTAGTGGTTGATCATGTTTCAGTTCTGTCCACTGAGTGCCTGGATCTTTCATTTAAGTTGGCAGTTAAGGCCAAATATTCCAATGTTACATCAATATCTCTTGCATCAAGTGCATGCATATATGGCACCAGGTACTCTGAGGGAATGTTTCTTTCTGTGGGATACACCAGTGGGCTTCCAGACTTTGGCAGGCTTGTCAAGATATTGATCGTTATGAACAAACCTGCCTTTCTCATTGAATTGTATTCAGCATGGTACAGTGAGCATTTCAGATGCTTTGAACTAACAAAGTATACCACTTGTGAGTTGAGGGTTGTTGATCCAGATGAATTGAATGATTATCACCCCTTGTCCTCATATAAAATGCATGATAAAAAGCTGATGATTTCCCCGAAGACATTCCTCCTCAACTGAATGCATTTTCTGTTGCCTTTCCTTTTTAGAAACCTGCAACAAAATGATTCTTCGTGTGATTTTGTCCCCTGAGGATATTAGGAAAGTTTACATTGATCGGCCACAATCCATTGAATCTCTTCGGTCAACACTGAAAAGCAAGCTGAACATACAAAGTGATTTTACACTTCAATATGAGGATCCTGAATTTGACCATGATTTGTGCAACCTAACGACTATCACTGAACTTCCTCCTGAAAAGGCAACACTTAAAGTTAATTGTAGAGCACCACCCTCTGACTCTAACCAGTCAGATATGACATTAGACACCACGGTCATGTCATCATCTTCTGTCTCTAGTATCAACAACGGAAATCCTGGATCAATAACAGCAAGTAGTCGCTCCCAGCAATGGCCTGTATCTTTTCCTATTCCAAGCTTTTCGTATGATGTTGAATTGCGTTTGAAACGTGGAAACGAGAAATATGCTACAGATGGCTCACTGCTCAGCCTATCCAAAGATGTTAAATCTGAGATTCTTGACAAACTTGCCACTGCAATCTATTCTTACAAGGCGTATCCATCCAATGAGGAGTTCGAGTCTGTTTCAAGGGCTCTCACAGAGACGCACCCATGCCTTAAAGAACCGGGGTCGGCCACAGGGTGGTATGGATGGAAAATAAGCCTTAAATTCAAAATGGGAAACTTCCGAAGTAAACTTCGGGATGCTGGCTGTCCAGAGCTTACAGTTACTAGTGAAAAACGCCATGCATCAGATGGTAAAAAATACAAAGTCAAGAAACCCCGAAGATCGGAGACCAATTATCTACCGGACTTACCTGCTGGATCAAATTATACTGTTTTGGAGACTGAAAGGAAAGATGTACAGTGTGAGATGACAAAAAAAAATCCAGACTGGCATGTAATTGATGCAGCTATGGAGAAAACTTTCTGTGCCAGAAGAAAGGAGATTGTAGAAGATGAGCCCCCAGTATCAGAAATAAGGAACAGATGGCCTGCACTTTTCACTCAAAGACAAGTAAGTGTAGAAAGTGTATTTCTTTATTTAAAGGGGACCCTTTGTAATACAAGTCTCAGGTGTCCCCAGATTGTGTTTGTGAAGTTTCAGCTCAAAATGCCTCATAGAACATTTATTATATCATGTTCAAATTCCTCTTTTTGGGCTGGGATAAAAAAATGTTTTTGTGTGCTTCTCTTTAAATGCAAATGAGTTCCTGCTCCCCGCCTCTTGCCAGTATAGGGCTGTCCGCTAGACACGGGGTGCTTCTCAATATCCCTCCTCATCTCCTCGCTCCTCTGTCCTCCATCCTATGACCCGGAAACCAATCAAGCACAGCCATCTTGAAGGACATCTCAATTCTCTAATTGCACCGCGAGGAGTCGAGGATCGAGGAGTGAGGAGGCTTCCAGAGGAGTCATGAGCGAGGATACACGGGTGTATCCAATCCGGAAGTTTTTTGTGTAAACTTGACGCACGAATAAATTCTCCTCCTCCTTCACATCGGGCACAATAATTTTAATTTATACTTTACGCTTGCGGTTTATATAAACCACACCTCACATATTTCAACAGGGTATCTTGCTTTGTTTATTTATTATGAATTTCTTAAATAAACAAACTTAAACAACATAAAAGCAGATCCTTGAAGTAATGTAAAGTAATGAAGTAACGCTCGAGTGGTCAAGTATTCCAATGTATAAAAAAAGCTATCATTCGATGCCTCTGTCCTCATTTTCCTTGGAACGAGGATGCACAAATAAGAACTGAGAAGCACCCAGAGTGTCACCAGTGGGCGGGGCTTTTCCCTATGATGACGTCAACATAGTCTCTCAAAACAAGCCATTTCTCCCTATTTATGGGGATTCTAAAATGAAAAGGGTGGGTGGATTTTTTTACCCATTTATAGGCTTGGTTGTTTACACACTGTGGAGACACATCGGTTTAAATGCCTTCTAAAAGTGAATTTTGCAGAATAGGTCCCCTTTAATGTTTAGTTCATGGGTAAAATAAATGTTTGTGCGTGGGATTTTTTTTATTTTTTCCTTGTTGTTTTTTGCTTCAACAGGTTGCTCTTGAATTCTGTAGACTTGTCTCCATTGATTTAAAAAGAGCATTCTTCGAAGGGCTTGACAAGCACCTACCAAGGCTCCTGCAATTATACACCGAGCGAAGCAATGAAGTTCCAGAACTTCTGAATATGTTGAAGTGTTTGGATGAACAGGCAAGTCCAATTTAATTTATACAGCAAAACTAATTTATTAGCTTTGAAAGAGATTTGCATCAGGAAAATTCTATCAACTAGTGTTGCACAAAATCCCACTGGTAAACTATATTTCTCATCACCATTGCTATTTTACGGATTTTCTGGGCGGGGCTAAAACAGGGCTCGATGACGCACTGGGGCCCTTGAGCTCCTGGACACGTCCCTACTTGATGACGCACTGGAGCCGCTGGCCGCTCCTAACAATATTCACATCAGTTTGCCGCTCAATCGCAAGTTACTGTCAGTAGTACTATTATTAGTAACAGCCTACAGAAATGCGTACTACCTGGATGCGATCACTAGGCTTGGGTATCGATTGGAACCGGGACTTGCTTTGCGATTTTCCCGGAATCGTTCAAAAGTTTAAATTGATTCCTAGTTTTGATTCTCAGTCCGCCGACCGGAAGAAGAAACCGCTGAACACCCACGAAGAAGCGTCCACCAGAAGTGTTGGCATAACCAAGCGAAGCAACTCGAGAGTCGTCCTATGCTGCGTTCACTCCAGACGCGAATAGCGCGTCAAATTCGCGCCTACCGCGTCAAGTTATACGCTTGAACACTTTGAATCCATTCGCGCGTCAAGAGCGAAATGACGTGCGTATAAAAGGAGTATTCGCGTCTATATAAACGGACATTATAAACTGAAAAGCGGGCCTGTCCCCATTCGCGCCACAGGAATTGTTTACGCGCGTAACGCGTCTTTGCATTGACAACATTGAAATCACTCGCGCCAGACGCTCTATTCGCATCTGTGAAAGCAGCATCAAACCAAGCCATGGATATGTTCCAAAAGTGCTCTCGACGGCGTTCAGAGCACCAGTTATTTTGCTGGTTGCTCTCTCCTCGCCAGATGACAAAGGTTTTACAAGTTGTTTCTTATTGTTTATTTGCTATTCTGCACCAGGTTAGCCCACCAGTAGAAGCACAGTAACATGTTTAAGTACCTGCAGCGTCATACATCATGTGTAAATGTGCTTTCATGAGGTTTTCAAAAATAAAGCTCTCTTTATTTATAAAGGAAAGTGTACCCTTGTGAAAATTTATCCATAATTTATTTATATTCAAGTTCATGGATTTGATATTTATATTGTAGTTGAAAACAGCCCTGTGAGAGATTCATAGTAGGCTAAAGTTCATAAAAAGTAAAAGGTTAAAAGTTAAATTAAAATTGATGGAGAAGGTCAGACTATTTCCTTCAGAAAAACCGTTGGTTAGCTAGCTAGCTCATTTAAAATATCCTAAACTTTTTTGACCCTGCCTCTTAAAAGAATCGGAATCGAGAATCGTTAGGAACCGGAATCGGAATTGGAATCGGAATAGTTAAAATTCAAACGATACCCAACCCTAGCGATCACCGGATCACTTACAAAACAGATGGGTCCTTATTTAAATTTCCGAAAAACGATTACATCAAGAAGAAGTGGATTAATTTTGTGAAGAGCCACCTTGATGGAGAGCAAAACCCGCCTCTGTAAGTGATCATTTTACACGGGATAGTTTTATAAACTTTTGTCGGAGACAACTGCGAATCACTGATAATCCGCTCTTACTAGGGGTGGAACGGTACACATAAGTCACGGTTCGGTTCATACCTCGGTTCAGACGTCACGGTTCGGTACGATTTCGGTACAATGGAGTGAAAAGCAAAACAAAAATGCAGAAGGCATTTTTATAAATGTCTTAAGCCTTGTATTTTTTAAATAAGTTTTATTAATAAAGGCATAGAACCAGTTTATTTGTAGTGCACTGACAGGAGTTTTATATAATTAGTTTATTAATTAAATTATTAAAAAGATGAAAAGACCTTGAGATATGTTTGGTAATTGTACATGAATGAATTTAAAATTAATTTGCTATATTTCAGATCAATATATTTGTTTTCCTTCATTTTAGTTAACCCTAACTTTCTCATCTGAATTATAAATAATTGATTTCCGTATAAAATAATACTACCTTTAAAAACTTTTGTTAACATTTGTAGGTTACAGTTTGATGAGTTTAGAGTGTGACAAAAGCACAATGTTGTGTTTTATTGCAAGTGTACACAAAAGTAAACAGTAAAAAATTTGCAGTTTTAATGATGTCCTGTATGAAAAAATGACGGAGTATGTTTCCACTGTTCGATCGCGCACGAGAGATCTCTCTCGCACGCGCGCAAACACACACACACACACACACTGACTGTTCATCGCGCCTCTCTCTCGCACACGCGCGCGCAGACACACACAATGTTCATCGCCTCTCTCTCTCTCTCTCTCTCTCTCTCTCTCTCTCTCTCTCTCTCTCTCTCTCATACCGTGTATTCTACGTGCAAATTCGTGCACCGAACCGTGACGCCCGTTTCGGTTCGATACGAATACATGTACCGTTCCACCCCTAGCTCTTACTGGTGAATGGGGCCGAACCGACTCCCGCCTCGGCATTCATCCTCCTGTCGCGCCGACAACTGGTGCCTTCATCGGCAGTGCGTGCCCACCGTGCGAGCATCCATTTCGGCTGTAGAGTTGTGTGTTGCAACGGCAGCTTTCCCGCGAGTGGGCGTGGTTTCAGCGCAGCCAGCGGACACGCCCCCAGCGTTTGAGAGCAGAGATTACTGTTCATTTTTTCAAGATTTTGATAGCTTATTTTATGTACTTGCTGGCTTTTTTTATCATTCAAATTTGGCTGGGTGACTAATAACAAATTTTTCTGTGGTGTGACACACTCAGAACACATACTTAATTTTGACTTTACAGGGACTTTAATAGTAACACCGTGTCCTAACCAGACGTGATGCGATAAGATTCCAGCAACAAGCAATTTGCTTGTCCACACCAGAAGTGACGCGACTACGAAATGACCCAGTAAATTAAAACAGCGTGTGGGCACAGCACCAGAATAATCTTGACGGCACTAGCAAGAAAATGGATAAGTAGCTACATAATCAAATTCACAAATATTACACCATATAAGCATTAATAAAAATACATGAGTTAAGCAATCTTTGTCAAAGAATACACTCGTTTGAACGTTCATGTTTCCATTTTTTTATTTCAAGGTCTGAGGTGAATTATCTATTGTTGCTTTTACAGCTACAAAACTGGAGCACTAAATGATATTCAAAGTCACATTACACGCTTTTAACATTTAAATAAAGCACATAAACAGTACCCGAGATTATCATTGCCACACTTTGTGTTTGTTGTTCCAGCGTGACATCTTGGAGAAATAGAAACTGTTTCTAAAATAGAATTGACGCTCGTCGCCATCGTGGCTGGTTAGGGGAAAAAACTCTGATTAACATGGAAAATATACCTTTTTCCTGTGTCGTCGCGTCCCGTATGTAGTTAGGACACGGTGTTAAGTTTAATATATTATACCTTTATATAATAACAGTAACGGTTTTGATGGAATGCATTTTCTGTCTAATTTGAAGGCACAACGCGGACTTTGTGACCTAAAGAGTTGGCGCATATGAGTTGTTTTAAAAGATTCCTCAGGCCAATATACAGCGCTTGACACTATCAATGCTCCGAGCAGGGCTGCCCTCTTTACGAGCCTCATGTGACCACAGGCTCTGATATACTCATGGAGCTAAGGCTTTTGCTACTATTTTTCCGCCTGCTCCACTTCAGGCAAGGAAAAAGTTTAAAACTGCTAAAACAAGCAGGGACTCGTTTGTGTGCATTTTAATTTGTGATTTCACCGGAATGAATAGTCTCCGCAACGACGATAGATTGAAGAGCGTGTCCGAGTGAAGACTACGCGTGCTGCCACAAGAGACACTATGTATCCATGACGCTGATAGCAGCAGACATGAGTGCTCGGGTTGAGTTCAAAAACACATTTTAGCGCTAGATCTCTTATTTAAAGGCACGCTATGCAAGATTTGTACCTTAAAGCAGCACTATGCAGGATTTCCGTTTTTGTCAAACAGTGACCCCTAGAGTCGCTGTGGGATACTTGTACTGTCGTAAATATCACGCACGCAGAGATGTCTCTGCACTCACAGCCGGATCCCCTCCCCCTGTACACCAGTACCTGTTCAGTAGGATGAAAGCTGTAACGAGTGGAAATAAGGTGTGGCCCCTATATAGAGTGATCTGTATTGTATGTGCGCTTGAACACCACATGTATACTGCAGGGATGGAAATTAAATTTGTCCACCAGCCACTGTGGCAGGTGGATTTCAAAATCTACCTGCCACTCAATGTTTTTACCAGCCACTTTCTTGTTTTTAACAGACAATGTGTAACTGCATGTGAAAATTAATACTACAAGATCTACAATACTTAAGCAGTTTATTTAATCTCAAGTCTCAATGCAATACTGACATTTTCTCTTTCTCTCTTATACACACACATTTAATGAAATGTATATCAGTTCATGGTTTGAGTAGGGTAGATTAAACAAAAAACTAAACCGATGCTGAACCGCACTCTATGCTGGACAGGGAACTACACTAACCTTTTCCACTGGTGACACTTGCGCTACTAACTTTTTCAGTTACTGGCGCAAAACATGATTTAGTCGTACAAATTTATTTATTTATTAATTTATTTATTTATTTATTTATAGTAAGGTATGGATAATAATGAAACTATTGCATTAGGGGTGGAACGGTACACAGAAGTCACGGTTCGTTTCATACCTCGGTTCAGATATCACGGTACGGTACGATTTCGGTACAATGGAGTAAAAAGCAAAACAAAAAGGCATTTTTATAAATGTCTTAAGCCTTGTATTTTTAAGTTGTATACGTTTTATTAATAAAGGCATAGAACCAGTTTATTTGTAGTGCACTGACAATAGTTTTATACAATTAGTTTATTAATTAAATTAATAAAGACAAAAGACATTGAGATATGTTTGGTAATTCTACCTGAATGAATTTAAAATGAATTTGCTATATTTCAGATCAATTTATTTGTTTTCCTTAATTTTAATTGAATCTGAATTATAAATAATTGATTTCCGTATAAAATAATATACCATTAAAAACAAATTTGATTTTCTTTTTTAATCAATGTAGAACATGTAACTTAAAGGTGCATTGCGCAACATTTCATGTTAAAAATACCCGTTTTTTAACCCATACATGCGTAAACAATTGCCTGATGGGCTGAATGAACCCTTCTCTGCTCAATGAGATTGCCTCTATAATCCTGTACAGTAAAATAAATAAGAGGGATTCGGGCTCGAATCTGAGACTGGGCGTGACGTCATGCGCGTTCACGCTCACCAGGCGATGTCTCGGAGGTTTGTTATTATGAGCCGCCATTCTCCGTATCAGCGAAGACAACTCGAGCGACAAAACTTTAGTCAACTTTCGACAAAAGTAGAAGATGGATTCAAAGAGACCGGCTTGTAGTTCATTCCAAACCCCAACGCAAACTCCACGTAAGACAAAGAAAAGAAAACTTTTGTCTAGTTATTGACCAAAAGGGACAAATTGGAGTCAGGCGTCGGAATAAGACGAGACGAGAGTCAGCATCGGGAAGGCTTTCAACAAATGGATAGATCTCCGGTCTGCTCTAGGACTCAAACTGGACCCTCAGTTGGCTGTTTTCTTGATAAAACGGTAAGATATAACGTTACCCCAGTCTCTAATGTCTGATACGGCAAATCTATGACAACAAATGACGATGCGTAAAATGTGTAACGTTAATGCTTTAGCCTAAGCTAGATAAATGTACAATCGGAATTGATTTGACTAACGTTACCATTGTCAGTGAACAGGTTCATAAACTAGGAATTGTCTTCGGAAGAATAGTACAGCATGAAACATAAAACATGTCCCATAAAAGATGCTAACTATGTTTTTGTGTATAGCCTACCGGTAGCCTCTGTGTTCTTTGCTAACGTCCTTTGCCTGCGCTCTGCTCTTCTATCTTCTTCCATCATATTACTTTAGACTTTCCACCATAGTCTTTAAACGCCGCCGTTCGTACTCCGTTATTAAGGTCCCGGTAGGCAGAACGGGAACATTGCGATAGCCTCCTCCATGCTGGGTTGTTGTTGTTGTATGTGGCGCCGCCGCCGCCGTGCTCGCCCCTCGGTTGCTATGGCCACTGGCCAGTGCGAACGCAAACAGCAAAACCGAGTTTGGGGGAGAGTCGTTCTTAGAACTGTTTAGAAGTGGACAGTTCCTATAACTAAGTTCCTATAACTACTTGTTATGAAAGCGGATATAGTGCCATTTGATTGTTTATTACCTTGAGACATTTGAGTGTACTTTGTTGACCAACTGTGTATGGTATGATTATTATTTTAAGCTTTTACAAATTAATAACTTTTATTGTTCATGAACGTGTTTCCATAATAATACAATCATAAGTGGATACAGTAAACACATAAAACAGTTCAACATGGAGATAGATGGAAACAAAAACTGAAGTTTTCTTCTACCCCCGTTTTCCCCTCACATACAAGTGTGTAATTTACTCAAATGCCTTTCCTTTCATATATTTAAAATGACTTGCAGATTTATAACTTTATAACCTCTGAAGACATTATGACTGTAAACAAAAGATGTGTGCGGCTGATGCTCCTTTGGTTATGAACAGCTCGTGCTCGTGCAAGCGTGCGTGTGCGTGTGCTCCATGAGCGTGCACATCTCTGGTTGCAGTTTCGCTTGTCGCCAGAGGGGGTGTAGTTCTGCAAAAACTCAGAGACCTGCGTTATGCACCTTTAAAAAAAACTAAAAAAAACAGATTAGTGCTCTGACTCAGAGGACAAGAAATGAAAACCAATGTGATATGATGAATTTCCAAAAGATGTAACCTGTTTTGAAATGGGGTTGGATAAATGTTTTGCTTTTAAAACTGTGCGTGCGTGTGTCTGTGTGGTTGGGTGAGAGTTGTAGGTTACAATTTGACAAAAGTGTGCAAAAGCACAATGTTGTGTTTTATTGCGAGTGTACACAAATATAAGTAAACACTTTGCAGTTTGAATGATGTCCTGTATGTATGTATGTTTTTGTTTCCACTGATCACGCCTGCCTCTCTCTCTCTCACACACTCACACTCACACTCACACACACACACACACTTCGCTCGCGTCTCCCACTCACCCACTCTCTCTTGCGTCTGTCTGTCTCTCTCTCTCTCCTTTGGGACGGCAAACCGCCTATCGAGCTCAAGCCTGGACGGAAGAAGTGCGCGGGTAGATGTTCGCGCGGCTAGCTCTTTACTACACAAGAGAGCTACCCCGCCCTAAAAATACACCATGCGCTCGTGGCTAGCTCTCCCTTTGGACGGCAAACCGCCTCTCGCGCTCCCACGCCGAGCCTCGATGGAAGAAGCGCGCGGTTGTTGGTGTGCCTCCTCTAAAAATGTCCGCCGTCCGGGTGAAACAGTATGCAATTTTTATTTACCCGCCACGGTGGCCGGTAGGTGAAGCGAGTTTACCCGCCACAACACAAAATCACCCGCATTTGGCTGGTGGAGGGTGCTAATTTCCATCCCTGTTATACTGCGCCGGGTCATTTCTGTTTGATGCTCATTTTATCAGATCTTTCTTGCCGTAAAGCAATTCGTTACATCGCGAGACCTGTTATTACGCGACACTTCCTGATGCTGCGGCCGGTGGGCCGCCGGCTCAAAGTTGCAAGTGTGTTTTTCCGCTCACAGCCAACAGGGGGACGACCACCATTCAACACGAAATCAGTAATATAAACATTACAATGACTCCAAAGCTGTTCGGTTAAGGTAAAAAAAATTACTTAGTTCAACTTTAATAAAACAGCTTTAAAGGGGTATCAGGTAGGGCTGGGTATCGATTCAATGTTCCAATTCGATTTCGATTCTCAAGCTCTCAAATCGATTCGATTTCGATTCTCGATTAAAATTTCGATTCAATGAAATCGATTTAATACTTATACAATTATTATGCTCTACACAGCTCTGCTGTGGCTGTGGGTGTGTGGGTTTTGCAACCTGCACGTCTGGGTGATGTCTCATCAAATGGTTCCGCAGATTTGTAGTATTACTACAGCATTTCACCTCAGCATTACACATCAGGCATATGGCTTTGTTCTTGTCCACCACACTATCCTCTCCGTCTTGCTTGCGAAATGTAAAATGCTTCCATACCTCTGACTTTTTATGTGAAGGAATTAACGTCGACAACGCACCTGAAACCGCCATTTTAAGCACCGATTGAATGATTGAATGAATGAATGAATGAATGACTGACTGACAGGCTGGCTCGCCTCTCGCTCCTCTGTAACAAAACGCAAGGCAAATAAGAGGGTGACATCTAGTGGAGAAGACTAGTAATTACATTAACGTTAATCTTTAATGTTTGCGGAAATAAATATGAAAAAATCGATTTTTGGCCTTTGAGAATCGATTTTGAATCGACCACATTTTAAAAAACGATTAATCGAAAAATCAATTTTTTTGCCCAGCCCTAGTATCAGGCTGTGAGTGCAGAGACGCTCTGCATAAGTGGTATTTACGACAGTAACGTTAAATACAAGTACTCCACAGTGACTCTAGGGGTCGCTGTTTGAAAAAAAAAATATTACAACCAGATTAATAAAGGAAAACCAACAGCAATGTTTAAACAAAACAAACGAATATAAAACATCTATTTGTGATTGCACCAGTGTGCAGGTTTTTTTTAATTTTTTTTTTTTTTTTTGGCAGAGTTCTAACCAGAAGAAGAGGGGAGCAGTTATTTTGGGCCTTCCATACTACCTGAGGGAGAATCCAGGAAACTTCTTCAAAGTTTGTGAGGTACACATTTCAGTTCTTTTTTCGTATTAACACTGGAATAAGGATGCACCAATATCACTTTAGTATAATAATGATGCTTTTTTTTGGTACTTTATATTTGGGTGATAATGATTATAGATGCCTGTATTTTCTTTGAAACCATTAGAATATTAATCATTGTTTGGCTTAATTTCCAGCTTTTTCCAGGCTTAATTTTTCCAGCTTGGCATCTTGGCATGTTCTCCACCAGTCTTTCTCATTGATGTTGCTGACTTTATGCCACTCCTGGTGCAAAAATTCAAGCAGCTCGGACGGCTTTGTTTGATGGCTTGTGACCCTCCGTCTTCCTCTTGATCACATTCCAGAGGTTTTCAATGTGGTTCAGGTCTGGAGATTGGGCTGGCCATGACAGGGTGTTGATCTGGTGGTCCCTCAGTCCACAGCTTGATTGACCTGGCTGTGTGGCATGGAGCATTGTCCTGCTGGAAAAAAAACAATCTTCAGAGTTGGGGAACATGTCAGAGCAGTAGGAAGCAAGTTTTCTTCCAGAACATATGGCTTGATTCATGCCTTCTTCACAAAGACAAATCTGCCCGATTCCAGCCTTGCTGAAGCACCCTTAGATCATCACCGATCCTCCCATCAAATATCTGAGGGTGCTTCAGCAAGGCTGGAATCGGGCAGATTTGTCTTTGTGAAGAAGGCATGAATCAAGCCATATGTTCTGGAAGAAAACTTGCTTCCTACTGCTCTGACATGTTCCCCAACTCTGAAGATTGTTTTTTTTCCAGCAGGACAATGCTCCATGCCACACAGCCAGGTCAATCAAAGTGTGGACTGAGGGACCACCAGATCAAGACCATGTCATGGCCAGCCCAATCTCCAGACCTGAACCACATAAAAACCTCTGGAACGTCAAGCGGAAGACAGATGGTCACAAGCCATCAAACAAAGCCGAGCTGCTTGAATTTTAGCACCAGGAGTGGCATAAAGTCACCCAACATCAATATGAAAGACTGGTGGAGAGCATGCCAAGATGCTTGAAAGCTGTGATTTTGAAAATCAAGGTTATTCCACCAACTCTTCCTAAGATCTTAAGAACTCTTCTTAAATCATTATTATTATTATTATTATTATTATAGTGTTTAAAAATAAATACAAACTTATTTTCTTTCCATTATTTGAGGTCTGAAGAAACACTTGTCTTTTGTTATTTTGACCAGTTGTCGTTTTCTGCAAATAAATGCTCTAAATTACAATGTTTATTTGGAATTTGGCAGAAATGTTGTTAGTAGTTTATAGAATAAAACAAACATTTACATTTTACTCAAACACACATCTATAAATAGTAAAACCAGAGAAACTGAATTAAGAGACCACTGCAAAATTATCAAAGTACTGCGAGAGTGATTGAAAAGCATACGGAGCCATTGCTCTCGCGGTACTTTGACATTATTCATCGATCAGTCTGTGCAATGCCGGTTCAAGTCGAACAAGCCTCATATGCATGTCCACACATCTCTTATTTCGCGCGTAAAGTAAACGCACTGTCTGAGGTCACGGGCACGAGGTTACATTGTGCATCCGTCGAACGAACCGTGCGACGCACACACGCACTGAACCGAGACAAGCGAACCGAACGGTTCGGATGTTTTTTCATGTACCGTGCCACCCCTAATAAATATGTAGGGTGTTCAATTTTGCTGCTATCTATTTGCTTTTCTGTAGCTTTCGGAAGTCTGTAAACATACCTCAGATTTCTGGTCAAATCTATTTGTTCAGTCAATCTCAAAGCTCTTTTCCATTTTAGATGTGTTGTGTGTTTTGCGGAATTCACGCTGCTACCACCTTTTTGCCACTCAGTGTGTGTGTGTAACCACAGTCACCCCGGCCGACAGTGGCGTCACGCGCATACCCTCTATACAAATCAGTATTCTCTCTTGGAAATAAATGTATTCGAAATGCCGGTTTACATTTTGGTAATGTATGTTTAATGTGGTAATGAAAGTTCTAGTCTACCGCTGAATCTTTAATATTTCTCTTTCTTTTCCAGCCGAGTGACAATGAGAGCAATGTCGTTCAGAGTATTAAGGTGGGAATCTTGTCAGTGAGCGAGGACACTAGACAAGATTGTGCTTTCCCAGACACCGTGAATATGGCTGTGATACTGGAGGGGGAGATTGTCATTGTGGATCTCCAAGACATTCCAAATGCCTTTGTCACATTGTTTGGACTGCTCTACATTTTAAATATCAACTATCCCAAAGAGCTGCGCTACACCTTTGAGGTGATCCAGCGGATCTTCATGAACATTGATGGGGAAAGCTGCTCCGCAAAAGTTCATGGACTGAAAAATAAACTAATGTGGTGAAGTGCATGCAACTTTGCAACCTTTTCATCTTTTCCTTTTTTTTATTTTATTTTTTTTAGAGAGATCAATTTAATTGATGAATTTGTTCGAGATCAATTTAATTGATGAATTTGTTAGAGTAATCAATTTAATTGATGAATTTGTTAGAGTGATCAATTTAATTGATGAATTTGTTAGTGATCAATTTAATTGATGAATTTGTTAGAGTGATCAATTTAATTGATGAATTTGTTAGAGTGATCAATTTAATTGATGAATTTGTTAGAGTGATCAATTTAATTGATGAATTTGTTAGAGTGATCAATTTAATTGATGAATTTGTTAGTGATCAATTTAATTGATGAATTTGTTAGTGATCAATTTAATTGATGAATTTGTTAGTGATCAATTTAATTGATGAATTTGTTAGTGATCAATTTAATTGATGAATTTGTTAGTGATCAATTTAATTGATGAATTTGTTAGTGATCAATTTAATTGATGAATTTGTTAGTGATCAATTTAATTGATGAATTTGTTAGTGATCAATTTAATTGATGAATTTGTTAGAGTGATCAATTTAATTGATGAATTTGTTAGAGTGATCAATTTAATTTAATTTGTTAGTGATCAATTGAATTGATGAATTTGTTAAAGCATCACCGCTTAGTTAAGATTAACACAACACTTAAATGCTTTTCAGCGTTTCTTTTTGAAAGCATGTTGTGAACAGGAAGATTTACATATTGTATGTTGTAGGAGTGGTATATTTTAGAGTGTTTAGTTTAATTGATTAATTTATTGAAGCTTGAACTTCAACTATGATAATTCAATTATTTATGCTATCATAGTTATTGAATGTGTTTAATAATGTTTTAACAGTTTCTTTTGGAACAAAGGATGTTTCAATGTTAAATGCTGAGGGGTAATCTTGTTTAATGTTATGTAACAGATTAATTTGCATGATATGCATTAACTTGTAAAACTCCTAAAAAAACAGAAAACAACCTCATGGAAAGGAGTTCAATGCAATAAATGTTGTATTATATTCTATCAGTGATTTGTTAATTTGCCATTTTTTGTTTAAATCAAATGTATTTTGCTAATGAATGTTCTAGTAGTAATTATTTGGTACTGGTGCAGGTTTTAAAGTTTCAAAACGCCACTAGTTGGCTGAACTTATTGGATGTAGTTTGAAAACAGCTTTAGTTGTCTGAACTTATTGGATGTCGTATAGAAAACTTAACTTTAGTTGGCTGAACTTATTGGATGTAGTTTAGAAAACTTAACTTTAGTTGGCTGAACTTATTGGTTGTAGTTTAGAAAACTTAACTTTAGTTGGCTGAACTTATTGGTTGTAGTTTAGAAAACTTAACTTTAGTTGGCTGAACTTTTTGGTTGTAGTTTAGAAAACTTAAATTTAGTTGGCTGAACTTATTGGATGTAGTTTAGAAAAATTAACTTTAGTTGGCTGAACTTATTGGATATAGTTTAGAAAACTTCACTTTAGTTGGCTGAACTTATTGGATGTAGTTTAGAAAACTTAACTTTAGTTGGCTGAACTTATTGGATGTAGTTTAGAAAACTTAACTTTAGTTGGCTGAACTTCGATTCAAAGTTTACTTAACTAAATTAAATCAGTAAATTGTACTTTGTAACTTGTCAGGTAAACCTTTCCAAATTTGTCAGGTACACTTTTCCAAATAAGTTAGTTAAACTCAAAAAAACCCATGCAAAAAGATAACAAATAATAATGAGTTAAGTCAACAAATTTTTTTTTACAGTGTAACAGCGCACACTTGTTTTTTACAGATGTGACAATGAACATGTCCAGGCACCTGTCCCGAAGAGAGCCAAGGCAAACAAGCAGGCAAGCAACAGGCAGTCCACTCTGTCATGGAAAACAGAGACTGATGTTGACATGGTTCCACAGACTGTGCGATTCCTTCCTGCACGGGAAGCTGGACCGCAACTGAGTTCTGTAGACTCGCATTCGCCCATGAGTCTATTCAAACTATTTTTTTCAGAAAGTGCTGTGTCTACTCTGTGCCACAACACCAATGCTCAGGCTGCTAAGGCAGCTGCAAAAGGCTGCAAATATAAATGGACAGATGTCATTCAACGGGGCATAAGCATTTACTGTGAGATACCTGCCTTTACTTTTGTTTATTTATCGCTCACAATTGCTTTGTTTATAGCTGACTAATTATTTATTTATTTTACTCACATTTGATTTGCTTAGAGCAAATTTAGAACATTTAGTTTCTCCACACAGAGGAATTACAATAAAACAGATTGAAAAACAAAACCTTTGAATCTCCTCTCATTCTTTGTTCAGGCTGCTTCACCCTAATGGGCCATTGGGGGAGTGTCTGTCACACCCCTGGTCTGAATCTCATTAATATTCATGGACCATTACCACTCCCACGCATAAACCTCTTCAGACAAAAAAACTGTCATACAAAGTATAAATTAGTGTTTCGTTTTATGTGAACGATTAGATGGGATGATTTTCACATCATTTTGAAGCCAGAACTCGAAGCTACAACATCCATTTGTCAAAAGTCTTGTGGACACATATTTAGTATTTGTTTTGTGGTCTTATTTCAGCAAGTTTCATTTTTATTTTTTTCAATAACCACGCATAAATATTATTCTCTTAAAAATACAAACATGTACGTAGATGTTAATCACATATTATCGTAACCCCGTTTGTGCTATATAGAGTGAATTTACACCTTTGCCATTAACATGTTTATAAATAACTGAAAAAAGCACAAATGTCAGAGCATGTCAGAACATCCCAATAGCCCCAAAAACACTGCAGACCCCAGAGGGTTAAGGTTGGAAAAACACGGGTTACAGGTTGCCTGGAACGTGGCATTAGTTACCAATGATCGCGCGCGTGAACTCGACAATCGACTACTGTGGACTTCGGCCGAAAACAGGAAGTAAATACCGGTATGTGCGCTGGCACATACCGCACATATCATACACAGTCAGATTCACCGTGTTCACTATGAATAGTCACTCACATGGCTGTGCACTTGTAATGACACATCAAGGATGTCAAGAGGCTAAAATCAGGTTTAAAACTTGCCCCATTTAAGTCAACAGGGTGCAAATTTTGTCACGGTGTAGGCAACACCAATTTTTGTCGTTGTTCTCTGTACTGACAGCACTCCAAATTTACAAAAAAAAATGAGCTCAATGTTAAAATTGACCAGAGTTTTCCTTTAAGTGGATTGTTTTGTTACCTTTTTTTCTTAATTTCATATTGTTTCTACTACCTGTTGAACAGTATGGTGTCTACCTCCCTTATCTGTAACTGTGCTAGGTGGCTATTTTGCAAGAAATAATTCAATTAAACTTGTAACCTTATAGCACCAATGACAGTAGGAAGGAAGAAACATTGAGCTGATCTATGGCTAAAAGGAATGACAATTACCTATCTTCCAAAAGCCCGGATAGTTGAGTATTAGGAAGGACAACTGTGTTGTAGAATACATAATATAGGCCTAGATACATGTTCCATGGGGCATAGTAAAAATGTATGTACATGGAATATATACACAATTAAAAGAAAAGGAAGGGGGCCAGTATTCACGGTATAATGCATCTCTACTCATATTCTGTTATTTCTGGTGTTGTTTAAAATTAACCAAGAAATGTCTGTCTGAATGAATGAATAAATGAATGAATGAATGAATATGAATTGAAATTAAGTTTGTTTGTTTTTTACTCAGGAGTGTGTGGACCCCCTTGACCTAAGGAGACTGGTGTCCATTTCAATGGATGGGCCCAATGTGAATTTCAAGTTTTTTTAACTCTTCCAACAAGAATACGCAGAAAGGTATGGAGGTTCTCAACTTGTTGCTGTGGGGAGCTGTGGACTCCACACGTTACACAATGCTGTCAAAAGTGGCTTTTCCGTGTGGCAAGTAGAGAAACTGCTGAGATCCATGCACACATTATTCCACAATGTGCCAGCAAGAAGAGAAGACTACACTGCTATGACCAAGTCAACCATCTTCCCTTTATCTTTCTGTGGTCATCGGTGGCTTGAAAACCAGCCTGTGATAGAGAGGGCTCTTGAAGTTTGGCCATCACTTACACAGTATATGGATGCAGTGAGAAGAAAACAACTCCCAAACCCTGGGACAGCATCTTTTGACACAGTGCAGGAAGCCATGAATGATACTCTCATCGTCGCCAAGTTACACTTCTCCTTGACTGTTGCCAGGCTTTTCAGTCCCTTTTTGAAGAGGTATCAAACAGATGAGCCAGTGATGCCTTTCCTCAGCAATGACCTGGCTGAGTTGATCAAGGTAGTGATTTATACTTACATTACCAGCAAAGAACTATTGCCACTACTGATTAGGCCTAATTGATGTGTACACTTTAATGAAGAATAAGTAATTTCTTAAACTTGTATTAATTGTAATTATGATGTGACTTATATGGTTTAGATTTTTTATAAATGTGGATACAAGACACTTCTGTTTACTTCTGAGATCTTCTATTTACTATCTTTTGGCAGAGTCTACTGAGACGCTTTATTAAAAGAGATGTCCTCCAGGACATCACCACACTGCAGCTAACCAAGCTGGATGTAGCTGACAAGAAGAACTGGATCCAACAAAAGGACATTGACATTGGCTTGGGTGCTGAGTCAGTCCTCAAGGTAGTGTGGTCATTTGGAAATATCTTTTTGAAGATACCTGCAGAAACCCTGAATGATGTTCAACAGCAGCAAATATAATTTTACTGTGCGGGGTTATTGACTAATTTATTCTCACGCCCAGAGCAGGAAAATGGTTGAGCTCAGAGTCCTTGAGTTTAAAAGAGACTGCATACAGGGACTTTCAAACATCGTAAGGAAAATGCAGGAGAAGAGCCCTCTCAGATATGCAACAGTTAGGCAGTTGGCGTGTCTGGACCCCTCTGTCATGTTCAGAGACCCAGACAAGTGCAAGAGGCAAATGAAATGTCTTGTTCAGACATTTCTGCAGGACAAGCAACTGACAGGAGGTGTTTTTGCTGGTAGGAATAGTTGTAAAAGAGGGTTTTGGCAAAAGTAAGAGGTCAGCACTGAGAAATATTTTGAATATTTGAATAATGTTGTTAACACAATCTGTGTTACGACCAGGACTTTTTTGGTTCTCCTTTTCAGTAGACTTATCTTTTGTTGTGTGCACTTTTTTTCTTCTTTTTTTCTAGTCAGGATTACATTTTTGAGTGCGGATCTGTTACTTTTGTCATATTCAGGGTTAAGCACCTGTTCTGTGTGCAGAAGCGTACTTGGTTTTGAAATAGGCTTTGACATTGTCTACCATTATAAACAAATCTAGAGTAGTGATTCTGCTCATTATAACCATTACAGATTGTTGATATATTGTAATTATGTATTGCAATGATTTATCAATATATTATTTTCACTTTTTTGTTTCAGGGGATGTAATTCTCCAACAATTTGAAGCCTTCCTGTCTGTTGAGTGCAGAAGTAAGGAGTTCCTCACCTTTACACCAATGCAGAAGAGGCTTGACATCTTCTTGAGCAGTTTCCTTGGAAACTACCCAGAGCTTTTTGCTTTTTGCCAGAAACTCCTGATTTTATCTCATGGACAGGCCACTGTTGAGAGAGGCTTTTCTGTTAATAAAGAGATCGAAACCTGCAACATGCAAGAGTACACTTTAGTAGCACAGAGGCTGGTATGCGACTGTGTCACTCGACACGGGGGTGTTGCCAAAGTCCCCCTGACAAAAGAACTCTTAAGTTCGGTGGCATCAGCCAGGACCAGGTACCGTCTTTACCTTGAGACAGAGAGAAAAAAGAAAGAGTCCCTTGTACAGGGCCAAAAGAGAAAGGTGGCAGAAGATCACTTGGAGGAACTCATAAAAAGGAGGAGGACTATGCAAACAGTTGCTGAATGTCTTTTCAGAGATGCAGACAAATTTGCAGAGGAGGCTGAGGGCAAGGCTGGCAGTCAGATGGCTCAGCTAATAACCAAGTCAAATGCTCTAAAGAGGGCCAGCAAGGAAAAATCAGCTGAGCTCAAGAATATTGAGGAGGAGATTCTGGCCAAGAGAGAAGAGCTGAGATCAATGTAGTGCACACTCACGCATCCGCAAACTCACGTAAAGATGTTTTTTTTTTCTTCCTGTAGTTCAAAAATGCATCTAAGCTGTCTTCAGTACTAAGTTCAGTATGAATAAATAAATTTTCTTTGCAAGTAATTTTGAGACTCTGCGTTTCCTTTGTACATTTTTTTATGTCGTGATATAGGTCTTAAATTTCATTCATAATGGTCTTAAAAAGGTCTTAAAAAGTCTTAAATTTGACTTTGTGAAACCTGCAGAAACCCTGTGATCAAACTCTCTGTGCCCATGTTGAGATGCAGGACTGAATGCGGGAATTGCGACGGGCAGCAGGAGGGACAGCAGGATGCATTAATCGTCGGAATTTAATAATCATAAACAATATGCGTGTCCTGAAACATTTTGGTTAGCAACTGAACGAGTGCATGAGTTGTCGCGTTCAGTTGTTGCGTCAGTATCAGCAAACTTAAACATGTGTAAGTACTAATATTTTATACAGCGAGTATGAGGACATGATTGGATAGATGTGAAGGTAATAAGTGACGTAGTATTAAGTCTTCCTGGCAGAACTTATGCTAAAGCTTTCATTATCTTTTGATAAAAAATTATTTTTTTTTTGATACCATATAATTTAGTATAATAGAACCAACTAGGGGTGGAACGGTACACAGAAGTCACGGTTCGGTTCAAACCTCGGTTCAGACATTACGGTTCGGTACGAGTTCGGTACAATGGTGGGAAAAGCAAAACAAAAATGCAGAAGGCAAATTTTTTTTATTGTGCATGTCTCACCCCCGTTTCACACCGCAAGCGTGAGCAGCGCGTATTTTTTTCGGCGTGCATGTTAATCAATGAGTGTGTTCACACCGCGAGCAGCAGCAGCGCGTGTGCGTCAGGCAGGAGCATCGCGTGAGCAGCAGTGAAGCGGGGGTTTCGACGGCGAGTCTATTTTTGCTGCGCTGCTCACACTCAATTAAAGTGAAAGCACACTTTTGATGGACGAAATTAATATGATTTCACACAAAAAGTGCCCAAAACGCACAGAATTTGCATGTCTAGTGTGTTTTAACAAGAACTGCAGTATGTCAGAAAAGAAAATGAGGAATCACAAATTTTATAGAAAATGTACCCATTAAACTTGTTTTTAATTATTCCGTTTACCGGGCTTTGAACAAACTTCATATCTATCAAGTTTATGACCAACTTCTAAAAACAAATTTAACAAAAGTCTTTGTAAAGAAATGCTTATATGTAGCCTGGGAGCCGCTGTTGTGACGCTGTACAAACGCTTCCAGTGTGAATACTCGCGCGCGTCTGCAGCTGCAGTGACGATGTAGTTGCGCTGTCGCGCCGCTGACGCTTGCGGTGTGAAACGGGGGTCAGGCTGTAGGCGACCACCTAATGTATTACAACATTTGAGTTCATGTAATGAATGTATTACTATTGGATTAAAAGAATATAAATGTCTAAAGCTTTGTATTTTTTAAATAAGTTTTATTAATAAAGTAAAGGCATAGAACCAGTTTATTTATAGTGCATTGACAATAGTTTTATATAATTAGTTTATTAATTAAATAAAAAGAACTTGAGATATGTTTGGTAATTATACCTGAATTAATTTAAATTTAATTGCTATATTTTCAGATTTGTTTTTCTTTATTCTCATCTGAATTATAATTAATTTATTTCTGTATAAAATAATACTACCATTAAAAAACACAATTGATTTTCTTTTTTAATCAATGTAGAATGTGTAACTTTAAAATAAACTGATTAGTGCTCTGTTTGAGGACAAGAAATTTAAACCAATGCAATATGATAAATGTCCAAAAGATGGCACCCACAGACTGTTTTTGAATAGGTTGGAAAAATAGATAAGATAACAGATGTCATCTTGAATGTTTTGCTGGTCAAACAAAAAATATATAAAGTTCTGATTTTTTCCCCTCTCGTTTATCTACAGCTCAGATCTAGAATTCTGAAGTGAAATAAAGTAGCGCTGTAATATTTTTTTTATGAATTAAACCGAGCAAGAGAAAGAGAGAGAGAGTGTGCGCGCGCGCAAGTGAGTAACCTAATATTGAAGCTTGTTGGTTTAATTAATTGTAACTGACTGTGAAACCGAAGTTTTCCCAAACAAGACGGCGGGTCCTCTAACTTTTAACACCACTCGCCATACTCGTCCTGCTATCTCTGACTCACTCGCTGGACCGTCGTCGACCAGAAAAAAAAACTGCATACATAGGCAGAGCTCGCCTAAAGCGGGGCTACAGATTATGTGTCCCCAAAGTGTAAATTCATGCACCGAACCGTGACGCCCGTACCGTTTCAGTTCAATACGAATACATGTACCATTCCACCCCTAGAACCAACGGTTCAATGTAACCTCACCTATACCATGATTGTTAAATTTTCACTCAATTAATTGGTACTTTGAAAATCAAAATTAATGTGTATATGATATGTCGATAGCCGATCTGGAAGATCTCTGAAGAGATTCTGAAGTTAGTGCAGAAGATCTTGAAAATGGGGGGCGCTGGTCGTTGATCCGGTTGCTATTTTTAAACTCCCCAATTAAGAACGTTGCCTAATCTATTCCCTTTCTCAGTCGTGAGAAACTGATGCAGCAATTGGGTTGCTGTGGTTTTGCTGCGCTTTTCCTCGCCAGGGAAAGCTACGGTTTCACTGTCTCTTGATAAAGCATTGACTAATTTTCTCAACGATTGTTTTGTATTAGTTTTATGTGTACATGCATGTTAGAAGAGCATGAATGAGTAATGAGTAACAGTCTCATTTTGTTTATAGGTTCGTAAAGGCCCATACCTGCATTCCAGTCAGGGTGCTTCACTTTCATTTACTGCTGCAGTAAATTTCTGTTTCCAAAATAATTAGTTTTTTTCATTATTATCAATTAATATTAAACAATTAATAGATATTATTTTTCTCTTTGAAGAATTGACAAAGTTTAGGCTCATTTTAATTATTTGGGTGAAATTCCCAGGGTGGTGTAGTCAGAGTGTGAATGGTACAATTTTGTTCATTTATTATAATTCATTAAGAAATCCCCCTTTTGCCCTCACACCCCCGCCACACAATCATGCCCTAATACTTGCGGTACTTACACATGTTTGAGTTCGCTGACGCAAACAATTACCTCCACCCTCCCCACCACCACCAGGATGGTCCTGTCCATACCACACAGGGGTTCGGCTTCGCCCCTGCCTTCGTCTTCAGGCAGGAAATGCAGATCCGTTACCCTCGGGTTATGCACTACGGACGGGGCCTACGCCAAAGAACTTTATTAATAATTGCTTGCTGGGCTGTCAGTAAAATTAATGCTTTGTTACATGATTCTATCTCCCGAGTCTTTCTGGTAGAACTGGAACTCAGAACTGGAACCTTGAGCTGGCACTTTGAACTAGAGGTCTGCATTCCCACGGCTGTCAAATTAAATTTGAATTTCCAAAATAAAACAAGGTAGCGGTCGGTAACTGGTGTAATTTGAACGGGAGCGGTCGGTCATTCAATATCACGTTCCCGACGTCCTTTCAGAACAGCATATCTTCGCTTTACTTAATCTTATCGGTATAGGCTACAGCCTGCCCTGCACTCAGGACCGTTATGCACGCGTTGCATGCATGGACCTGTTCTTTCTGCGTCATGCATTGTGTGGCGAACAGGACGAGGCCGAGGGACGTGAGAGAACGGCGCGAGGCCGGTGGTGCGAGTGTTAATGATCTCCATCTCTCACGGAGGAGCGGAGGCATAAAGGAGGAGCGACGACGTGGATGATCGAGAGAGAGGAACAGGCCTGTGTTTTGTTTATGTTTGATTTTTTTTTTTGGTAGCCAGCAGTCGTCCGCAGTCGACGACTGCTGGTGGTTTTTATTTTGTGTATTATTTGTGTTTTACTTTGGAAGCCAGCAGTCGTCCGCGAGGGGCTGCTGGTGGTTCTTTGTAGTTTGTTTGTTTTATTTTAAATAAAGTGTTTAATGTTCGCCGGTTCACGCCTACTTCTTCCCATAACAACGAACCTTGCTACACATTGTATTTACGGGGTCTGTGCGCGCAGCATGTGCATAACGGTCCTCAGGGCAGACTGTACGAGAAGGGTCTGTCTGCAGAGCCGCAGAGCCACAGTTTTACCCCAGCAGCAGTTTCACCCCTAGCCTGGGAAAACCCAGACAACTTCCGGCAAATTTAGATTTGCTCTGAAAGTTAGTCTGGCAAAGAGCTCATTCAAGCCCGTTTCCAGTCCGCAGAAATCGAGGCACCAATCAGAAACGTTGGGGCGGGCTTTAAACGATGACAACAGCGCTGGGATTTTGAAGCAGATACATTACAAAGATGGATGCCGCCGTCGAACATCACTCGAATCAGCTATCGCGTCTGTTTTAAGCGATTTAAATGTTTTTCTTTTCGTTAAAACCCGAGCAAAGAACAACACTCAAAGCCTTCATGTCTAAAAAAGATGTTATCGCTGTCTTACCGACTGGATTCGGCAAAAGTCTGATATACCAGTGTGGCGAGCAGGACTATCGAGGCCGAGGGACGTGAGAGAACGGCGTGAGTGAGGCCGGTCTTGCATCTCTCACGGAGGAGCGGAAGCATAAAAGGAGGGGCGACGACGGTGAAGATCGAGAGAGGACAGGCCAGAATTTTATTTGATGTTTTGTTTTATTATGTGTGGCGGCAGTCGACCGTGAGGGACTTTGTGTTTGTTTTATTTAGTCATTAAAATGTGTTAATGTTCGCCGGTTTCCGCCTCCTCCTTCCCATAACAACGAGCCCCGTTCGTCAATACTAAACGAATGGGTGGGTCTTAGCCATAGACTGTCTTAGCGAGAGCCCTCTGCACACGTCATCTTCTTCATTGCTCTGATTGGTTTTTAGGTCTATCCAATTGCGCCAAGAGGGACGTCCGTTGGTGACGCCCCTTTGGAAATGATTTGTCTATGGAGCTTTGCCAGATCCTAACTCAGTTTCAAACTGAGAAGGGTCTGGTTTTAACCAGGCTATTTCACCCCAGCAGTTTTACCCCGCGCATGCGCAGTTTTATTACAACAGTTTTACCCGCGCATGCGCAGTTTCATTACAACAGTTTTACCCGCGCATGCGCAGTTTCAATACAACAGTTTGGTTTTACCCGCGTATGCGCGGTCACGTTGTTCTGTCCAAACCGAATGGTTATTGTTATGATACGCAGTTTTTGCGTGCATATGATGCACTTTATGGCGTGTAATACGCACGCACCCCCATCCCCCCTAATCCTACCCAAGGGGTTTTCAGTGCGTAGCATATGCACGCAAAAACCATTTTTGGCGTATAAATGGCACGAGAAATAACATTCGTGGTATTGATACGCACTTTCATGAGACTGCGTTGATTATTTTTTCCTATTAGTTATTTTTTGCTCCTATTGTTGCTCGCAGGCCTTCCGGGTCTTTACTGAAATAAAACAATGCTTGTGTCATGAACACTTTAATCTCTTACGTTTTTCAGCCACACAAACTTCCGATTAGACATTCAAATGCGAACTATTAGTCTAGTCAATATATGAATTATTCTTAAGTTAATTAAATCTGCCTGTGGTTAAGGTGTAAACTTGAACACAGATAAAACAAATGACTTGAACACAAACTATGTAGGCTACAATCATTTCAAATAAACCAAAACGCAAGGGTAAACCTGTTGTGATGAAACTGCGCATGCGCGGGGTAAAACTGCTGGGGTGAAACTGCTGCGGTGAAACTGTGGCTATGCGGCTCTGCAGACAGATATTATTGGACTGTACCGGTGGTAAATATACGGCCCTCAAAAAGGATGGCAGAGCAAAGTGTGGATGCGCTGTCCTTGAAGGACTTTCAACTTGGACTGGAAAATGGTCAGTTTACTCCTAAGAAACCCACGTCAGGTGAGTCTGATGTATGGGAGTCTTTTTCCTGTAGGCTATCATAGACGCAGATAAAAAAAAAAAAACCTTTGCGCAATGTGATATTTTTATTTATTTTTTCTCTGCACAATTTTTTCCCCTACTGTGTTGGCAGCAAAATGTTACATTTTGTTTCTTGACAAAGCGAATAAAATAATAAATAAAAATTTTGTGCAGACTACATTTTTATTTACTCCGTGAAAATGTAAATGTCAAATTCTGGAAACGAGATCTAAATTTAGCGGGATGGTCGGGTCAGGAAGAAAATTATTCTAAGCAGACAGCGGGTGAACAAAGAGTGTTATATCGGGAACGGGTGGGTGCGGAATATAACCCCAGCGGGACTTAAACAGTCCTGCGCAGACCTCAACTTTGAACTCAGAACTGGAACCACTCTTTGTCTCAGATAGAACCTTTTAACCTCTCCTGAGAAGGAGGGAATTGCGGACAGATAGCCTCTCTTTTGCACAAGGTTCATTTGCATTGCTTAAAGTTCATGTTTAGAACAATGTCCTTAAGTTTTTTCCTTATGAATAATTCACTTTCCAAACAAATTTCAGATTAACCTAGGCATTGTGCCAAAAACATAAAGTCCATTATCACAGGTTCGTGTTTAAAGTCTGTTTAGAGAGAACGGTGTCGTCTAATTTAATAACAAATAAACATTCGACGGAAGTGAATCAATCAAAACTAACTTTAGCTGGAAAATAACATTATTCAAGAACAAAGCCAAAACAATCTGTTACCTTAAATTATATGTTTGTCTCTGTAATGCTGCTTTGATACATCTACATTGTTAAAAGCGCACAAATGTAGTGAATAGAGATAAACATCTATTGAACCCTGAACATCCCTTTGATTATGATTAACTTGAACTACTTTTTTTTTTATCTGAAGCAATATAGATAAAGTACAAAAGACAGTAAATCAGGACACTATAAAAGCAACATGAGAGGCTGTGAGGATTAAGAGCAAGAGCTGGAAACAAACATCAGTGAAGAATGAAGGGTTTAGTGTGTTTACTGCTGCTGTTGGAAACCTTTGTGTGTGTCGTACAGCATCAGGTAGATGGAGGACTCGATGAGAATGAGATCAGTCAACAGCTCAGATCTGAGGACGGAGGACAGAATCCACCGCAAACAGACACTTTGAGAGATGAAGCTTCAACTGACAGCCAACAAAACTACCATCTGTGCTTCACTGACATCCATGCAGCACTGAGAGAACTGACCGCCACAGTTACAGAGCAGAAAACAATCATCAGAGAACTGACCGCCACAGTTACAGAGCAGAAAACACACATCAGAGAACTGACCGCCACAGTTACAGAGCAGAAAACACACATCAGAGGACTGACCGCCGCGGATACAGAGCAGACAACACACATCAGAGAACTGACCGCCACAGTTACAGAGCAGAAAACAAACATCAGAGCTTTAGAGACGCGACTGAGGGAACAACAGACGTTTATCCTGGAAGAGCTGAACAAGAAAAATGATGGTACCTCACCAAAACATTCACTCTTTTATCAATGATCTTAAAGTAAAACACAATAGAATACATCGCATAGTGTAAATGTTAGTTTAAAGTTGAGTGTATACTGTGTAAATTTTAAAGTTGAGTGTATACTGTGTAATTTGTGTTATCTATTACAATAATCAGTGTAAATGTCATTTAACAGAATCATTATTCCTTCACAGAAATATCAAATCTTACTCTGGGTCAAGTGGAGTTGAGAAAGGAAAATAGAGGTGAAAGTGTGCTTGAATGATGTTAAATTCAGTGTATACATTCTCAGTGTAATAGAGAAATATATCACAATATTGCTTATGTTTTTCAATAACAGACAGAGAAATAGCTTTTTCAGCTTCACTGATCCAATCTGGCGGAGGAAATATTGGTCCTTTTACCACTGAAATCACACTAACCTACAGGAACGTCTTCACAAACATCGGGAACGCCTACAACCCAATCACAGGTAATTATCAATGAAATGAGTCATAAAACTCAGTTTATAATAATGAAAACCCTTCTGCTCCATTCATACCTCCTGGAGTTGTGTAATGTGTATAAGAGAATTAAATGATCTGCCGTCTCTCTAAACTATTACACTGTGTGTTTGATAATTAAGCGTTCATACAGGAAACAGCTGATTCTGTATCTCTTGTTATTTGATTTAGGTATTTTCACAGCCCCACTGAAAGGAGCGTACATGTTCAGAGTCTCTGTATTTGGTCTTGGTGGAACTGCAGGATCTGTGTCCATCTTTAAGAATGAAGAGCGTGTGGTTTCAGCACATGATATTCAGCCTCAGGCTCAGGATCGGTTAAACGCCTCTAATGGAGTTGTGTTGATCCTGGAGGTTGGAGATGTTGTCTATGTGAGACTTTGGTCTGGCACGAGGATATATGATAGCTACAATAACCACAACACTTTCAGTGGTTTCCTACTGTTTCCCTTAAGATAACAGGAGCTTTGCGGAATGTGATTCCAATAATACTGAACCTTCAGCGTATGATTTAAGATGAAAATCATGAAGAATCATTGACATATGTATAAACACAGACAGACAGACAGGACCCATGAATATCACATGTGACTCAAAAGAGTTTTGATAAAGTATTAAATCTAGAATGTTAAATAATAAATTTTTAAGTGTAGTTTTTTACTGATCCTTGATATGTATCTCTTCCTCCTACATACATAAATAAGAGAATAAAGAGACATTGTGGCATTTTCTTTTCCTCATATTTTCATGAATATTTCCCCAACAATGCTTGCTTTGAAGCACTCATGATATCATATTTATATCAACTGATATCAACTGATTATGTGGTGGCAATTTCAGAAATGCTGTTTTACTTATAATTAGGACACCATTGTAGCAAATTAGCTCAAAAGGGAAATATTAATAATTATTCATAACTTGTTAGTGCTGAATCAGCTCAAATGAGAAGGTCGGTTATTGTCGTATAATGGGCGAATCATTGCAGCACGCCAACACCAAATTAGAATTAATATTAGGGAATTATTTCACAACTTTCATTAGGCTACCCTAAAAAAAAAAAACCCTGGCTGAGTGTTTTTTATTCACATGAGATTAGATTAGCTACTAAATGATGCACATCAGAGGGGATTTAGAAGTGTGTATACGCAATACCGACTGAAAAAGAAGCGGGTATACGCCGTTTACCTGCGTATACCCTGCACTACACCACTGGTCACCTTCAATACTACTACAGCGTGTCTGTAACATTAACGTTAGGTGTTTGTATCTTGAATAACAAAGGCCTTGTTTACACTGTCAGTGAAATGTGACCCAATTCCGATTTTTTTCTCATATGTGACAGATCGGATGTGTTCTATGACAGTGTAAACAGGATAAAAACGCATGCATTCGGATATTTCGAGATCGGTTTCAGGCCTCGTTCATATGTGGAAATAAATCAGATATAAATTCGATATGTGCCAATGCGACAGTCATGTAAACAGGCAGATCAGATTTTCTGAGGCATTAGGCTTCGTCTCCACGGTTTAATGACGAGAGAAACCCGACACGCATCTGTGAAGCGTTATGGTGTCGTATGAGAGGAATATGGACACACAAACAACATATCAAAGGTTGGCTTGCACATCCTAAAGTTAAAGCCCGCCACGATCTTATGAAAGTGCTTATCTATAGCACGAATTTTATTTCTCGTGCACAGTTTTTGCGTGCATATGATATAAATGAATGAGGCATTTATATATAGCGCTTTCAATAATCAATTGTAATTCCACTTTATGGCGTGTAATACGCACGCACTCCACACTCCACACCCCTAATCCTACCCAAGGGGTTTACAGTGCGTATCATGCACGCAAAAACTATTTTCTCTCTCGTCTCGCACACAATAACTGAAGCATATGCGCAGGCTGCAATGATGGTCCTTTTCGTCCTCCGCTTCCTCAAAATCATGGTGATGTTTGGCGAACTTCGCATATATCGCAAAGCTAGCATCAAGCATAACGTGTTCGTCCATTTGTGCAAGAACCCCCTTTAAGCATGTGCGATGTTTCAGATAGTATGTCAAGTGTAAACACAAGAATCGGATATGGGTCACAATTGAAAGAACGTGTAAACAGACGGTAAAAAAAATCAGATAAAGGCAACAAATCAGAATTGGGCATCAAGACCTGCAGTGTAAACGAGGCCAAAGTTAGCTAACATCCAGCCGCTACTCAAAACATACAATCCTGACTTACGTGATAACTAAACTATCGCTAAGCTTGCTTGCTAGCACCGTGATTTTTCATTAATAAGGGTAGAAAACTGAAATCATAACCTAACAGCATAAAACTGTCTAACTAGTATAACTTCACAGTAAGGTTAAAAGCAAAATTTACTTTAGAGCACATAAGTGAGCTTGTTGAGGGGTTTAGCTGACTGTGAGGACGTCCAGTTTAATCCAAAGACGACACTTGTCAGGATTTGACTTCGGTTTTGGGAAGGAAAAAAAATGGACACCCCCCTCCAACCTCTCTGGGAAACGCGTATCTGTGTTACAAATGCCCCAGGCAAAACGTTTAACCATATTTTTGATAAAACTATGACGGTAATAGCCTGCCGAGACCAAAAATATGAGACACCTGTGTTAAAGTCAATGGAGCGCTGTGAAAAAGTGTCGGACCTCTGTGGGAGCTCGTTCTTGGCTGCACTGTGATTGGTCAATCTACATTCTAGGGTGTGGCTTAGCCAAAGGCAAATTGCTACCACGGCTGAACCTTAAGAGCCAACAAGGAAAATACACACTTTAACGCATTTAAATTTGGGTGGAACAATACTTGCACATAGACCTTGGTGTGTCTTGGTGTGCGTGTGTGGATGTCCTCTTTGCTCAGGATGGAGGCGTTCTTTCAGTTCTCCCAGAGCGCGTCTTGCTCGCGGGAAGTTCAAAAACGTCCTAAAGGTACGCAGTGGAGGACAGCCCGTTCACCCGGAGGATATCGGACTGAGGAATAAGTAAAGTGCGTAATTCGGTCCGAAGACAAGAACGGAGCACTAAGAAAAAGAATACTGATGTAGCAAGTGGCTCGATTTTAACGACTACGCCACCCCAAGTTAACGGGGAAAACAACCCAAATAAAGCATACAAATCCGTTTCACATAGAAAAGGCAAGAGGCATGGGCTTCCGTACAAAAAATGTTTTATTAACACTAAAAGTTGATCAACAATGATTTAAAATGAGTAATTCACATGGGTCATGATTGAATTCACATGGGTCATGATTGAATTAACAAAGCAAAAAAAACAATACACAAAAGAAATAAACAAGATTCACAATAAATCTCCACAAGATTTACAATAAACCCTCAAAATTCACCATAAACCTTCACAATATTCACAATAAACCGTCACAGGGGCTGAGGCTTCCAGTCAGGAGCAGGCTAGTGTGCCGGCAGCAGGTCTACCATAAGAAGCACGCCAACCCAACGTACACCCACCAAATTCACTGCAAAATAACCAAAGGTAGTGACACGGCAATAATGAAACTGCAATAACACTCTTAGTGAGACACCTGCAGTGAGACAAACAACCAGCCCGCCCCAGGAAGTCCTCAGCTCCTAAAGGAAAGAATATAGAGAAGTAATGAACTAAACAATTTAAGTAAACAAAAAAAACAAAAACATTCAAAGTCAATTTGTTGACTTGAACGTGACGATAACTGACCAAAAAAAAACAATATACAATAACCCCAAAATAAACCAAGTATAAATACTATAAACAGATTAAAGACAAACAATAAGCAAATACACTGACCGCTGCAGGAACGCCACACAGAATTAACTGCAGTACGCCCGGCAGTTATTGCAGGCAGACCGGCCAATCAGAATCAAATAATAAATGCAGTCATGAACAGGACAATTTAATTTAACAAGAAAAATAAACAAACAAAACACATTCGAGGTCGGTCCGTTGACTTAACAGTCCAATGTGACCGACACGAAAAAAAGAAAAAAAAATGTACCTTAACCCAAAATAACAAAGTATAAATACTCTAAACACTCGCATTCACACTCAAGAAAAACAATAAACAAATACACTGTGACCGCGGCAGAAACTCACACCAAATACAGAGTTAACTGCAATAACGTTATGCCTGGACGTGCTTCCAGGCAGACACGGTCACTCAGAAATCAAATAATAACGAGAAAACAAATCTACCAAAAACAAAAGTAAAAAAATACCAACTAATAACCAAGAAAACAAAATAATCCTTCAAGCCCGTATAGACATGCTTGACTTAAATATAACAATGTGGAGAAAGCAGCAGCGTGGCTTTAAAGAGCGAGTGGCGAAGGGAGAGAGAGCGTGCTGTTTAATGCGACTGCTCACTTAACCCACTTTAGCGTCCACGAAGACCTTCAAAACAGCAAACAAGGGTTACGACTAACAAAGTAATCGACCAGTTACCCGCCCGATAATGCAATGGAATACTATCCCATTCAGTTTACCTACCAGAGAATACGATCGAGTTACACTTCAACATCAAAGAATCAATTAACAGCCTTGTTGACTGCAACAGCTGGTGTTCCGATCAGTTAAGCTGCGATGCCACACCGATGGAAGCCCTGAAGGCACACCGTCCTGAAACAAATTGCCACACCCTAAGTTAAGACAAAAAAAAGAAAAAGAAACTTCACTATGCCCCAAGATGATACCAAGCATACCTGGGAGTAAGCAGCAACCCACGCGCACAAACCCTCAGCAACCCAGCGGCACACTTATGGAGCGAATTATGTGCCAAAACCTCACACACACACAAAACGTGTTTTACTCACACCCAATGATTCACAAACAAACTCAGTGTGGTTTGTAAATACAAAACATCACTCACAAACTAATGCATATTGTTCTGCAAATAAAAAACGTACATATCAAACAAATACAGTATGTTTTACATATACATAAAAACGTGTTTCTTCAATGACAAAAATATCCTCCAAGTACAAACTAAAATCTTTCAAGTACAAAACAAAATTCTCCAAGTACGAGAAAAAAACCTTCAAGTACAAAGCAAAATTCTACAAGTACGAAACAAAAACCTTCAAGTACAAAGCAAAATTGTACAAGTACGAGACAAAAACCTTCAAGTACAAAGCAAAATTCTACAAGTACGAAACAAAAACCTTCAAGTACAAAGCAAAATTCTACAAGTACGGAAAAACTGTCACGTGACTTTTGGCACTATTTTTCCGCGTCCAGGCAGATTTTCTTCACAAATATATCCAGGCCATGCGGATTTTCTCACAAATGCAGTTGAGCAACTTCCTCTTCTAGAACAGTAGATGGCGCTAAGATAGGGGATCAATTTCGCGCTAGTCTCTCGGGAGAAACACTGATGTGAAACGCGTGCTTGCCTTTGCCCATGGGAAAATGATCGGTGAACAGTGTGTTTCGTCTTTATCTATAATTAACCTTATTGAGGTTTTGGTAAATGTTTATTATATAGACAGAAATCCACATTAGCACTTAGTAGCACTCCACTCTAGGATTAGGGAATCTATAAGCTGAAAGCTCTGCCATGTTGCTTTTTAGGCTACATTTTTGTAAAAACGTTTCATTTACTGAATGAGTCTATTTCTTTCGTTCTCCATAAATTAATGAGAACATTGCATTTAATTGAAAGGAGGGTCCCACTTATTCATTAATTTAGTTGGAATTCAGTCAGCTTAACTGTTAATGTAATAAAATAATGAATGAACAAAACAAACAATATAGGCTACAATTGTTTCTTAACTTCCCTGTGACGTATTGCCCAAATTATTATTTTGGACAGACAAAAGAAACCCTCCTTAATTTATGGAGAACGAAAGAAATAGATTCGTTCAGTGTAATCACTAATTTAGTCATTTCACACGCGTCTTATGTAGATTATTATATTTTTTTATTATTATTATTTTTTTTTTTTTGCGGTGGTGACGCGTGTAACATGTAGGGTGGCACTGCCAATAAAGCACCTTAAAGCTGTCACAAAGAACCGGCAAAAGATTATGAATATGTAAAATATAGCAAGGAGATATTTTAATTGTTTATTAATAAACAAGTGTATTTGTCAGTGTGACAATGCTGACTCGCGATCTTCGCAGTGAACGCGCCAGGATTAGCCTACTTAAGCAGAGAGCAGTCTCTTAGTAAACAGGATTAGATGGCCGCATTCTTACACTTATAAAAGGCAATTCAATGCGGACGTAATCCCTCAGATTGAGTAATGCAACGGAAAACGTTACAAATTACATTTTTGGGCATGTATTCTGTAACGAAATACGTTTTCCCAACACTGCCTACAGCTGAGGAAAATGAGCGGTGAACAGGTGTGTTTCTGTCTTACTTAATCTAATTAACCTTATTGAGGCTTTCTTTTGCAAAATGTTTATTACATATAGACAAAAATCCATATTACCGCTAGTAGCACTTCACTCTCTCTAGGATAGGGGAATCTAAGCTGAAAGCTCTATCATATGTTGCTTTAAAAAAAAAAAAATCTACATAAGACGCGTGTGAAATGACTAAATTAGTGATTACACTGAACGAATCTATTTCTTTCGTTCTCCATAAATTAAGGAGGGTTTCTTTTGTCTGTCCAAAATAATAATTTGGGCAATACGTCACAGGGAAGTTAAGAAACAATTGTAGCCTATATTGTTTGTTTTGTTCATTCATTATTTTATTAGCCTACATTAACAGTTAAGCTGACTGAATTCCAACTAAATTAATGAATAAGTGGGACCCTCCTTTCAATTAAATGCAATGTTCTCATTAATTTATGGAGAACGAAAGAAATCGACTCATTCAGTAAATGAAACGTTTTTACAAAAATGTAGCCTAAAAAGCAACATGGCAGAGCTTTCAGCTTATAGATTCCCTAATCCTAGAGTGGAGTGCTACTAAGTGCTAATGTGGATTTCTGTCTATATAATAAACATTTACCAAAACCTCAATAAGGTTAATTATAAAGTAAGACAGAAACACACCTGTTCACCGCTCATTTTCCCATGGGCAAAGGCAAGCACGCGTTTCACATCAGTGTTTCTCCCGAGAGACTAGCGCGAAATTGATCCCCTATCTTAGCGCCATCTACTGTTCGAGAAGAGGAAGTTGCTCAACTGCATTTGTGAGAAAATCCGCCTGCCCTGGATATATTTGTGAAGAAAATCTGCCTGGACGCGGAAAAATAGTGCCAAAAGTCACGTGACAGTTTTTCCGTACTTGTAGAATTTTGCTTTGTACTTGAAGGTTTTTGTTTCGTACTTGTAGAATTTTGCTTTGTACTTGAAGGTTTTTGTCTCGTACTTGTACAATTTTGCTTTGTACTTGAAGGTTTTTGTTTCGTACTTGTACAATTTTGCTTTGTACTTGAAGGTTTTTGTCTCGTACTTGGAGAATTTTGTTTTGTACTTGAAAGATTTTAGTTTGTACTTGGAGGATATTTTTGTCATTGAAGAAATACGTTTCTATGTATATGTAAAACATACTGTATTTGTTTGATATGTACGTTTTTTATTTGCAGAACAATATGCATTAGTTTGTGAGTGATGTTTTGTATTTACAAACCACACTGAGTTTGTTTGTGAATCATTGGGTGTGAGTAAAACACGTTTTGTGTGTGTGTGAGGTTTTGGCACATAATTCGCTCCATACACACTCAGTCTGCAGTCACAACGGAAGGGGCGGGCTTTCAACCATGACACACCCCAGGAGGCCTGAATAAACGATTTATATACCCCAAATGGGCGATTGCTCATTGGCCACCTACCAAATAGTACTCACGTCACACAACTTCACTACACTGAACTAAACGCAAAATAAACAAAAGACAAATAAGACAAGAGACTAAACAATAAGACAAGGCCGAAGGCAGCACTTACAAAAAGGTGACACGAAGAAGAGAGCGAGAGACCCGCGTTGCGATCTTTTAAAGTGAAAGTTCACACCCCTTCTTTGGAGGAACGAACCAATAACACCTCACACGTTTAGGTGTGGAAAAGTTCCTTTGTCTTACCCTGGTGACGTCATTTGCGTGTTTTTACGAGGTCTCAAGTTTGGATCTTTTACTTTAGCTGGAAAAACATAGTGGACTACTTTTTACAGTAGTTTTTTTACATATATTTGGTTTTGAGCAATGGATGGATGAAGTGGGTGAGTGAGTGAGTGACTGATTGAGTAAGTAGGGAGAGAAGGAATTAAGGACGTATGGGAGGAAACACCAAATGTATCTCCACCAACAAAAATAAAACCAAAGTGCATAGTGTGGAACAGAATAGAATTAAAACAACATAACAGTGCATGGTATTACATCAAGGCAATTTATTTCAAATAGCATTACTCAGTTTAGGTGAGCCATATCAGTTGTTTAGAATTTTATTAATTTAACTAACAAACAACTTCAATTCCAAGTGCACCAACAAAAATAAGTGCATGTCCAAAGTGCATGTATGGTACAGAATAGAATTATAACAACATAACAGTAAATTACAATAACATTACGATGTCCAGCAATCAATCTAAATATTACATTGCGTTTAAATGGTCCAGTGGCAGAACTTTTGCCAAGCGTGTCAGAGGTTCTGGGTTCTAATCCGCGCTTGAATAGTTTTTTTTTTAAATCAAAACCGGTTATGTTTATCAGTGGTTGAATATCAGGCAGGGACACATTTGTGTGCATTTTGTTTTGTAATTTCACTGGAACGAATAGTCTCCACAACAGATTGAAGCGCGCGTCCGTGTGAAGACTGTGCGGTAGCCATAATACTGTATCCGCGGAAAAGAGCACTTTTATCACTTGATTTAAAAAACAACACATTTCAGTGCTAGATCGCCTCTTATTTGAATGAATGCTCTTGCTAGTTAACAGGAGATTTTTTATTTATTTGTATTGGTACATTCGTGCCGTGAGATGTTTCAAAAGTGGTGGGGACAATTCCCACCCGCAAATTATGCCTAAAGGGCCGGTTACTGCCACTACATTGACATTGCCATCTACCAGACATTGTGTCAAATGTCACAATTGTTCGCCCAAGCTAACACCAGTTGTCTTTGAGGTTGGTAAATACTGAAAAGTAAATGTAAGTCTGTGACAGGCCATATTCCTCCCAAAAAATAGGGAAGACACAATCAACCTCCTCTTTACTGGCCTTCAAATGTAAGTCCCACATTCCTGGGCTCTTGACTTTGAGATTATAGTCCTTTGTCTAACATTTGCTCCAAAGATGCAAAGTTTAGTGTTTGTGGAGGAATGTAGTGTTGTGCAGAGATAGTTCTTCGAAGGTGTCCACTGACTCGCAGTATATTTGTCCTAGGAGAAGCGAACTCTTGACATGGACTGGCACTCTTGGCCCATGTAGTTCCTTTGGTGTGACGTATAGCGCTTTTTTTTTTTAATCTATGCAAAGCATAGGTTGCTCCAAGCCATGTTGCATTTTTTCTCAAGCCTCTTCAGATTGGATGTGGCAGCTCTACATTTATGACATTTGAAAAGACTCTTTTGGGATTATGTCTGCAAAACTCCATGGGTTTCTTGTTGCATTGTGTATTACCTTGCTCCTCTAAAAGTCTGTCCTCGGAAAAATAATCTTTTTGCTATGTATATGTATATTTCTCATGAAATAAAGAACTTAAAAAGATGTAGCATTCCAAAATGGATTGTTAAAACAAGCAACTGAACTGATGTTACAGAGAAATTGTCAAACCTGAAGATTTTTCTGTCACTTCATAACCTATGAATTCAGGAATTTTTTTTTTTTATTAGTGCCGGTTCTATGCAATTATGATTGATTCATATTTCTGTATTATGAATACAGTTGCACATACAACATTATACAGAAAACTGTGCTCAAAGGTCTAGGTCAAAGTAAAAAATAACACAAACCATGGTTTTAGCTTCTCTGTAAAATAGTGCATGTCTAAAATGCCGCTGTGACAGATGTGTCTGTGTCAGTGTGACTGCAGTCCTGCAATAAGGACAGTTAGTGTCTTTACTGAGACTATATAGTTCATCCTCTGAGGCAAACACAAATTGCCTCTCTGAAAAAGACAGACAGATTTTAAACAGCTTTAGAATTTTGTTTACAGCTACATGATATAAAAAACTTTAGGTGATACATTTAAAGTGTAAATAAAGTGTTCTCACATGCTTCTCTCTCTCTCACTCTCTCTAATAACTGCATTAATAACTGCATAAAGCCGGGGACACACTTACTGGGTCTTACTGGGTCACTTACACTTACTTATGAATTTGAAACGTCACACTTCATGTTCAGCACGTTCAGTCTGTGTTCACAGTCTGGGTTTTACATCTTCTGCAGTCGATGGAACAGTCAGAAAGTGTTTCAGCCATTGGGTTGCAGTCAGGAGAAAAAATATGTAATTGTAAATGTACTTTACTTGCCTGCCATGATTGTGAATTATCAGGTGTAAATTCAGAGACCTGGATGTCATATGCAAACGACTGGTACATCACTTCATATCGTGACGTCACGAAGTTCAAAGGATCTAGAACGAGCTGTATTTAGAGCTTGATTAAATAAATGCTTCGTTTATAATGTGTCAAATATACATTTAGAATTTAGAATTGTTCCTTGAACTCTTAGGGGGCTTTCACACTTGGTTCGATTGCCTGTTCCGAACACGAGTTCGATTGCTCCCCCCTCCCGCTGCCCCCGATGGACTTTGTTCACATTATAATATTTCTATCCGAACCGCGGTACGCTTGTGTCATCAGGCTGCAGCTGGCGTAATGGTGTTGCTTGGTAATCTCGAATGAAAAGACGCACAAATGGATAGACTCACTCGGTTGACATTAAATTTGTTCTTTTTTTTTTAACCTTTGGTTTTGTTTTCAACATAGACATACAGAAACACACGCGTCTGTCTGCCGCAAAAATTCTGAAAACGAGACAGCAGGAAGATAAACTGTCCGCCGAAGATTCAGAAATTCTCTCTCTCTGCTTGCAGTGCGTCAATCCCGCTTTTCATCAAGTGTATACACACACGCACACACACAAACGCACGAACGAACGAAAGAGCTAACTTTATCAAATATTTTACCACATTATACGTCATCAATAGCGGTTCACTTCCGAGGTTTGGTTCGACTGCGTTCATATCAGCAGCGAACCGTACCCGAGTTCACATGAACCGTACCCCAGACCACCTTTTTAATCGGACTCGAGTACGGTTCGCGGGTGCGCACCCGAGTTCGGAAGACAGCGTTCACATCATCCAAACGTACCGAACTCTGACGTCATTCGATCCCAGGTGCGCACCAAAAGTGCTAGTGTGAAAGCACCCTTAAATTCGATGAACAAAACCTACAGCTCTCTTGACAGACATCTTATTCTAAACATAATCCTCTGATCATTCGGACTTGTTGTTTCCGGCCGGTTTCGGCACATGACATACATCACGACCACACGTTAGCGATTGGCTATGGCAGATCCTGAGTGACTCTGGGCAGATCCAATAGTTTTGATCTTTAACAGAGAACCCGCCTACAAGGAAGTAAACGTTTATGGAGAGAGGCCAGACTCTCTGTACAAATGAAATGTACGAGAGTCTGGTAGAACCAGGCTAAATTCAAAGTGCTTTACATAGAAGAAATAAGAATAATTAAAACAGTTTAGAATAAAGAAATAAAATACAGTACAAACAGTCGGACGAACAGTGGCACAGTGCTCATTCAGTAAATGCACAGCTAAAAGTGTGCATTAAAGCGAGTTAATACAAACAAATTTTTACTTATTCCCTCACCCATTGAGAATCGATAAGAGAATCGATAATCGGAATCGTATCGTTAAATTCTTATCAATTCCCATCCCTAATCATTAAGCAATTATACACTCTGGTTGAGTGTTGCTGTTAGACTCGGTTTGGTTCTGATGGGGTCTTTGTTTGAAACTTTTTCGCTACTGAAATAGAACAAAAGCAGTGAATATTGCGTCAAAAAAGTCAGCTTACTTATTTATTGAACTGTTGTACGAATCAGTCACATTTTCAATCGTGATATATTCAGGAAAACGGCACTTGGTCGTGTTATGTTGCTTAACTGTAGCATATCATATGTTAATAATATGTAATATGTTCATATATATATCATATATATATATATATATATATATATATATATATAAAAACTCCACATTTTGAATTGTTACCACAGTATGTTAACCCGTGCTGTGTTGAAAACCCTAGCACGTTCCCACCTGCCTGCAATCTTTTTTGACCGCTTTTTTTCTTTAAATCAGGACAGGTTTTATATTTATTTTTGAAAATGATTGATCGTATAGGCCTCGATCACTGATCTGAGGACAAAATTAATCTCTCTGAAAATGAAAGCTTGCACATGAACGTGTGTGTGTTTGCACGTGCGGATGCATGAGTAGGTCAAGGCCTTCATTTTTTTGCAAGCCCACATCTAAGTTACATATGTGAACATGAATATGCTCCTGAAAATTAATAGTTTCTCTGATTTTCCTAATTTAAAGAAAACTATTTTACGAAAAGATTGAATTCAATATTTGGTGATGTAGCATAATAAGATATTTATAAGATTTTTATTTTGCCCGGACATTTTTTACCAGGGACATCAAAAGTGTTACAATTAATTAAGCCTAATTATAAATTTTTCGAGAAGTTGTTTGACTCTAGGTGAGTAAAGTCAGTAAATATGCAGTCCACTATGAAATAAAAAACAGATTCATTCTTGCGTTTAGGTGATTCCTCACTTAGGTTTTTTATCAGTCTACTTGTCAGGTCGGGCATGTAAAATTCTCTTTCACTTGCCCCTTCAAAAAATTCACTTGACCCAGTCAAGCAGACAAGCCGTAATGTCGAAGCCCTGTATGTATAAAATATTTTGGAGAAAAATTATGCACTTACATTCCATATAATCATCATCTTTCCTCTTTTTTAGGGTGATATTTTCGTGGTCAGTTTGGGCTGATGATGTGTAGTCATAAAGCTCAGTCTTTCTCGTTTTCTACAAAATAAATGACCAAGTTAAATAGAAATGTAAAGTAACCTGTATGTAACTAACGCATGGAATTAATAACAACACCAAATTTAGTAGGCTATTATGTGTATTTGTACCTGATGTCATTTTTATTTTCACCAGCTAGAAAGTGAGCCAGTCCTACATGGGCTTTAGAGAGGTCATATAATGCAATTTTTGTACAAGTTAATATAAATCTTTAGGGTCTAAATGAAAACTTTGTAATATACTTTAAAAAAATTCTCATTCATATTTTAAGAAAACACTAATTTTACCTGCTCAAAAACAGCTCTGTTTTCAGCACGCCGTTTCAGTGTATATGCCTTTAAATGATAATGAGCTTTGCTGAATCCAACCCTTCTGTTCTTTGGGGCATTTTTGACACAACTCACGTGGAGTGTTGCCTTGACAACAGTTGAGGGTATATTTTGGTGAAAGAATGGCAGCGGGAGTCTCTGAGGACACATCTGTAGTGCAACCATACTAACCAGAGTCGGACCCGGAACAAGATGACGGCCCCGAAGAAGTTCGACAATTAAGGCTCGAACAGGACGTTTCTGAATGGTTGGTTAAAGGAGAACTCCGGTCAATTTTAACATTGAGCTTATTTGTTTGTACATTTGGAGTGCTGTCAGTACAGAGAACTACACCGTGTTATCGTCTTTTTAAAATGTTCACCCTGTTGACTTCAATGGGGCAAGATTTAAACCTGCTTTTAGCCTCTTAACATCCTTGATATGTCATTACAAGTGCACAGCCATGTGAGTGGTGTTATTAAGAGTGAACACGGTCAATCTGACTGCAGTAGATGTGAAAGATATTAATAAAAATGATGTTAATTCAGCCAGCTCACATACCTGTATTTATTTCCTGTTTTCGGTCGAGGTCCACAGTAGTCGATTGTCGAGTTCGAGTGCGCGATCATTGGTAACTAAGCAACAGTAGAGACTCTAACTGTCAGCCGATGACGGTGCTGTGTGGTGTTCGAGAATATCAGCTCAAATGGATAGTTCATCCGAATCAGATGTTGAACACACGGAGGAGGTTTTTGAGTGATGATCGCGCGTGCGAACTCGACAATCGACTACTGTGGACTTCGACCGAAAACAGGAAGAAAATTCAGGTATGTGAGCTGGCTGAATTAACATAATTTTTATTCATATCTTTCACATCTACTGCAGTCAGATTGACCGTGTTCACTCTTAATAACACCACTCACATGGCTGTGCACTTGTAATGACAAATCAAGGATGTTAAGAGGCTAAAAGCAGGCTTAAAACTTGCCCCATTGAAGTCAACAGGGAGCAAATTTTAAAAAGACGATAACACGGTGTAGGCAACGCCGATTTTTGTCGTTGTTCTCTGTACTGACATCACTCCAAATGTACAAAAAAAGGAGCTCGATGTTAAAATTGACCGGAGTTCTCCTTTAACGTAATGTCACTTTGATCTATTTTTGTATGTACTGTCAGGGTAGAGGAGTGAGATACAAACGCTGTGTTTACTAATGTATAGGTTAGTTCGTTGACAGATTTATGTTCAAAAACTTTTTTTTGGTAAATGTAGGCTTGTCAGTGATGCGTAACGTTGATCAGTGTTCGGTACAACTATCGTGACTGAAACACTGACATGAGGTCATGTCAGTAATGATTCTAGCAGTAGTTGAAGGATACCTAAGAATTTGTTGTATGTTTATGTTTAGTGCAGTACGAAAATGTTTTATGTTTTAAGAAAACTTTTAAGTACATCTATAGTATTGTAACTGCATTGATATTCCTGTCGTAACGTTACATAGAATACATGCCTTAATGTACCCTGAGTGTAAGTATTGGCCGCATTCATCGTGAAGTGTGCAAGCGATTAATATTTATTGTTAAAGGTTAATAAAACGTCACTTCTTCTGGAGGTGCAGCAGGAGCACGAATAGTTGGTACCGATTCCTTTTTCAGGAGCAGCTTCTTAGCAAAACCAGCTTTTATACTGACCCTCGTTTATAAAGCAGTTTGGTGAGAAATGATTCGCACAAACATGAACGCATTTACGTTGATCGTGGGGAATATTCCCATTGTAAACAAAACTCAGCCACTGCGTCTTCAGCGGTTCGAATTTAGGAACATCAAAATGACTGCTGTGTTTATTACACCCAAGAACAGAACACCACAATCGCTCGACGCCATTCTGCTCCAGCGTATCAACACCGGCGGACTGATGACAGCTCGCTCAGGGCGGGTCTGTGTTGAATCACTGCTGTCAATCAACAATCGTGAGAGGGGCGTCCGACCGTGTGACGTCACGCCGTCGAACGGCTCGATTTGAGACGGGAAAACATATAAGGAGATTAAAACAAAAACACTGGATGGATTTTTATCATTATATGATGGTTGTGTACAGGCACTGCCAACACACATTTCAGTACAATCAACTTGTAAAAGTGCATGTACCATTATATGACCCCTTTATGTGCTGACTGCACCTGGGTCTTTGGCCATCTCATAACCTTTTCGTCTTCAAGGATCCAGTTTTTTGGATTACACCCTGAAATGTTTGTCACCCTCGATCCAAACAGCCCTTGCAAAAACCATCTGAAACTACAAAAGGGCAGCTAAAAACAAAAACAAAAAAGATTTAAAAAAAAAGTGTCTTCATTTTTCATTCTACATTATGCAACAAAGGTAAGATGGCATATCCTCCACGATGTGGTAGACAGCTTTTGTTTTCAAGTCCTGTATTTGTAGTAGCTGTGTTTTAGCTGTGCTGCAGGTACTGCAACAAAAGCAATGTCCAGGAGTTTAGACTGGCAAGGCTTTTCAAATAGGTTGGAGGTTTGGTGTTCTGGGATGACACTGCAAGCCAATTTGCCATCTGTTTTTTTTTTTTTCAGTTCCAAAAGCTACGCTGCCATCTTGGAGCAAAAAGCAGCTGTCCCTCTGCTTTCCTGACACTGGCTGCAGGCGAGTTTGCTTCTGTTTCGTATTTTCCTTCTCTGCCATATGCTTTGCCACTTGCACCAAAGGGTTATGGCTGGTTTTGACAAGCTTCTTGATGGTTTTCAAAAGGGAAAGCAGATATTTCATTTAACAAACAATAAAAATTTGCAACATCTTCATGGAGGTGTTTTGTGTCATGCACATTGTAGACAGTGAATTTATTTCCATAGACCTCAGCGCTATTGATGACAAAATGATTAAGGAGGTCTGCTGCATATGGTAGAAAGTGGTTTCTCCACTCGCGATCTGCAGAAAGAAGGATCGACATTACAATCGTCAAGCAAAGTAATGGTATAAATCCAGCACCACAATTCCATGGAGTATCACTGGTCCAGTGCGCAGCAGGAACTGTCGAAACTCAGTGGCTTTCCATCTATCCAACTCCTGAAGGGATCTGGGCTTCCTTGCCATCTCACTGGGCATTGAGTTCCTCAGTTTAATTAGTTCACTGGAGAGTTCAGCTCTCTGTCTGGGAGAGAGTCTACGACAGGGGTCGGCAACAGGCGGCCCGCGGGTCAAAACTGTCCCGCCAGCAATATTTTCTGGCCCGCCGGATTATTTTGGAAGTCCGTTTTTTTTTTGTATCAGCCTATTTTTATTTTACAAAAACGGTTTACAAATGCCCCGTGTATCATTCGTTCAATCGTTTTGGTACTTGATCTGTTTAAAATTATTTCATTGATATATGCCTACTAAGGTGTTAAATAAAAAAAATGTGTCTAATTCAGTATAGGCTAGGCTAATTATTTTTTTCTTTTTTTGATCTGAGCACACAATCAGAAAATTCGTCTTTATTCGTTTTTTCATTTTAGAGTTCAGGAAATATATAATGGAAAAACAAGTCGTTTTTCATTATTTTATTTTTGGTTTTAATTTGAAAAAATTATTGAACGAATGATACACGGACCCATCATATTCCACGATTATATGCCTACTGCGGGCGCAAACAGACAAAGAAACAACAGAACAACCATTTTTGTAGCAATTTTTAATGTCGTCTTTCGTCTTTTAAATCTGAAATAAAGACAATGTTGCTTGACAAAAGATTGGATAGCCCACATTGTGTGGAGGGATGTGTTGTATGCCGCAATATTTCAGGAGACGTGTGTCAGACATGATTTTGACCTCTTCATTAAGTTTTGTTTTGTAGAAAGCCTGTCTAAAATGTGAATTTCGTTTTGTATCAATTGTACCTTAATTTTAATCAAGGTTTCAACAACCAATTCCCTGGATTTAATGAATAAGAAGCAAATATAGCAGACAAAATAACAGGACATGGAGGCGCCGGCGCGATTGCTTGTGAACTGGAGCTCGTCTCATAAATGAACCGAAACTCAGCGTTTAAGCTCCCTCACAGACACGAGAAATATATATAGAAAGCTTGTTTATTAATAAACAATAAAAATGTCTCCTACATTTGTAGCATTCATAATCATTACTTTTGCCGGTTCCTTGTGACAGCTTTTGCGTTAGGCTATTGGCAGCGTCACCCTCTCGTTACATGAACGCATCACCACCGAATCAACACCGCAAACATGGGGATTTTTTAGACAATAAATTCGAAAATCTATAATTAAATAAACTAATCGAATATTCGTCAGTGTAAAACCCGGACACCGCCACACATAGGCCTATGCCTATGCGGCTTTTTGTTAATGACTGTTTTACTACAGGATTTAACACAGAGTAACAGCTCAGTACCAGTTACAAAATACACTGTACCAGTCTGTCACAGCAGGCAAGTCGCATTTTTCATCAATTAATTTCTTAAAGTATCCGTTGACTATGCTCTGGCCCGCCATCTAGTGGGAATTTTTTTTTTGGCCCGATGCCAAACTTACTTGCCGACCCCTGGTCTACGAGGATCGGGGATCCTGCACAAGCAGTACAGGATGCGCCTCACAACCTCAAGGCAAACAAGGTGCATGTAATCAAGAACAAAAGAGCTGACACATGTGATGCCTGCTCTGATCAGTGGGGTCTCCCCATTCTGGTGTTTGGCTCTGTAGGCCATCTGGCTGAACTTTTCATCTGTCCTGCTAGGGGATGTATCCTTGCTGTTGAACACTATTTTGCCCACCCATTCACCCTCATCTTCAAAGCTGTAGTATCCAGTGTGGTAGATTATATTTTTCAAGAAAGCTCTTGCTGGAGCATCACAGATGAGAAGGCTTTTATGTGAACCTGTATGACATTTCCATTGTGTTGGATTTCATTTTCCCTGAGCCTCTTGATTTCTTCTACCAGATCTTGGGCTTAGTCTTCCAATGGTTCAGGTTTTGTCATGCCACTAAACAGGCAGACGATAAAAGGCTCAAATCCCTCGACCTTTGCTAGCATGGGCCAGAATTTAGCACTAGATCTGAATAATGGCACACCATCCACATTAATGGTGACAGCAATGTGATCTAGTGAAGGTGGGCACTGAAAAAGTGTGCGCTGTATACCAGTTTCCAAACCATAATAGATGTATTCGCCGTTACATCTAGCCTGGCGTTCCACTACTTTTGGAGTACAAAGCAGTGTCCGTGAGTCCTTGGGCAGGTCATTGTGTCCATGATTATGTAGAACTTGGAGCAAGTTATTGAGTGATTTGTGTGATTGATTATTGATCACTGCCCAATCTGCCAAGACATCTACATAGGTTCAATCTGTTTTCATCTGGGTCATCAGCTATTTCAGGTGCCTCTTCCATTACGTCTTCTGTCTGGACCTTCAACACCGTATCTTTCTCGATTCCTGCCATCATCCACAGCATCAAACTCATCATCATCCACATACGACATGTCATCCATTAACTCTTCATCACTGTCATCCTCAGCTAGTTTCTTTACCATAGAATTGACCTTCCTCCAGTTTTTAAGATAATCTGAGGCCATTTTAACAAACCAACAGATGTCTGTAGAAAAAAAATCATAAAATAACAGCTATTGCTTTATAGTTTTTATGGTTAAATCAAATTGCATTAGTCAAAAAGAATGTCTAATTAATTGCAATCATAAAATATATACAATTTAACAGAAATGTATTAAAAGTAAAAAAAAAAAAAAATGTCAGGAATTTTTTGTTGTTGTTGTGTAAATCTAATTTATTCTGAAGCAATATTCTCATCAGTGTTCTATCAACTCCTTAAACAGTGCGTCAGCCTCCTCTGCATTGCACACAACTTTACATTTTTGGGACATCTAGTTGCGAATGTAAAACAGATTGTCATCTGAACAAAAAATTTATTGAACAAAGTCATAAGATCTTATTTTAGTAGCTTACAATTAAGCTATAGATTAATATAGCTAACCTAATAGCATTTTTGTTTTGTATATGTTTAGAGTGAAAAAGGAATAGGCCAACCATGAAAAAGTTTGGCCATCCCAATAAGCTTAAGCTCAAAGCCGTTGCCTACACTTAGAGGTGGGCGATATGACCAAAATCGTATATCTTATGTCAAGATATGAAAAATTTCATTTCATAAACAAAAAATACTACATAAAAGGTATTAAGTAATCAGGTGTATACAAAACAATGCATAGTCTTTTTTGATAAGGAGAAGAGTCAGCATTAAACATTAATAACAACAGCAGTACATTTTGATGCTGTCACTTTAAGACGGACTGCATGGATCCATTATACTTGTTTTCTTTCTGTTTACTGTTTAAATCACTTAAAAGTAATTACCGTGTTTACTTGCAAATGGGTTGTTGACATGCCATTTTCATTGTCAAACAAGATAAAAATAAATATAATGAGTACTGTCATCATTTAAAATGCAGTAAATGGTTAAAGCTACACTGTGTGATTTTTACCCCCATCTAGCGGTGAAAAGGTATATGACCATCCAGTGAATATTAGTTTCTGTTCCTCTCAATTCCGATTTCGTTTTAACTCCTACGGTGGCCAATGTAGTCCAAGATTAACATGGCTTCCAGTTCGACCTCCTCGACACGGTGCCATCGAGTGTTAAAACGCGAAAGGCGAAGCTTGAATTAACGGGTATGTTCCTCTTTGGCTAATGTACTTTCAAGATGGAGGGGCAACATGGCAGCCGACATTAGAACCCCTCACCCGTATGTATTTTCAATGGCATATTATACACTCTTGAGAATACTTTATTACTTGAACGAAGTATGTAAATATACATTAATGAGCACATATATTTTTGAAAGAACTAAGTGTTTTTAGCTAAGAATAAACTAAAAAAGTTACACAGTGTAGCTTTAAACATTTCTTTGTCTTACATGGACTTGTTATAAAAACTGCTTTGTTATTAGATATTTTAATTTTGTTGAGGCAAATCTCAAATATTTTGGTATATGGTGTGACTCAAGCATGGTTCAATATGCATGGTTTTATAAATGAACCTGTTAAATTTACATAAATGTTTTGTTTCTTTCAAATGTTTGTTTTACAGAAAAAAAGCATTTTTACTGCATATTTGTAAACAATCCAAATAGGTGGTCACTTTGAAACTTATGTATGTAAATTTAAAACTATTCAAGCCATGATGTGCGCGCGTCTCTCAAACAGCGCTGAGACCATATGAGAGCGCGCACATATAGGCTAGCCTACTGAAATGAGTTCTCTTTCACTGCTAGTTAATCGTATACGGGTAACTTTTATATCGCCTATGTCTAACTAAACTGTTAAAATGGTTCTAAACAGGACCAAATAAAGACTTTTTTTGCTGAACCCGTTTTTATGAGGTTTCATAAAGAACTAAGTTATGCTTTGAAAGTGCTAGCCTATGTAAAACCCTAATGGTGGTATAGTGAACTTTCTAATTGTATTTTATTTTGATTAATATTAGTTTTTGTTATAATTTAAGAATTTGATGCTTCTTACAAGATGAATTCTTATTAGATGAATACATTAATAATGAATTAACAACCTTGCTAGTTTTTTTCAGCTGTGCTGAATAACTGTTACCTTACCTATCATGCAGAAATTCTTGGCTCTCCTTCTCAAGACGAAACGTTTGCGTTTAATTGGCATCTTTGGGATATTCGCCCTCAAGAAGATATTTCCTCAATTCCATATTCCTGTTAAAATCCATTATGCAAAGATAGCATAGAAAATTATGCCTATCATAAACAATCAAATGGATGCGCACAACGTTCTCATTGGATGTTGTATGACGCATGTGATCTGCGTGCATGATATGGGGAACTGTTAGACCGTTAAAAAAAATAGTGAATAAACATACAAATACACTTATTTCTTTCATATTTTGATGTGTTTGATCAGGGTTAGAGATAAACTGTGCAGGACAGTCAATCGCCAGGAGCAGGATTGGGCACACCTGGTCTATAGAAATGTTCTGCACAGATTATCAACTTCATTTGCTTGTTCAAAAACAGTAAAAGTGACAACAGTGCCCACTATGGTCACATTTCTTCAGTTTCAGTAACCACTGGTGACATCAGATTTGGTGACCCTATACTGTATGTCTGTTGCTGTTCATGTCAGCCCAAAATTATTTCTACTGTATGAAGCTGAGGGGAGAAGACATCACCAGAGTGAATTTGGAGAACATCACATTCATTCTGGGTATAATAGAGGGGGGTAACAGAATTATGCAGGTGACCTTAAAAATAGGTTTTTACGAAATATTTCTTTTCATCTGCGGGAACCGATGCTTCTTAGTGGCAAGTTATGTTTGATTAAACATCATAAAAAAAGTTCATTCACACATGCTGGGTGAAAAAGAGGTGGCTAACATAATTCAGTGACCTTTAAAATAGTTTTGTTACAGCCATTCTGAGTGGAATTATTGTAATTATTATGGTATAATTTACAAAAAACTACATACTGTAATTGTATTAGCCTTATGTTGGTTATTCGATAAATAAATATTATTCTGAATTGCATAACAAACTTGAGAAAAAATGTTTAATAAACAAACTGCGTAGTAGGACACTCAGAAAACGACCACATTGTGCTTAATCTGGGCATGCAAATAATAATTTATGGTGTGAAGGACCAGCATTTCTAATAAATCAATAAATAGTCATGTTACTAATTTCTTGCCGTTTAACATATTTGTCTCATGGGTCTGATGTACGAGTTTTGCTGACAGTGTAACTAGAGAAGTTTTTTTAATAATTGCAGGAGGTATCAAGAAATGAAACCAGTTAGTTGGGTGTTTGATATGCATGGTTTTGTACTAGTTGTAAGGAAATGTTCATGTTGTCATGTTTAGTTTATTTGTAAGGCGTGATGTTTTATGTTTATTTGTTTTACCACTAGGGGACGTGTGATGTGTTCGAAGGCAGCATTAATAAGTAAATATTATTATTATTATTATTATTATATATATCATAAAGTAGGTCATCTATGTCCTATACAAATAAATGACTCGTTTGCCACAAAATTAGTTATGGTATTTTGCTTTTGCTCAGCAGTAAAATTTTAGTAATGTGTAAGTCTGTGTCGTTGTTGTCATATGGAATTAAGTACTTTGTTGTTTGTTTTGGAATTGATAGGTTCATGTGACGGTGAAGATTCTTCAAATGACTGAAGACCAAGTGTGTGTCACAAGATCCTTCCAGAAAATGAAGAAACGATCTTATGATGTGGCAGACAAAACACATGGTATCGCTTTGTGTGTACGGGGTGGCGAAATTTTGCTAAATGGAAAGTGCTATTACTTGACAAATGTGTCCGTGAGGCAGTTCGGTGGAGAAACATCTATTACCACTACAGCGCAGTCAAAAGTAACTCTGCTAGATGTTGATATGGAGGTACATGGCGTTGTAAACAACATGAAGATCTTTGAAGGGCAGCTTGTCACCGCAGAGATGAAAGTGGACTACATGTGTCCAAAACAACATGTTTTGCCAAATGTCAACCTTGACACTGCAATAACAAGATGTCAACAGTGTGGGGCGTTCTGCAGAACTGCAGTTTTGCGTACAAAAGTCACTATTAAAGATTCTACTAGCAAAATGACTGAATTTGTCATTGATGACTACGTGCTGCGCCAACTTCTCAATTTAGGATCTGAAAGGTTCTTCGAAACGGATCTTCTGGTGTCCAAGCTGCTTGTGGAGGACAGAATACAGTTAAAGGGCAGAGGTAATCGTATTACTGCAACAGCATTTTTGCGTCCATGTAACCTGTCTACTAACGAGATGTATCGGACCACAGATTCAGTCCCAACCGCAAGTTGCAGCAACCCTCAGGAGTTTGTAGATGATCTCATGCTTGAGGAGTTTTTTAGGAGTGAAACTGGTGAAGAGTTGGATAGTGTGAATGAAAAGGAGACTGAGAAGGTTGTGGATGTAAAGGGTAACATGACTGATTGTAAGAGAAAAGAAGAGTCTGTTGAAGGAACCGTGGAAAAAGAGGTGGAAGTGTCAGCCCGTCCAAAACATACGAAATGTGCCCGAAATTTGAAATATTCAGGGAAGACTAGGAAGAAAAAATGAACAATTTTGAAAAAAATCAATGTCCAAAGAAAAAAATTAAGTTGTTAATATTGCAAGTTATTTGTTGTTTATGTTTGGACTGGTGGTAAATATTTAGGAAAATTGAGATTCAGTAAAATGTGTCATTCAGTGAGAATAGTGTTGTTGTAAAAATATAAATAGTTAGTTAAGTTTGTTAAAGATAGGTAGTAGTTTAAGGACAAAAACAGTACAAACGTTTAATATGTAGGAATTTGTTAAAGTTTTATATAATGATAATGTGAAGTTATTTTATTAATTAAATTTCAAATTTGTAATGTACGGTCGTTATGGCTTAACGATGATGTTATATGGAGTAAAAAAATCTCAATATTTTTTGTATATTAAGTACAAAATTAGTATGCGAAAATAGAGCACTTGAAGTACATTATGGAAGTGTAATTTTTATTTCACCTTGGTCCCCTACACGTTTTCAATATATGGCAGAATATAATATATTTGTAATAATGTAAAACACATATAACCAGAAATGTTGACAATATTTTATTGCCTATTTTACTATATATAATAATGGAAAAAAGGAATAACTTATACACTGAATAACAAATACTTTCATACAATACTTTCATACAGAAACCGTTTTGAACTCTGTTAGAACAAGGGAAAAAGCACAAGGTGCAGCTGACAAGACTGTGAGGGAAATAAGCTTACAAACACCCCTCACAGACTTGCCCCCCGTTACTCTCTCCCCAGTGTTCATTGTGTTCAGCCTCCAGACATCTAGCCTCATACACAAGCCTATGTATCTGGAACTTCAGGTCCTGTCTGGTCCTCACTGACAGCATCCTGAAGTCTTCCAGGAGGCTTTGGAAAAATAGACTGTCACTGTCTTCCTCATTAGTGCTAGCTCTTATACTCACAGCCCCCAAAGCTGTTAGCATGCGCTCATCAAGATTTGCGCTGTGGTATGCTCTCTTTCTCCTCAACGAGGAGGGCTGAAGGCCCTGAAGGGTTGGCTGTTGCTCACACCTGCCTGTCCATGAAGGCTGGACTCACACTGTTGACTGTGTGTGTGTGCTGTCTCCTCTGCCTGACTGTGCCCGGCCATGGCATATTCTCTTTCCTCTGAGATCAGGGCTTCCCCAACTCCTGTACATTAATATAACGTCAATGCACATCAGCAACTCTCCAAAAACACCAATAATTTCAGACACCTTGGTCCACATTGTTTTTTATTTTATTTATGTCCCTGTAAGTAACCAGGGACAAGTCATACAGCAATGGGAAACCTGCAACAGAAATGATTAACTTATCCATTTTGCTTGGGAACTAATGTGATCGGAAACAAAGTTAACAGGATTGTGTTCTCTGGTATCGTCTCAGGGCGGAGGACTTCTACATTCTGATTGGTTAAGCCATAGCTTATTACCATAAAGTTGACCTGACTTCAACTCTCACCACCGCTCTCGCTGTCCAAGACGCGCCACACCGCCTCACCGGAGCTCGCCGCCTGCTCGCATTGAAAATGAATGACTTAAGGCCACTTTGCCGCTCGGTGTGTACGGACAGTAATATGTTTATAAGCAACTGAAAAAAGCACAAATGTCAGGGCATGTCAAAACATCTCAAGGACCCCAAAAACACCTCAGACCCCAGAGGGTTAACATCCCTATATATTGGGACTTAAAATTAACCCTATTCGGCCTTAAAAATTAAGAAACCAAAAGAAAAGTTTGTTAAGAATTAGAATCTAAAAGGATATTAAGATATTTTTTATATGAGTTGCAGGCATGCAAACTTTGGACAAAAAAAACAAAAGTAGTGCTTTTTCCCATTTTTAAAATATCACCGTTGGCATAGCTATAATAAAACAAAGATGTCTAAAGTCAAACAGATTTAGCTAAATAGACCTAACAATCTCTGTGTAAAAGTAAAATAATGATGCAGTTCTAAAGTTTTAACCCCCCTGTAATCTGATTCCAAATCTCAGGTGAAAATTTACATTTTGACCAGTTTTACAAAACTGTAAATTACTCAGTAAATATATATCCATCACATGTAGCCCAATATTTTGGCTTTAATTTGTCTTTCTTCAGAATATTTTTTTTAACAATAAAAAAAAAATTCACGTCAGTTTGGGTGACTTAAGCCTGAGGCCAGTTGCATAAACTTAGCCACTATGTTAAGACCGTGTCTTAATAACTAATTTGGCCAACTATAAATTAGTCAAGAGGTAATCACTCTTACTTTTCTGATTCAAATTAGACTGATCTACCTTTTTATGTAACCGACTTTAAAAAGTTAGCACTTGAAGAAAAAAATTTGATGACTAACTTTTAAGACTAGTCTAAGCAGTTTATGCAACCGGCCCCTGGTTCACACGGCAGGATAATTAGGCCGATTTTAACCCCGATTCACCCCTTCCGACAATCTTAAGGATGCTCCGATTATCATAAAATAATCTGATCAGATATTCCTGCCGTGTGTGGTGTGTTAAGACTGCTCTTGTCTGCTCGGAAGGACGTCGGGACCGCTCCGATCTGAAATCGGGGATATCCAACATTTTGGTATTTTTTGGCCCGATTTCTCCTCGTGTGTGGTTTCTCCGTGGGACAGACGAGCACGCAGCCTGTGGACTGTGGCGTGTAGCCAATCAGAAATCGAGGTGACGAGGCGCAGACCGGGAAACAAAATCAAAACAGCCGGCGGCATGGCGCACCAGTATGAGGCGCCGGACTGGACAAAAGCGAAGCGAACTGCGCGAGAGAGACCGAGCTGTCGCTCGCGTGCAGACACCCTCGGTCTCTCTCAAGCGCTGTCGCTCGCTCGCGCACTCCGCTTTTGTCCAGTCCAGCGCCTCATACACCTGAAAATCCGGTGGACGTCGGTTAAAAACAAACTACAAACTATCGCCACTGCATCCTCTTCGTCCGCCATGATTGTTTACTCTGAAATCACGTTTGATCTCGAGGGATTTTGCGAGATTTTCCATCTGACCTGGGAATGCTCGGGAATCAAATCGGCTTGTGTGTGATGTGTTGATTTTGCCGTGTGGCTGCGCACCACACACTGTACGACCAAAGCTGTTAGACCCGTGATTTTTTATCGCCATGTGTGGGGTCTTTCAGGTTTGGAAAATCGGCCAACAATTTTAAAATCGTCCCGTGTGAACCAGGCTTTATGTGAATCGTGCAGGTCCAAAGAGTTTTTTTTAGGAGAAGTGGGGGGGGATAGATTCATTATAATTTCACCAACAGTAATTCTGGATTGCCTTCACCAAACAAGTAAATAGGAAATAAGCAAATCAGAACACTGCGCGCCAAAACCGCAGTGTGCGCGCAAGCGTGAACCACTAAGTGTTTCTTCTCGCTGCTGTCTTTTACTGGGGTCTCCAACACGTCGCTCGCGAGCCTGATTGCTATGAGGCGCCTATGACGCCAGACTGGACAAAAGCGAAGCAAACTGCGATCACGCGCGAAAGAGACCGAGGGTGTCTGCGCGTGCGAGCGACAAGCGAGAGAGACCGAATGTGTGAGTGTCCGAGCATTAGTAATTGGTACACACACATAGAGATCCATAATAAAGGCTAGATTTCTTACGGCAGAGTCTCTATCGTCATCACCGGCGGCCAACTTGTCACAGGCTAGGTTAATGTAAGGTGAGTTATCAGCACGAACACAAATACTCTCATCTCGCTGAAATCTGGACGGATTTACAAACGGTTTGGTTTTTTACAAACGTTATTAACGTGGCTATAATACTAGCCTATAATGGATGTTTACATAATTATTCATAAAGTGTGCAGTGTCGTAACTACATCTCTGACGTTTATAACGAACCAAACCATTTGAAAATCGGTAGAAAATTGAGCAAGTTATGCTTATTTAAAAAGTACATGCTCCATAAACACAATGTTACAAGTGAGCGAGCTGCCTGTGACAAGATGGCACAGTTGACCTCCATTGGCCAGCAGCGCAGACGAGACATCTAGCCTTTATTATGAATATCTATGCACACACACACCCTCGGCCTCTCTCGCACGCTATCGCAGTTTGCTTCGCTTTTGTCCAGTCCGGCGCCTCATAGATTGGAGGTAGCTCGGCAAGGGGCCGTTCACATCGTGTCTTTTGCGCTCTCAAGTTTGTTATTTCAAATGTAGGCGCGCGGAAAACGCGCTCATAATTGATGCGACGTGCTCATTTCTTCTCAGGCGCAGCGAAATGAAAACCTCGACTTTTCAGAATGCCGCAAACGCACCGCAGTTCATGTGACAAGAACCAACCAATCAGCTTCACCCTTTCCGTAACAACATTGAAAGCTCAGTCAACATGAAGGATGGGGTGTTAAACACTACGGGTGTTTTTCTCTTCTAAATCTTGGTAGTAGAGCTACAGCAAGCGTTTTTCTGTGGTGGAAATCCATTAGCTACTAAAACTTTGTTGTTGTGGAGAGTGCAGTGCATGGTTGCATAGCAACGACAGACGCCACAAGAAAATCAGACCAAATTGTACTATTAATAATAAAAGAAAATCTAATGTGCATTAATGTAAATGTCAAGTAATTTATCTTTTTTAAATCATTCTTTTTATAAAAATTATTTAAAGGCTGAAATATGTGAGGTTTATCTTTTTATAAAACCTTTTGTGTGAAAAATTATTTAAAGGCTGAAATATGTGAGTTTTATCTTTTTATAAAACCTTTTTTGTCAAAACTTTATTTGAATTTAATTTGACTATATGTGCCTAGGGGTGGGCCGGGGATGGCAGGGGTTGGTGGCAATGTAAGATATGTGCTGTGGGGCGAGAGCTTTGATTACCTCTCTCTTTTTTGACCATACATGTGTTTGCATCCCTGTTCTTCACGAAATGACCCAAATGTGTTTGTCTGAGAAACTTTTATACATCTTTTCTACACATATTTAACTGCAGATGCTGAAATTATTTGCACTGTGTAGTACAATACAAATATTTTGAGTGTCCCTTATTCTTATACTAGATCCTTATACTAGATCAAGAAAATATGATCATATAACACCAGTTTTATCATCACTACATTGGTTACCTATAAAGTTCCGTATTAATTACAAGGTATTGCTACTGACTTATAAAGCTCTAAATGGTTTAGCTCCCGTCTATTTAACAGATCTTTTATCGCCCTATAATCCATCGCGATCTTTAAGATCACTAAATTCGAGGCTTCTGGTCATTCCTAGGATATCCAGATCCACCAAAGGAGGGAGGGCGTTCTCACATTTAGCTCCGAAGCTCTGGAATAGCCTTCCTGATATTGTTCGTTGCTCAAACTCGCTCTCCCAGTTTAAAACTAGACTAAAGACGCATCTATTCAGCCAGGCATTCATATAATTTTTTTTTATCTTACAGTTACTGTAAATCCGGCCTCTAGTTCATAAACGCCAGAGTTTATGGTTTATGGCCAGAGTTCACTGGTCCCCGACTGAGCCTGGGTTCTCCCAAGGTTTTTTTTTTCTCCATTGGGTCACCTGATGGAGTTTTAGGACACCATTAGGTCACTTGATGGAGTTTTTCGGTTCCTTGCCACTGTTGCCTTTGGCTTGCTCAGTTGGGGATATTCAAATTAATTAACCAATCATTAATACCATTGATCAGCCCTACCAAATGTGGATGCTTTTTCCACTAAGAAACAAACATTGTTATGTTTTTTTGATTGATACTGTGAAGCTGCTTTGATACAATCTATATTGTGAAAAGTGCTATATAAATATACTTGACTTGACTTATTCTGTCCCTCATTTTCCTATAAGAACCACAATTGTCCCTTATTTTCCTTTCCATAAGTTGGCAACCATAAATACCATGCTACTAACTAACTATGCTTCGAACAATATTACACTAACAACTATGCTAACTAACTAACTAGGCTACACAGAATAATCTAAATAACTATATAAATAACTATAACTAGATGCTAATATACGCTATCCTGGGGTGCGTTTCCCATACAACGATGCAACTCGCTGATTTAACTACCATAGTACGATTCATCTTTAAATAAATCAACTAGCTAGTCACTACTTTTTCCCAAAACCATGGTACCTGTGTCGCAGATCAAAAAAAATGTAAAAACACTGTGATTGTTATACTATTGTGGACACCTGTTGCATATTTTGCTTAAGATCATTAGCCTACCTATTTAAGTCCCCTTGCCATACAGCTATGTGTTCATATGACCTGTCCGAAAATGACGCGAAAACCACAATTTTCGAAAAATGAAGTTACAGTTCTTCTGGAGGAGGTGGAGAATAAGAAATTCCAGCTATTTTCAAAGCTGAAAAATTGTGTTACAAATGCTGATAAAAAAAATATCCTGGGCAGAAATCACCCAAAAAATAAATGCTGCTGGCTATGGTTATGAGCGAAGCCCAGAAGAAGTTAGAAAAAAGTGGACGGACTTCGCAAGTGTGACAAAACGGAGGGCTGCAGCACGTAGAAGGTAAGCAAAAAAGACTGGTGGGGGTATCAACTCTGTTCCTCCTCTGACTGCGGAGGAAGTGAAAGTTTTGGTCATTCTGGGGCCTGAGGCATTGGAAGGGATCCCTGGAAGCATAGATGCATGTGCATCAACCAGGCCTTTGAATTCAAAGTTGAGCCCTGCAACATCAGAACCCCTTCAACCTGCCTCTGTAACATCAGCAATGAGTCCTGTGTCACGGTTGGTAGATCCGCTGTCTCATTCTGATCGTGTTTGTGTGTCTCGTGTGCGCTGATTGTTTTGTGTGGGCGTTACCGCTGATTGCCATCATCAGCGACAGCTGTAGACTATTGTCACCTATTTAATGCTCTGTCTTTCGTCTTGTGTTTGTCAGATCGTTGTTGAAGCTTCCCTCGTCTAGTGCCTGTGTTTCTCGTTCTCCTCGTGTTTCCTGTTCTCTGGACGTTCTCGGATTGCTTCACTGCCTCGCACCACTGGACTCTCACCACCAGCACTCTCACCTGGATTGCCCGTCTCAGTCCCTGCGTCATGCTCTCCTGCTGACTGCGTTCCTGACTGGACTTTTGCCTGGTTCCTGAGAGTGTTTTCTACTGTCTACCGGACTACTGTTCTGAGATTTTATACTGTGAATAAACTTCACTTTGCACTTGCAATTGCTTCCGTCCTGTTTATCATCACATCCTGGTCTTGGGCTATTGCTCCCTTCTCCTAACTCAATGACATTGACACAACAAACTAACAAGGAACTATGCTTCTAACCACAGGTCAAGTGCTGTCGTTCCAACCACACAAGTTTGCGATGCAGTTTGCGAATGTTCGTTTGAACTATGGCTTCGGGAAACACCAAATCGTTGGACTGTTAGTAACGACGGAACTTGCAGACCATATTTGGCTAACGATGCTTTTGGGAAACGCACCCCTGATCGTTTTCAATACTCGCAATTCAAACTCCTGACTTGCTACTGTGGTTTTGACAGAACAAGATGTTTTTATACCAGGGGCTGAGCTCGTGCCAGGGCATGGTGACCTCGTGCCAGGGCGTGGTGAGCTCGTGTCAGGGCATGGTAAGCTCGTGCCAGGGCTTAGTGAGCTTGTGCCAGGGCGTGGTGAGCTCGTGCCAGGGCGTGGTGAGCTCGTGCCAGGGCGTGGTGAGCTTGTGCCCAGGGCGTGGTTAGTGAGCTGTAGGCAGAGCCAGCATACTTCATGCGGGGAAACAACTTCCAATAGGAATATTAAACTGCAGTAGCCACTGTTCAACTCAAAGGCAGCACTCAGTTTTTACCCCATATAGTGTAGAATTAAAACACTTTATATCCAAATGTCAAAACATTTACTCGAATCAATGAACAGCACTAATAAAGCCCCAGTCTTGCAGATCATTAACTAAAAAAAGTTATTTTAGGATTTAATTAAAATCTATTTTTCCCCACAATATTTTCACCTATATCACCATACATCTGTTTTGTTTTGTTTTTTTTTCTCAAATTTACATTTTATTCATTTATTTTAAAGAGGCTTTGACATCCAAATGTAAGTGACGCGAAATGAGCAATATTAAATGAATAAGTAAAAAAAAAAAAAATTGTTATCTTAAGAAATAAATTAAATAAAAATTAATAAATGATTTTCTGTATATTCTTATTGCTCTTTTTTTTGCATTTCACCTCTGCTGTAGCTTCTTTCCTTTTAATAAATCTGGCATTTTATACTAAATATTGTTGACTCTTTTGTTTTGAAACAAATTGTTTATGTTGATACACTGCTGATGCCCTGCAACGTAGCAGAGTTGATCTCCTGTTGGACAACATCATGTGACTAGTAAGTAAAACTTCAGACATACACTAATGTTCAAAAGTTTAGTGTTGGTACCATTTTTTTGTCTTTGAAATAAGTCTCTAATGCTCACTAAAATACAGTAATATTAAAATTTAAAATAACTGTTTTCTATGTGAATATATTGTAAAATGCAATCTCTTCCTGTGATCAAAGCTGAATTCTCAGCATCATTACTCCAGTCTTCTAGCCTAGAAATCTAGACTCCCCTGACGGCAGCAACATTTATTTTGCAGCCAGTAGAGTCTAGCAACTCTCTGTTGAATTTCGAGCTGGAAAAACTCTAGTCAGGCCAATCACATCGTGTATAGAGTCGGCGGGCGGGCTTAACATAATGACCACAGAGTTGCGACTGTTCACTGCTACTTCAAAACAAAGAACGGCTGCTGGCGAACAGCTGTCGTTCGATTCGGCTTTGGCCGTGACTCTGGGGGATTTGAAGTTAAGCTTTTCTTTGAAACATGAACAAAGAACGGCACTTGAGTCATTTAATAAAAGGAAGATATAAAAGACGTCACCTTCTTCGTTGCTCTAGTTGGGTGTAGCGCTGTCCTATTGCGTGCAGAGGGAATTTGAAAGACAACCGTTTATCCCGCCCCTCGTATTGAGCCCTGTCAATGGTGAGTTCCCAGACCTAACATCCTGATGTAGGGCTACCAGTCTTCAATACCACATGATCCTTCAGAAATCATTCTAATACCGTCACCTTCCTAAAATAATTGCCTAAGTCAAAGGACTTTACAAATGACTTAGGCAATTATTTTAGGACGATATGCTGATTTGATGCTCAAGAAACATTTCTGATAATTATCAGTGTTGAAAAAAGTTGTGCTGCTTCATGTTTTTCAGGGTATCTGCACATTGTTTAACTGCTAATTGAATGACTTTTAAGACCTTTTTTAAGTCCTCTAAAAGGACTTTACCACGACAACAAAACAGGAAAATGTTTAGCTCCACACAACACAGACAGCCCACAAATACACAAAAGTTAAAGTATTCACCATCCTTTCTCAAAATTATGGCTAAATGTCACTGCCCAATAGCCTTGAGGGGGGTTTGGGGGTTCTCCCCCAAGAAAATGTTGTTTATGGTTTGATTACTGTTTTCCATGTCATTTCAGACATAGATAAATGCAAGCACATGCAATCATCTATGCATAGACCTAATGAATGAAGATCCAGTCAGACAATTGTAGGAAAGATCAGGATCAAACATGTATTTAAAAATGCTTCATTCAGCAACTACTTTCAGTGCTGTGAAGACGTCAAACTTCCAGGTCAACAATGGGATTAATGCCAACCTGGCAATCAAAAGCAGATATACAACAGTATAGAAACAGAACAGCATGCTTACATGGGATGACAAATAATAGAGAAACGGCTTCGGACTTCCCTATAAAGCCAGTGATGATCAAACAAACAAGGAACTGATTTTCTAGGCCCAGACAGTAACATTCAGCAAATAATCCAAATAAATCACCAAAGGTACATGCTAACCTTCAACTTTTCAGTTCTCAAACTCAAAGCCTTCATGACAGTTTTGTCAATTCTACAATCTTGTTTTCAATTTCTGCATCCAACTCAATTAGTTCTTAATGTTTATCTTTAGCTCGTCTCCTCAAAGAATTGGATTCTCTGATAAATGTGGCCATTTTACTTCCCCCTGAACTTTCAGCTTGCTCTGCTATTCTATCGGCATCATTCTCCAAAGATGTGCAAATTTCTCAAATTGATTTGTTCTTTTGCTTTAGCTCTTTCAGATCCTCTTCGACATACTTTTTTTTTTGTGGAGGTTTAGCCCTTTGGTTGTCCTAGGCGAGATTGAGTCACTTCAAAACTTCAACGAGCAAATTATGACTTGAAGGATCAACTGTAATAAATTGTTCTTACAAATGCTAGAAAGAATGTTCAAGGACTTTTCTGTCACCCATCATAGTTGCAGTGTACAAATACATTTTATCTGACCATGCAACTTGAAGTAGATAAATTACAATTACTACCACCACTACTATTATTACTAATCTATTAGGCTGCTACAAGGCTAAGGGGGTTCAGGGGGTACGCCCCCTGTAAGAAAAATGTGTGCATTATGTTAAATTTATCAATCTGGTGCACTTTGAGAGTTCCAGTTAACAGCTCCAGCCCATATTTAGTGTGCAAATTTAACAAAGAAAAATTCAAACCTCTTTTAGTTACAGTGTCTGTCTACATTACACTACTACATAATAATAGTTATAATATTAATCCCATGACAGTAATAGCCCTATATTGTAAAACAAATGCAATGAAAAATAAAGGAAACTTTCATAATAAGTTTTGTACAAATTTCTATAGCCTACTCTAAAGTAAGTACTTGGAAGTAACCCAGCACCACCAATTAAATAAAACAAAACGATAGGGCCGCCGATGTATGAGTTTTATGGGCCGTTAAGACAAAAAAAAAAGTATGAGACCTATCGGCCCAAAAATCACGTCGCCCCCCAGGAATCTCCCGGTAGTCCCGATGGCCAGTAGCCTACATGCCTGTGAACAATACTAAGTGCATTTATTTCGTTTGACACTTCGTTAGACCACTTCATTTTTGATCAACGCGCCAGCACTTGCCTAACGTAACGTAACGCAACTCACCCCCTCCCCCCGTTAGGAAATGATCGACAATAATAATCAATTCAATCAAATAATCAAGTTGACAAGTAATTAAACGTATGACTGAGTGACATGACTGATCATGTCACTGCCTTAGGGTGATTATGTTTAATAAACATGTTTTAATTCGCTTGTCATTCTAATTCTATGATTAATGGAAAGTAGGCCAAGGGCGACACTAGAGGGCGCCCGCTCCCCCAACATTTTTGTAGTGATGGGAAGTCCGGTTCTTTTCCGCGAACCGGTTCTTTCGGACAGTTCGTTTCAATGAACCGGTTCAAAAAAACGGTTCACCAGTTCTTTTACGTCATCACGTAATGATGTCAATTCTATCATCCCGGCGGATAAAAATACTTTAAATTAAAGGCATTTGTAATCATAACTTCAGTTAAATAATAGTACTCATCGTCATAATCATCTTGGATAAGTTTCTTACATTTACCTTTTGCAAACGAACCCTGCTGCAGCCTACAGGCGATGTGCTAACGCGGATGTTTTACATGTTTTAAAGATATAAAATGCATAAATGGTCTTTATCATTTTATTCGTTATTAAATAAACGTACATTTCGCCGAATTCACCCTCTCATTTAAGTCCTGGGTTCACCCGTACTGCGTGTTCATGTATCAGCACAGCATCAGTTGGCCAAAAGAAAGTTCTGTTTAGAGACGGTGCTATTACGCATGCGCAGTATCTCCAGCTCATCGGTCTCCGTATCGAACGTGTCCGAAAGAAACAGTTCTCGGTTCTGTACTGGTGATTCAAGAACTGCAACAGCCAGTTCTTCTTGACTCGAGAAACGTAGCATAGGCATGTGTGTGCTGAGAGCTGCTGAAACCTGAATATAGCCTACAGATGACAAAAAAAAAATAATCGATGCATGTCTCCAGTATGTTTAATTCGTTATGTTAACATTATAAACATTTACTAAGAAGTGCACCATTAAAACCTTAGCAAGAGTTTACATCAAAGATTTATATAAACTTACTTATAGGGCTGTCGCGATAACCGCAATATTGCAGTACCGCGCTACTGACAGGCCAACCGCAGAGAAATGCAAGTAACCGCAGCAACCGCAAACCGCGTTTTCTTTTTTCATAAGGCCACCCTTCGTAGTTCGTACTATGTGTATTGAATGTTAAATAAGTTAATAATAACAAGGCTGTTTATCATGGTGATTTGTACAGAGGCTTCGTGGATTTGGACTTAAGCCTAAACAGACAGTGAATGTGATCGACTGAGCGCGTGCGATTACCTGCGTCTGTCTTTTAAGTCAGTCATGTATATTCGTGAAAAGGTTGCCGTTTCCAAGGAAAGCGAAATATTTGTCGTATCATCATTTTAACGTGTAAGGGTATTTATTATGAATGGCGTCCGCGCTGGTCAGCATTACACAGCGCGAGGAAGCCGTGAGGGGAAAGCAGCGAATTGAATCAATGCCATTGGTCTCTATTAAGTGAAACATTGCTTCAGCTTTGCCCAAAAGTGAAGCACTGCTGGCCAGCTGAGCCTTGAAAAGTGGAGCTCAAAGTAAAAAAATAATGAACACCTTGTTTCATTACATGTAGGCTATCATTTAAGGAATTGGCTTTTTTGAACGTTTTCGTTGAATGAACGGTTTAATGACTCGCTCAAAGAAAGTCCGTTGGCGTAATGTAACTGTGCGCTGAGTGACAGTCTTTCAATGTGCAGAGACGCGGTTACATTGGTTACATTTGTGTATACATGCTGCATACAGTATACATGCTGACCACATCATAACACGTATTTATATACCAACAAATAAATAAATAATGAAATAAATGGCGGTAATACCGCATATCGCGCTATTGAGCCACTCAAAATTACCGCAAGGGAAATTCCTTCACCGCGACAGCCCTACTTACTTAGAAATTAAACGAGCTGTTCCTGAAAATATTAGGCCTATTTTATAGTATAATAATAAATGTTTAGTTTGACAGTTTTACAATCCAATCATTGTTTCCAAACTTTAAAATAATACAGTGATAATACAGTAATTATATAAACATGTCTCCAAAATGTTTTATTTTGTTACACTTACTGATGTAGGCTACTAACTAAATCCTTAGGAAACGTACATTTCGTCCCTCAGAAAAAATTGCATGTGTGGCCGGATAAGTGATTTGGCCTGCCGATTGGTCTTTGTTGAGCGGGGCTTTGATACTCCAATAAGAGGGAGGTGGCCGGAATATTTAAGGACTCGTATTTTGACGGGTGTATGGGTCCTCGTAGTCCTGGGTACTTCCCTTCCGGGCGTTTGGTTTCGGTTCTCGCTCACCGTTAAGGTATGTTGACACACTTTCTGGTGCAGTAGATACACGGATTACTTTAGTAATGTGCTTTCTTTACAGTTTATTTATAGCGGGCTGGTGGCGATGGCATTGTACTAAGATCCTGACAGAATTACTTTCAGGTACATTGATATATACTTCCAAAGTTCTATCGTGGGTGTTGGGGGTAATTATTATGTCACGTTTAGCAGTAAGAGCGCGCTGGCAGATGCGGGTGAACGCTGGCCAGTAATCGGATCCGCAGCACGGGTTTTGAGTAACCGTACGGCGGCGCGTTTGATCGTGATTCAATCTAAACAGTAAGTCACCTCTCCCTTGGAGAATGGATCATCGCGGTTTCTCTAGCCATAGTGGAGAATGCTGCACGTGACGCCGCTGCTGCTTTGCTTCACGGCAAAGTCTCCTTTGTTTCATTTGTTTATTTTGATCTGTGTATTTGTGTTGCTGGGTTAACGCCTGGTGTTTATATGGCAAGTATGATGAAAGGCTAGTTTCTCCATTTTTGGTGTCCGTCTGGCTGCCTACCAGGGTTACTTGGTTCCGTTTGTAATTATAGTTTAATTTCTTTCTTTTTTTTACATACTGTTTTATTTCTGGTAAATTTTGGTTTTGTCTATCAGCGAGTTCCTTTCTATTCTCTTCAGGAGCCAGTGAAGATTTGGCGCGGAGCGGGGAAGGCGGGCCGCTTCCCTTGAGTGGTGTGTGACACCGTGTGCGGGTGGTGCCTCCTGGGTGCCGACGAAACGTCCTTATGGTGTGGGTGTGCTGGTCTGATTTGTGGTGATTTTGAGGTGGGTTTGGATCACCTCTGGAATTGCGGCCAGCCTGCCCTGTTCCCGCCAACCTTGAATCAATGTTCACTCAGATTAGATGGTTTGTCGAAAGTATTGATTCTCAAAGTGGTCTGGGGACCACTGGTGTTATCCTAGGTTACCAAAAACTGGGTTCGTACAAGGTGCTTAAAGTGCTTGAAGTACTTGAAATTTAAATTTAAGTCCTTGAAAACCCTCATATTAATGACAAGGTACTTAAAAATTGCTTGAATTATTTAAAGACAATATATGTGCATTTACAAAGTAATTTTGAAGTGTAAATTTTTTTCTATAAAACTATTTCTATAAATACGGTATTTCCGCTCAAAATTAACGCCTCCCCCTTCCTGCTACCCACCTCTCGTTAACTCGCTCATTCTGACGTCACTCACAGTTGAAGCACATTTACGAAATGGAGAAATGGTAAAGACGAAAAAATACCGGGGAAGTGCAAATTTAATCCAGCATGGCTGGAAAAAGAACCATAAAAAAAAAGTGTGCATCGTGCACATTGTAAAATATGCCACAAATCCCTTGAGATTTCAAACATGGGCGAATCGGCACTGAAGAGTCACATGCAAGGGGAGCGTCATGTCAGTGCAGTTGCAAGCACTACTGGACCACCATCCGTCCGAGAATATTTTACCCCCACAGTACCAAAGCAACAGGTAAGCATTTGATTTTTGTGATTCATATTTTATGTTTAATTAATGCACCATCCGTTTTTTCCTGGCATTCTTTGGTTTGCATTATAGCATATGTTCATGCTCTCATTTACTTAAATTACCGATTGACCCGGGCAGGGTCAAGGGCCCCCGACCCCCTCGGTCGGGTGGTGCAAAATACAGGGTATCTGCACATTTTTGATCAACAAATTTAATGACTTTTAAGACCTTTTTAAGACCTTCAAGAATAAAAATTAAGACCATTACCACGGCAAATATATATATATAAAACAACACTCTAGGCTGTTCAGGTTAACAAAGCACATTTTTATTTGAGCAACAGTGCAAATAATCACTGCATATTTAGCAACATAAAGTGCATGTCAGGTAACTGCCTTCTCAATACTACAACAATACTGCTGTAAATAACAAAGTGCACGTCAGGCAACTGCCTTCTCAATACTACAACAATACTGCTGTAAATAACGTACAAACAGTGTGTAAACAAATAAAATTTAAAATGACAAGTTAAACACAGTCCAAAAAATTGATGGAGTAAAAAAGGGAATTAGTGTCCAAACAACAGCAAAGAACCCCAATATTCTTGCACACTTTTACTGTTGATCCGTTACGCATCTCAGTTCAGTAGCCTTCTTTTCAATCTCAGCATTCAGGACCACCAACTGCTCTCTTTTTTCCTTAGCTCGTCGTCTCAGGGTGTTTGACTTTGTTATTAGTGTTGCCATTTTGGTGCCAGCAGAATTCTCCGCTTTTTCTGCCATTTGGTCAGCATCGGTTTGAAGACTCTCACATACACCTTCCAATGATCTCCTCTGCCTTTTGAGATCCACCAGTTCCTCCATCACATTCTTTCTATTTTTCTTTCGGTCATCTTTTTCCCTTTTACTCCTCTCCTCATCCAGGTATGCTCTGTACCTGGTGCGTGCTGTGGCACAGTAACCGATCATCTCTTTGGTCAGAGGCACTTTGGTCACTCCTCCACACACTCTGACATGGTCACATATAAATCTCTGTGCAACGATTCCTTCCTCAGTTAGGTTGCAGGTCTCCACCTCTTTATTTGTTGAAAACCCACGTTCAACTTCAGCTTGCCCCTGGGACAATAGCAACAGATTTTGGCAGAATGTCCAGAGGTCAGGATAAGACCCACCCATTCTCTGATGCAAAAATACATCAACTCTGCATTCTTCAGAAGGACTGAAGGAGATGAAGTCCAATCCTTTGGCATCAGTGTGCAGGAAATTTTCGAACTGCTGAGATATTACGTCACCTGTAATTAGATTTGATGCAGAAGAAAAATTTCAACACAGGATCACAATAAGAAAGTAGCTTGTAATCCAATAATCCCATGATACCAGAAATGTGCAATAAAATCTCTGGGTATATGTTAAGCTGGGCTGCGTTTCCCAGTTAACAATAGTTGCTATCCAGTTAACAACTTAGTTGGTTGGCAATGGGAAATTGCAACCGACAAAGTAGCTAACTTAGCAAAAGAGTTGGTTGGTTGGTTGATAAAAGGTTTTAAAATCCATGTGTTAAAAATATTCATGTTGAAAACAAAATGGAAAAACAATTTAATATTCCATTCTATTCTAATCTATTCTTATTCCTAAAGTTTACCAGCAGATATCCCGCCTGCCAACTGTTTGTCCTGCACAAACTTCTGGATGAGTGCTTTTATCTTCTGCAGACAGTCATCTGGCTTTGAGTGCATTTTCTTTGGGTCCAAACACATCATATTGTGCACAATTGAATACTTATCCAGCGCCTTCTTGCAGATGTTCGAAAGAACAATCTGGCAGTCTTTTCTGAACTGAAGCAGACCAAGATCACTAACTCTGCCTTTGGCCCCTGACAGCTTATAACATCAAAACATGGCTTGTCAAATTTCTATGATCTCTCCAAACACTAAGCAGAAGATTAACAATACCTCAATTGTACATATCAAAACAGCTCACACTCAAAGTTAGTCACATTTGTTTGACACATTTCTACCTAAAGATATCAGTGAATGTAAGTCCCACCTTGATGACAGCTGTTGCACCCATTCCAATGTCCACTTCCTTTGGACTCAACCAGAGATTTTGATCCGTAACGGAGTGGGAGGCAGGGCATCTCGCTTGATAAAGCGTTTAAGGTGATTCTGAAAATAAAATTTATTCAGTTAATTTGTGTGTGTGTGTGTGTGTGTTTGACGTGTTGTTGTTGTTGTTGTTACTGTTGTTGTGAATGATTACCCGGATCAAATTTTCCAAGTCCTCCCAAAGGAAGGGCATCATTGGCACATCCGTCTGATATTTCGCCAGAAATGGCTGAAAGGCTTGTGATATTGACATGAAAAATGGAATTTGGCCAGTAGAAGGGGATCCATTTGGGCTTCACAAATGCTGTCAAATGATGATGTCCCTGGATTCTTCACCTTCTTTGATTTCACAAGGTCTACATACGATGGCGGGCCAGACTTCGAAAGCTCTTTCAACAGCAGACAAATTTTCTAACCACCTATGCCCACAGAAAGGCAAGGGGAATTTTGAGGTTGCTGTTGCAGAAGTGAAATCTTCTCTTCTGGCTGGTGCGCAGTGGAAGAGAAAATGAAGTGCTTTAAGCACTTTTTCCACCATCCACAATTCAAAATCACCCTTAAATGCATTATGAAGGGTGTGTAAACCACAGCTTCCGACAATTTGAATTTGTGTCCCAGCAAATTGCTCAGCATGCTCTTTTTGCAGGAGATTCACAAATTTCCAGTTGACGTACGGTCCATCCATTGACAAGGAGAGCATATTCCTGAGATTTAGTTCCTTTGTACATTCCTAAAAATATGAAAAACACAAACATTATAAAAACTGCCAACTTATTCCTAAAGCAATGATACCAAGAGAATTGTATTAAGATAGCCTATGTCTGTCAAATATTTAAATAAAGTAAGTTTACCATAAGATAAGGTGTGCAAACATAAAAATACATAAAAATTGCCTTATCACACACACACACACCCCACCAGACAGCCCCCTCACAGCACGAGCACACACAATATTTCTATGTAGGTGACAATAAAAACTCATTGAATCCGTGAGTTTGCTTATTAATTAGAACAGGGGAACATTCAAAATTAGAGCCCTGCACAGGCCTTAAATCTAGGCCCTAGCCCGCCCCTGGCCCGAGACGTTCAGGCCCTAGCCCGACCCGTGTCCGACAGCTCATCAGAATTATCCGCCCGAGTCCGACCCGAGCCCGTTAAAAAAAACAACAACAACAACAAACAGCCTGCCTAACATAATCACAGCCTGACTATGTTGCTGTCATTAAAACAGATATGTTATGTTCTCAATGGCAAAGTAGTTATCGGTAAGTTTATTTTTATTTCTTTATTAGGTTAATTTGGACAAATGTTTTTTTTATAACGACCAAGCAGCCGACAGCGAGTTAAACATGTTTGATCCATTTAGCCCCTCAAATCAACACTTTACTTGGCTACAATAAAATTCATAGATATAAAACAATTTAAGAATATCACACAGACAGTTTGTTTAAACGTTTATTATAATTTTTGAAAAGCTGAGGCAATCTGCTCAGCTGCTCAGTCGTAACAGTGCTCGCAAACAAGCTAAATACAATAACAAATCAAATAAATTACATTAAATTAAATTAAAAACAAACATGCAGGTTATCTTACCTCAAAGTCAAGTCAAATTAAGTCTTCACTAACAGAACATGGCCATTCTTATTTCCAATAGTTTCCAACAGACTAATACAAATAAAGTCCAATCAAACGAAAACCAACAAGACAGCCTCCTAACATAAGAACAGTCTCTACAGAGCATCGTAAAGAAAAAGAATAGCATCCACAGTGGAAGGTTTTGATCCAGTCGCACTTTTTCCAGCTGCGCTGAAGTCACGCTCGCTGCTTCTGCTGCTGGCGAACACTATATGAGCGGGCGCGCGAGTCTCGGATCGCGCCGCCGGGAAACCTGTGTGCGTGAGCAGACTGTCATGTGTCAGTCACATATCAGTGTGATAGGTTATAAAATGTCTTTCTATGTTTGCTTTTCAATCGTCATCTTCTCATATTTTATTTTAATTAATGTATAAAATAGGCTATAAAAAAGATATGCCTAAGACAGGCCCGAGGCCCGGCCCGCGTGTGAACTATGACGTGAAAATTGGCCCGAAGCCCGGCCTTATGGTCGTAAATAAGTCGGGGCCCGTCGGGCTCGGGCTGAAATGCAGGGCTCTATTCAAAATAGCTTTAAGAATATACTATTCAATTAAAAACCAGCTGACTTAGTTCCAAAATCAGGGTAGGAAAGCTGGTTTTGCACTTTTATCCACGAGAGGACCTAAACCAAAACCAACTGTTGCAAATTTGCTTGCCAATAATTATTATCCCATTTACAAACATTAAACTGACATTTTATATCACGTGCTTGTCTTAATTTGTTAGATTGTTGAATGGCTTACCTTGAACTTTTCCAGTAAGTCTTCAGCAGTGGAGTGACCCATACACTGTGATCCCAGATACCGGGACTGCACTCGAGAACCATTCTCGTCATTCGCCCAATACCTTACATGCAAATCCAGTTGTTTGCTTTTGGTGGTCCTATTCATGCTTTCGTCAAACATGAGAACGAAGCTGCCTTGATTCACACTTGACAGAAGTTCCCTTTTTATGTACGGAACAAGTCCAAATCGAGCAAGATAAGAGGTTTTGTCCTTACCACAACTAAATGTTTTTGCACATTCCGAGTCAGGGAACATCGCCCTGAAGACGGTGCTCACGTCTTCGTTGGACGTATAGGAGTGATGTCGGCTAACCGTGTGCAAAACCCACAGCATTTCGGACTTCAGTGTAGTGGTTGGGGAGAATGTACCGAAGGCATTACTTGTACTGGGACCCGAAGACACCAACGCGGGTGTAACGTTAGCCTTTGAAGTAGATACCGATGCTGCAAACAACTGAATGGGGACAGTTGTTGCCTGACTGTCGGCATAGCGCTTGTGCTTCTCCCCTTTCATATGTGCATCAAGGGCTCTGCAGCCCATTGTTCCCAATTGTATCGTCTTTTTGCAAAGTCTGCACCGCACTTCGTATTCCAAATTTTTTTGTAACCAGGCGCGATATTTCTCATCATCGAGCCAGTTATCATTAAACCTGCACTTCCCCATCTTGGCTTGCGTCTGTCACTCTGAAACACTTCTTCGTCTGTTTCTATGACAGGCCTACGGGGAAAACACTGCCCCCTAAATGAAGTATGATGCCTGTGCTATAGGCACACGTTACTTTTTGCTGTCTTTATACAGGGACGTGCGCTGGTGAAATTACGTTAGCATGGAAAAAAAAATTTTTCCGATATCTTTCTTTCATTCCGCCCAGATGAAATTTAATGGCGCCCAGATGAAATTTAATGCCACTCTTCGAAAATTTGCAAAATGTAATACATTTTAAGACCTTAAAAAACGTATATTTTATTTAAGACGTTTTAATACTTTTTAAGGATCCGCGGAGACCCTGAAAATATCAACGTGTGGTGCAAAATATCCCTAATCTCCAAAACAGAAGGTGCTTCTGTAGTATGTGCAACTTTGTAAGCATGGATATGTTCAGCTAAACAAAACGTTTCTGGTGCAGTAGTAATCAAAAGGACCTGCTCATCTTTGATAACAATATTCTGGATTACTTGAAATACAGGCATTTAAATTTGAACACAAACCGCTAACCCTAACCAGTAAGTGTATCCACAGCGCTTGATCCATTTCACATTTATGATCTTAGTCCACATAGGTACATTACGTTTCTCAGCAGTCTCAGCACCAACTTCCATTTCATGTCATTTGGATCAAATGTTTGCCAAATGTAAGCAATTTGGCACTGGTGTTTCTTCAAATGTTTTTTAAAAAAGTAGGAGTTTTGTTGTTTTGTTCCAAGACGCCATAGTTGAAACTCTGAATTCTTCTGTGTACTTCTGCTGATGTGGTGTAATTGTCAATCAGGTGATGAATTAGTAATTTCATTTCATATTGTGCACCCTCTAATATATCATGCATTATACGCTGATTTTACGCAGCCACCATTTTGAAATCGAAAGCGAGGCTCCGGTGGGAAGAAAACCGGAAGTGTTGCCTTGAATCACAGGAGAGTTTTGAATGCAATGGCGTATTGTTGTGTACCAGGCTGTACATCATATCAACGGAAAGAAAGTGATACAAATATATCCTTTCATTGCTTTCCGGGTGTCCCAAAAGCCTGTCGTGAGTGGATTGTGAAAATAAGAAGGGATATTGGACCTAATTTTCAGGTAAGTTAAGTGAAATAACTTTTGTTAGCTAATGCTATCTTTCCAAGTTACACACATTTTGGGCGGCAGTTATAAAACTAATTAAGTGATTCTCTCATAAGATTACAGACAACACAAGAGTATGCTCCAAGCATTTTACTCAGGACTGCATTGTTCTTTCGCTCACGGGTTTACATAGACTGAAACGGGGAAGTGTGCTGAGTCCTGTGAACTCAAGCCAAGGAGGACACTTCAGAGAAATCAAGGGTGCGTTAATTAGTTTGGTGACATAATATGAATAATCTTAAAAAGATTAGGATGTCATGTGATGAGAACATTTGTTTTAATAACCAAAATATATACTATATAATAAATATATGTCTTTTCATTGAGTCATTTAAACCTAAACTGTTTGCCCGGATAAGCTGAATTTACTTAAATTTTTTAAGGCAACGTTTCCTCAAATGGTTTAAGTAATGTTTTAATTTCTTTTTTTTTAATCCCAAACCTTTGAACAGTAGTGTGTAATGTTACAAAAGATTCTTAATACTTTCTATTCATCAAAGAATCCTGAAACAAAATTGTACATAACGCTTTTCAACATTAATAATGATAAGAAATGTTCTATCAACTCATAATATTAGAAAGATTTCTGAAGGATCATGTGACACTGAAGACTATAGAGAAATGATGCTGAAAATTCAGTTTCGATCACAGTAATTAATTACACTACTATATATTCACATAGAAAAAAGTTATTTTACATTGTAATACATTTTTACAATAATACTGTTTTTACTGTATTTGGATCAAATAAATGCAGCCTTGATGAGCCTAAGAGACTTCTTTCTAAAATATAAAAGATCCAGATCCCATACTTTTGAACGCTATGTATAATGAGATTTAGTGATACAACATCAACATCACAAATGACACAAGATAAACATATGGTAAAGCTATGATTAATATTTGATTAAAAATAAAAGTATTAAAAATGACCTTATCAGCTTGTGATTAGTGTCTATATGGACAAGAGAGAAAGGAGCAGGAATAGAGTATGTACGTCTTGCGACCATCCTTGAAGTACGCCTGCACCATCCACACGTCGGAAAGATATCTTCACTCTTCTCCATGTAACTCGATGTCCCATTGCTTGTAGAGACCCTTTCACCAGCCTGTATCCAGCATGAGGTGTTCTTGCCTTTATAGATCTAACCTTCTGATCAAGCTCATGATCAGAAACATCAGAATAGTTGCTCCTGACAGACAGACTTTCCTCTTTCATTCGCCTGGAGATGTTATATTGGTATTTATTTTAATAGTCATGTCTCTAAAGTGTCCATTCATGCATTTTTCATGTTTTGATGGTTGTTTGTATTTGCAGTATGTCTGTCTGGATACGGCAAAGCCTCGCCAGGAGGTTTATTCGCAGTGTGTTCAAAATAATAAAAGGGCCGATGAGCTGCTGGTCCATCAGGTGCGCCTGAGGCGTAGCGCTGAGCAAAAACTTGATCTCGCCAAAAAAAGAGATGGAAAAAATAAAGAGCCAACTAGGCAATACTCTTCAGCAGCTGGAGGTCGCCCATCATTTGTGTGTGTATGTGATGGCAAGTATTTAGTTTGGTTTTGTATGTTGCCAAAGACATGACTGTCATGGTATAATTGTGTAATAATATTAGCGTAATGACTGGTTATGAGTCATGATGTCATGTTGAAAAATTTCAAATTGAAAGTAAACATTTAATTTGTAGGAACTCAGACAACAACTGACTATTAAAAAAGTGGGCATTGATTGTATGGTGCTACAGTATGAATCAATGTTGTTGATTGCATAATAAAAAATAAAAGAAAACTAACATGTGCCAAAAGGTATTGTCATAATTAATTTTTATTTCTAATTTTGTTTATTTCCCCGTAGACTTTTGGAAAATCGCAAAAAATAAGATCTGTGTTCATCAAAGAGTTGTGACCCTTACACGTTTTGTCTATCAAGATATTTTGAAGCCTAAATAAAGCCGTCAGATATAAAATGATAACGGTAAAAAGTTTAAAAAAACCACAAGCAGGTTATAACTGGTGTGTTTTATGTCATAGATCAAAACGTGAAAATATTTTGAGGCTTTGTTAACCACAGACCTTATTTCAGGCGATTTAGCAAAAACCCATTCAAAAAACCCATAGACTTTAGGGCGAGGGAACTGGAAGTGCTAAAATGCTAACTCACTTCCAAGTTTTGGCCTACAAAGTGGCGTCATAACTTCGGCACTCTATAGGGTTAATTGATTAATTTGATTTAGTGAAAAAATAAAGATTATTTTTATTTTTCTTGTGGTGTTTGATTGATTGTTAGGTATTTAGTTTCTGGGTATGTGTGTAGTCTAGAAAATAATGAGAGAAACAGAAGTAGGGTTACAATTTTATTGCACAAGTATTGTAAATAAGAGATGAATTTCTGTGCATAGGTAACATCACAGACTAATTATATTTCTCTATAATAATATCAATAATTAAGAAATAATGTAATTGCAACAACTATTATCATAGAGTGTCAAAATATTGAGATCAATTAAGAACTGAAGAAACAGTTCATAAGATGAACTTGAAATAGGGGTGAAATGTCCACCCAAGTACCAGTGCTTCACCTTCTGAAGCAGAAGATGACCTGGAGAACATACAAAACAGAGAAAATAAAAGGGCTGAAAAACAGAAAATGAATGAAAATAAGAAGAGAGGGCCTCTGAAAGTGTCCAAACCAACCAAACCCAAAAAGAAAGTGACTGTCCACAGTAGCTCAGAAGAGAGTGACATCTCAATTCCACTTAACGACACCACTGATTATGATAGCTTAGATGTCCAGAATGATGATGGTGTTGACAAGGATCTGTCTACTGGTGACTTTGTCATTGTGAACTTTGCTGGTAAAACCAGATCCTATAACTACGTTGGATTGGTGGAGAAGGTTGAGGGTGCAGACATCAGCGCAAAGTTTCTAAGGCAAAGTTGTAAGAAGTCTGTGGATGGAAAGCTCATCTTTACATTTAAAGATAATGATGGAGTCATCCCTAGAGGTGATGTGCTAAAGAGATTACCCACACCCCAAAAACTTGGTGGTACAGCCAGAAGGGAACAGAAGTTTATATTCCCCTGCAGCATTGACAAGTGGGATGTTAAGTAGTGGGCCAGATCCAGACCTAGACCTACATAGTCACAGGGGATAATCTGGAGAAGTGAGCAGATGGGCGTGCCTCATCAGTGTTTGACTTAGTCCTACCTGCCATTTGTTTAATTTAGCTAAGACTGATTTCAGTTTGAGTTTGCACTATGTAATTTAAGAGAAGTTTTATTACGTTTTTAAGTGGCCTAAGTCCCAATAGGATGTTTAGAAATTAGCCTAATCACTTTAATCTTATTGTGGCAGAGCGGGGAGGTCGGAGGCCGCACACTCTCGTTTAGGAGCAAGTGTACGCTCAAATAATGGCAACAACGGTCGACTACGCCCCCCCAGAATACTGGGGCTAACCGCCCTAAGGGCGCACAGGTTCGTTATCTAAAACGTGGGTGAAGAGACGTGGGTCACAAATAGAAAAATAGACTTTTTATTTCTCTCATCAGCATTGCATAATAAATAGTTAAAAAGTCACAACAAGATTCTTAGAATCAATTTTACAGTAACGTTTACTCAGTTTGCATCAGACACACATTACAACAAACCTATATCTAAATTTTGCTAGTGGACCAGCAGCGGAGGTACCTGGAGGTACAGGCTAGCTGCCAATTTAACAGGAGCCCCAGTAACCCCATAAACGCGCCACACACGTGAAGATTGGATGCAAGAAAACACACGGCCTAGGTGTAAATCACCACACACACACGATAGCAGCTAGCCACCCCTCTCCAGAAACCTCCAGCTCCTGCATAGAAAATAACACAAAAACACAACTTATAAAACACAATATAGATTTACAACAGTAACAAGAGATCACACAGAGAAACATCACTTTTCTCTTAAAAGAAAACAAATTACAAGCACACAATTCACTCAGACTCTCAGCAATTATACATTAATGCCCAGAGTAAATTATGAACCATAACAAAACAACAAACATTCATAAACAAACTCCGTACTGATGCACAATCAGAAGATCAAGCAGGTGAGAGCTGGTAAGACAGACCAGCCAGAAAGCCACACCAGCCTCGACCGAGGCGCATGACGATACCGCACCAACGTGCACACAGTTTAATGTAACTAAAAACTAGACAGAGGCAAAACAGCAACATAGTCACACTTAGACGCTTCACAAGTTAATATTGACGCTCAATCCCATTAAGTAGGCAGGTAGAACCGTCAGATCTGCAGATAAACCGCGGGATGGTCAATGTAAAGAAACCATTCATGGTCGCACACCATGCAGGAATACAGCCACTCCATCAGAAACATATCGCTGTGATAAGTAGACAGCGAGCGCACAGCAGACAGAAAGACAAGAACGGTTTGAACCGTCGGCGTCAACAGATGACGTGACATCACGGCAAAACCAAGCAGTAGCACCTCATTGCAGTACACGAGATCCAGGGGGCGGAGTCGGATCCAGATTAAGGGGTGGGGTTGGGTAGGTTTAGGGATAAGGGGGTGGAGCTGGGTAGGTTTAGGTATATGTAAGGTGGGAGGAGTTGGATCTGGATCCGACTCCTCCCCGTGGATTTCATGTTCTGCAGTGAGGACCATCTCAAACCAAGACGCATATCCGGTTGCCAAAACCCACTTCTTTTATACTCCATACAAGGGCAGCCAATAAGCCACACGCATGCGCACAATCTCCCAATAGGTGGAGTTATTCCACCCTGCTACATCAGATAATTGACACAGCATTCTATGTATGTCAACAGTCATCTATTGCCAAAGCCTTTTTGCCTGATTCACAAATATCATATATTGTGTATTTAAGTTTTTCAGTTATGATTTCCCAAAAACTACAAAAAATTACTTATTTCAAAAGTTTAATAAAGTGACAATATCTAAATAAACCTTAAATTAGTAATTTTGTATTTAATTTGTCTTGCTTTCATATAGCATTACAGTCCATAACATTAAAATGTTGTTTTACTTCAGAAATCACAGGCACAACTTACCCCAATGTATTCCCCCAAAGGCACAACTTACCCCGCACCAGGGGCAAGTTGTGCCACGAGACCAATTTTTTTTCCCACAAGCTATAATTCTGAAACAATTTATTTCAGATCCAAAGTTAATTGTTCTCAGGGATGCTCCACATCCTGAAATATATGTTGTTACGCCCCAAACTTTTATAGAAAGTTATTTATTAACACAAGGGAAATTATACAAAAACTGTGTAATGTAGCAGTCAGGTATCAGTAGTGTCATGCTAGGTGAATGTGTGGAAATGTAATGTGCTGTAGAGTCGAATCAAATCAAATAGGTCGCCCGCCTCTGCCATCCGTCTTGCTTCTCTTAAAAGGGGAAAAGGGAAGTTGGCAGCAGGTGTCACCGATGCAATCAGGTAGAGGGCGGAGAAATCCATCCAATACTGGGGAAAACCCTATTAAAGACACAGGTCGTCACACTCCTCCCCTTAAAACAGGGGTCTGTCAAGAATCCCTGCAAATAGACAAGACAATTTGAGCCAAAAAGTAAGCCCTATAACTTCCAAGAAGCTAAGGACCAAGGACAGCAGCCAGTGCAAGACAAAAAAATAAATAAGTTACACTACACATTAAACATCATTAATAGAGCACGTGACAGAGCATCTGCCACAACATTCTCAGACCCTCTGATGTGCCGAATGTCAAGGCAATAGGCCTGGAGAAACAAGGACCAACGCCTTTGGTTCAGGCAGTGAAGAGAATTTAAAAACGTCAGTGGGTTATAGTCGGTATAAATGACAACGGGTTGACTTGATCCAACATAGATGTAAAAATGCTGTAATGCCCAAATCAAAGCCAAAGCCTCTTTTTCCACCACAGAATAATTCAGTTGGTATGAATTAAACTTGCGCGAAAAGAAACTGACAGGCCGAACCACCCCCTGCTCATCAGCCTGTTGGAGGACAGCTCCAGCTCCAACCTGACTCGCATCAACCTGCAAAGAGAATGACCTTTCAAAGCAAGGAGCAGCAAGGACAGAAGATGAACACAATAGAGATTTAAAATTTTTAAAGCTAGCACACAATTTGAAGACCATATGAACTTTGTCTTGGTTTTTAAAAGATCGGTAAGTGGTGCGACAACTGATGAAAAGTTATGACAAAAAGAACGGTAGTAACCTACTAAACCCAAAAAGCGCATAAGCTCTTTTTTGGTAGTAGGCGCAGGATACTCTTGAACAGCTTGAATTTTTGCATTCAATGGTCGGACTTCACCATTTCTGACCACTTTACCAAGGTATGTCACAGTGGCCTGAGCAAAGTTACACTTTGCCAAGTTCACAGTCAAGTTGGCTTCCTAAAGACGACTCAAAACTGCATGCAGACGTTTTAAATACAAGTCCCAACTGTCAATGAACACAACAAGATCGTCCAAATACACAGCACACCCATCAAGGCCTGATACCACACGGTTCATCAGACGTTGAAAGGTGGCAGGCGCATTTCGCAGTCCAAAACTCATGACTTTGTAAGAATAAAGGCCTGATGGAGTGACAAAGGAGGAGATTTCTTGAGCTCGCCGAGACAAAGGCACTTGCCAGTAACCTCTTAGCAAGTCAAGTTTAGTCACATACTTAGCTGAACCTACCTGGTCAACGCAGTCTTCCACCCGAGGGAGTGGAAGAGATTGACTTTTTGAAAATCTGTACAAAACCTTACTGAGCCATCAGGTTTTCCGACTAACAGACAAGGAGACGCCCATTCTGAACATGAAGGAACAGCAATCTCATTTTCCTGCATATACTTAATTTCTGCTTCCATCAACTCTCGTTTTTCTGGTGACACACGATAATAACGCTGTTTGATAGGGGAAGCATTACCCACATCAATATCGTGCTCAGCCCAGTCTGTTCGAGACGGCGTATCTCCAAATAACTCAGGGAAACTCTGCAGATAGCAGAGTTGAGTACCCTTTTGCAAAGGAGACAAATGGGCAAGAGTAACGTTTAATTTTTCCAAAGATTCAGAATTATTTAACCGTCCACGTAAAATACCATCATCTGGTTCTTTACCCTCACTCTCACTTTGCCCAGAACAAAGGCCATCTTTAACATCTGAAGCAGCAAAGAGAGCAGAATGAACAGGGTTGACCTCGGCACTAGACTTCTCATAATATGGTTTCAGTAAGTTCACATGACATAACTGGGTTGACTTTCTCCGATGCGGAGTAGCAACCTCATAATTTTCGTCACTCAGTTTACGTTTTACGACATACGGGCCTTCAAATTTCGCGTCGAAAGGAGAAGAAAGCAAAAGACGCAACACAAGAACCTGGTCTCCTGGCTCAAAAATACAACGTTCCACTTTGCGGTCATACAACCGTTTCATGTCTTCCTGTTGTTTTTCAAGTTTATTTCTGGCCAGTGTTCTAGCCAGAATCAACCTCTGTCTAAATCCATAGACGTACAACAACAAATTTTTCGGCGAGTCAGAAACTTTGACCTCATTTTGTAGCACAGCCAAAAGCCCACGAACTTTGTGACCAAAAACTAAATTGTTAGGACTAAATCCAGTGCTTTCTTGCACAACCTTACGTGCAGCCAGTAGTAACCAGGGGAAACCCTCCTCCCAATCTCTATCCAACTGTACACAATAAGCACGAAGGAGAGACTACAAAGTTTGATGAAATCTCTCTAATGCTCCTTGGCTTTGTGGATGATACACACTAGCAAGATTATGCTTGATTTTTAGCTGTTTTAAAACTTGTTGGAAGAGATGAGAGGTAAGATTAGTACCCTGATCACTGTGAACGATTTTTGGAATGCCGAAAAGTGACATAAATTGTGACAAAGCTCTTACAATTGATCGTGATGTAATTGTACGCAACGGATAGGCCGAAGGGAAACGTGTGGCTAGACACATGACAGTAAGCAAGTATTTGCTTCCCGACTTTGAACACGGCAGAGGACCCACACAATCCACAATAATGTGTTCAAAGGGGTCCCAATTGGCAGAAATCGGATGTAACGGAGCCGGTTTCAGTTTTTGATTCGGCTTACTAGTTACCTGACAAACGTGACATGCTTTTATGTATGCTGAAACGTTGCGTTTTAAACGTGGCCAAATAAAATGTGCAAAACACGATCATGGTTTTACGCACCCCAGAATGACCCGACTTTTGCCCACACCCGGTCTCCTGCTAATTTATTTCCCAGGATAAGATGAACACCCTTAATTGGTAAAGCAGGACGTAACCCCACTAGCACTTCACTGCAACTGCAGCAGGTTTAAACTTATTCACATCAGTACGTTTATTTTTATCCTTAAGTATAGGGCAGTCCCCTTTCCACTGCCCCTTTCCCCGACAGTAGTTACACGTTTTAGACGGATCAAACTTCCCTAAAGAAATGAGACCACTCTGTGTAGTATCTGTAAAGCGATTCGCGCTCACTTCACGTGCTCTCCAATCAATAGCAACATTTTTGTGAGTGAATACAAAATCATCCGCCAACGACGCAGCCTCCTCCGGAGATTGAACTTTATGCTCACTGATATACTTCGCAGTTTGATCAGAAACGGAAACTTTAAACTGTTCAACTATTATCAATTCAAGCAAATCCTCAAATGTTCTAGCCTCAAGCGAAGCACACCAACGTGTAACATGTCATCTTAAATCTCGCACAAACTCTAAATGAGTCTGTCCCGGACTCTTTTTACACGACCTAAAGCGTTGTCGATAGGTTTCAGGTACACACTCGTATACTTTCAACACTGCGGACTTAAAGGTTTCATAATCTCTACACTCCTCTGTACTTAAAGCAGAAAAAGCTAACTGCGCTTTACCAACTAATACACTCTGCAACAACAAAACACAGTTTGCTTTAGACCAACCTTGTATCTCAGCAACACGTTCAAGCATAGTAAAAAAAACATCCGGATCAGCCTCATTAAATTTAGGAACAAGTTTTAGACTTTGATTAAGCGGAAAATTCCCACATGCACCAACAGTTGAATCGCTATCAATTTTACCTTCATTAATGAGCTTCAATTTTAAATACTCCAAGTCCATTTTTGCTTTTTCCAATTCAATTCTACCCCGCTCAGACCTTTGCTTTATTTTCTCATGTTCCATTTGTAACAATAACAACTCTTTGTTGGTCAAAAGTTAAAGCAGACTCTACAGTCAAACTTTTGTGCACATCACTTTCACTCATTTCAGCGATCAAAATTCTCTTGTCAATCAATATATTTTTCAACTCAGTTCTAATACTACTTTCTTTGATTCTCTTATCACTAAGTTTTATTTCGTAATATTCCGCGATTTTTAAAAGTTGATCTTTTGTGCATTTATTTATCAGAACGTGACAAGGCGATTCAACACATTTTTCAACATCAGCCATAAGCAAATAAACCACAGACTGAAAGAAACCGATGTGCAATAAAAATACTTGGAATTTAACCCACTATCTAACCCTTCAGAATAAATCTATCTACCTACCTAAAGCCTAGTCTTCATGCGGATACTGGCGGGGGAAATTAAGCACGCAAGCCCAGTGGGTGGAACTACAACTGGTTAAACCAGCGACAATTCTCAACACCATGGATGTGCTCCCGAGACAACAGCTACTACCCACGTTCACCACAACACTACAAAAATAACAAAACCCGACATGTCTCAAAGGAAACACATCGCTAATCCTAGTAGGGAAAAACTCCAAGTCAAAACATACAATGCTAGGTGAATGTGTGGAAATGTAATGTGCTGTAGTGTCATGATGCATGCAAAAGAAACATAGCCAAATGAATATCCAATGCCATCCTTCTTGCTTCTCTTAAAAGGGGAAAAGGGAAGTTGGCAGCAGGTGTCACCGATGCAATCAGGTAGAGGGTGGAGAAATCCATCCAATACTGGGGAAAACCCCATTAAAGACACAGGTCCTCACAATGTACATCCTTAAGTTGAAGGCATTACTGTCATGGCCTCACTTTAAACTCCCCCCACTTTCCCCTATATCAACTAAATTAATAACTTTTTTACACACAAAAAAATTAACCATCATGGAACTTACTTATAGACTGGACTATGACACTATTTTCTTCTAAATATGCTTTACAGTAGAAATAAAAATTGGTTGCATCATTTTCCTGTTATCACTGTAAAGCTGCTTTGAAACAATCTGTAGCCTATTGTAAAAAGCACAATATAAAATAATGTGACTTATATAAAAAATTTCACTTTTGAAATGTAGTAAATTCGCTCCAGAGTCATATGGAGCGAATTTTCTATGTATGTATTTCTCTTTTCTATGAATGAAATCGGCCAGCGTTCGCGAAAAAGCCGGATCCTTTAAATCACGGAGACATTTGTGTTCTTCGTGAATTCAAGCACTTCTCACTGGATCTCGTGACCAAGGCCGATCAGAGTAAACGCGTCTGCTCTTGTAATGAGCGCTTCTGTTTGGACTTTGAGCCGAGCGGATAAATGGTCCGTGAGGCGCGCGGTTCAAATGAGTTTCGTTCCGCTTTTGGCGCAAAAACATTATCGAACATTTATCGAACTCTTGATGTCGTTTTATCGAGAAAAATTATCGTTATTGTTTTATCGCCCAGCCCTACTTTTAAACTGTATGAGAGACGCGGCAGCGCACTTGGCCAGTTTAAACTTGACAAGCACACACGCTTAAACGCAATACACAGCCAGCTGCCACAGTGCGTGCACTAAACTAAATTCTCTTCATTGTCTTATTGCATTTAAAGTGTCAAAAACACAAGGTTCGCATAAACAGTTGGTGAGGGACTCATACACAACTATTACAAACGCTCCAAACATTCAGTGATGCTCAAGAAAGAAACATCCATTAAGAGCCAGGCTGTACATTTTTGAACAGGATGATTGGTGTAAATTGTTCTTATTTTGTTTAAAAATTAATCAATTTAGTGCTGCCCTTCAGAGGCTAAACTATATTATTGATGGATATTAACATGTAAAAGAAAAATGTAAACATCACCATTATCTTGCTCAAATGTTGACATCGTGTTGCATTCTTGAGCATTACCTTGCAGATTCTGAAAGATGTACAGTAGGTAAACATATGACTGCAACTATACATTGCAATCCTTTTGTTAAGTTAAAATATTAATTTCAGAGCTCAGTGATAAGACTTTTCGCCGGAGTTTGAATGATAGGCGATCTGACCAATAATAATGCAGATATCCGCCATTTTTGTCTGACAAACAAACCAAACCAGTCAGTGGATTTGAACTTGAAAAATGGTGTGTATTGACAACTTTTGTTGTATTTATGTTTAATTTGTGCTATAACTAGAAGATCAGTTCACATGCTGCTTGAACTGAGGCGCTACACATTAAAGTTCCACAAAATGGTATTTATCGTTTGAATTTCACAAAAAGTACAAAATTGGAAAGCTGAGACTTTATTTCATACCAAAGTAACCTGGTCTGTCTTGTCTGTTGGCACATTGTCAGTGTCCTCTTTGCTCTGCTAGTTTTCACTGTGTGAGAACATGATGTGTGGACTGAAGTGAAAGCGGAATGGCTTGTCAGACTTAGCAACAGTAACTAAGAGGGGCGGGTCTTTGTGAAAGGTCAATTTCAAATTATTTAAATCTTTATGGACTCGGCCGGACTCGGACTTGATTGGTAAGGACTTGGACTGGACTCGACTCGGATTCGACACTAAAAACGAAAATATGGTCTTTCCATATTTGTGGCGTTTCCATCCTAATTATGCTTTTAAACCAAAGTTTGACTCCATTAGATTCACAAATAAACCCTAGGTTGCATTTTCGCGAGAGTTACGCTTTAACAATCTAGAATGAAAACATATTCTATTACACCCAAAAACAAAATCAAGACTTCATAAAAGGGCATAATAGAACCCTTTTAAAAAAAAATTGACCATTATTAGTTATTTTTCTAGTTTTTGCTGTGGTAACAGAGAAGTGTTCTTTAAAATGATGATGATTTTTTAGCTTTTTTTTTGGCTCATCCGAAAAATTATCCCACCTGTCACTCAAAATCTGTTGCGTAATCAGATGAATTGTGTAATCCGTTGCACCCACACTCTTTTGACTTAAAGAGAAAATACAATCACAGAAGCTTTTGATCATCTGATTTGTCCTCAATAAAGTTCAGCCGATGTCTTTTTTTTTTTCAGACTAGTTCAATTAATTTTGGGCTACCACAATCTAAAGAATGCCTGCCCAAAGGGCTACTAGGGATTTTTAAATTTTCAGTAATAATCAAGTCACTGAGAAATAACAAATCAATAATGCAACCCTAATCATTGTTAACCCTAACCCCTACCTTGGTGAAGTCATTAGAGTGAGGCTTTTTGAAAATTACAACAGCTCCCCCCTTCCTAGCATTATGGGTTAGGCCATTTCGGTGTCAAAAGATCAAGGACCACTTTCATTTGAAAAGTTACCATTAAAGAAATAGTTCATTCAAACATGACAAACATTTACACACCTTCATCTGCATCTATTTCATATTTCATTCTTCTGTGGAATGAAAGTGTTTTGGCTTTGGAGGACATATAGACTATTGATTTATTTATTTATATTTTTTTGCTTTGTTATCATTCATTACATAATTGTGATGAATTTAATCCTTTGTAAGGACAGTTAACATTTAAATATTAAATGACTAATAAATGACTAATTAGTCAGGCACACCTGAACTAATCAGTTTGTCCAATAAGGGCAGACAGGAAACAAAGTTGAAAGAAGTTCAGGAATTAGTTCAGCTGTGCATAGAGCCCATACCAATGAAAGCAAAGTGCTCTGCAGACATTAGAGCTCTTTTACAAACCATGCGGCAAGATGAAATAACACAAACCATAATGAAAGACAGTCTGATTTGTCTTTATGGTGAATCGCTTTATACAAAGTGTGGCCATGACAAATCACAACATCACTACATAGTTAAAAAAACATTTCTGTATACTAATTTCAGTATACATTTCTGTATACTAATATGATTATCATTTCTGTATACTACAATGTTCAGCTGTACATCAATTAGCCTAGCTAGCTGAATGTTATTTTGATGTGTAAGTGCGTGCGACATTACTCCGCTGTTCGATTCGTCGCACGCACATTATGCTACACATTTATAACTTTCACTGTACTGTATGGAGAGTGTGTGTGGTCGAGCACTGTGGCGAAAAGATCATCCTTAATATCGGGTCAGAAAACAAGATGAGTAACATGCAAACAAAGTAGCATTTGGGTGCATTTTAATAAAATAAATAACAAAGGCAGAAAGTAAGGTAAAAAAATCACATCGAGCAGGGACAACCTTCAACTTTAAGTGTGATTTGATTGGAATGGTTTTATTTCGGATATTTCAATAAAATGTTCAATACACGTGTAGGCGAATAGTGTTATATGGTTTTACATATTTTTTTCTTTTTTTTTTACTTGTAAAATATGAGGTTTAATATAATTTGTAGCCTATAATTCAAGTGAAAAATGTGCATACTACAGGCCATACATTACTTTTTTTTTGACAAATGTACTTATTTACATTTGTCTGAATTTAAAAAGCCAGGAGGGCTAAGGGGTTAAAACCAATTGCTGTTAGCTATACGTCCCCTTTTGCTTTCAGAAAATACAGAGAGACACACCTGGAGATAGCCTACTTATTCTGATATTTAATTTTCAAGAATTTAAGGAAGACAACAAGAAGAAGAACAACAACAACAACAATTTGAAGACATTACACACGGTGAGTTTTAATGATTAAATAATGTTATTTTTATCGACACTTTACAGGATGTTGAGGTTAAATTGGCTTGGAGTGATTTTCTCTTTGACAAATGCTAATGACGTTTAAATATTAAGTATTAATTTTAGTGTTATTTGGAGATAAAATAACTAAGTCTAGTTGTGATTACAATAGTTATTATTCTGCTGGAGAATGTGATTTGAATACAAATCTGTTATTTTTTCACGGTCTGTTTTTTTTTATACTTTTTAATGTGTAAGATGGTTTAAAATATTCTGGAGGGCAAAGTGTTTGGAGGGATAAGTACAATTTTTAGAGGTGATTGAGGTGATATGTGAGTGTACTAAGCGGCTTTTTTTTTGTTTATTTTTAGCTTGGCAGCTAAATTTTATACTGAAAAGGTCGTCAATGTCAAAATCCTTGCCAAGTCAGTATTTTTTATAATTCGTGCATGTCTTTTGCTGGTATGGTTGTTTGAAGTTTCGAAAATATATGTGGATCGTCTTTTAAGCTGTTAGGCAGGAGTGAATTAAAACAGAAACGAGAATTTCATTTAAAGGAACTTTTTGGGACTTAAGCTTATTCACCGTATCCTCTCAAGGTCATATGAGACACAGCCATCTTTTAACCGTATACACACTGAGAACTATATTCTCAGAAGGCAAAGCACTGCTACTAATCCAGTATTTAACAGAAAAGTTCAACTATAAATTGTTGAAATGTTTATAATTAGCTATTAATAGATCCATAGGACATGCTCTAACCTCGTGAATAAATTATGATTATGGCTGTTTTGTATCAGATCCATTTGTTGTTATTGTTCATCCTCAAGTTCTAGACATTCTCATTTCGTTTTTGTAGTTAAAATGTTCTTCTCTGGACACTGAACATTGTAAACTCAAAAGGGACTGGGTTGGTCAGATATATTACTCTTCTTTTACATCGAACAGCAGAGGTGTAGCAAATAGCAATCTTAATTCACAAGAACATCCCATTCAGTCTGGATTATGTAGAGTCTGACTCTGAAGGGAGGTTTGTATTAGTTTCAGGCTATATTTTTGGAGTACATCTCACTATTGGAACTGTATATGCCCCAAATACTGACTGCCCCAGTTTTATATCCCAGACAGTTTTGCAGTTCAACCGGTTTTGTGGAAACCTGGGGTTCTTGGGTGGTGATTTTAACTGCATAATGGATAGTAACCTGGATAAATCCCCCCGCAGACCCTAACAAGCCATAAATCCTCCCACTCTTTACGAAATGTTTGTAAAGATTTAGGCCTAGTAGATATTTGGAGGGAGCTGCACCCAAAAGACAGAAATTATACATATTATTCTCATCCTCATAATTCTTACTCTAGGTTGGATTATTTCTTTACACCGTCTGAATGTATTCACCAAGTGAAATCTTGCCATATTGGCCCTATTGTTTTGTCCGACCATAGCCCTGTCTACTTAGACCTTGATGTCAATGTGTCCATTCCTAAATCCAATTATTGGAAGTTCAATATTTTCACATTTGAATAACGATGAGTTTTGTATGTTCCTTAAGCAGAAAATAGTTAATTACTGGCAGGACAATCAAAACTCTCCTGTTTCTTCAGCGACAAAATGGGATGCTGCTAAAGCGGTTTTACGGGGCCACATTATCTCCTACGCTTCCCTAGTAAATAAAGTCAAGACCCAAAAAAGGAGAGAATTAGAAGCCGAATTAAATCACTTAGAAAATCAACACAAACAAATACCAAATCAGACAAATTGGATTCATTTGACCAGAGCCAGAGCTAAGATAAATTTAGACCATACAGAGCATATTAAGAAATTATTATTTTTTAGTTTAAGCAAAAATATTACGAATTTGGAAATAAGCCCAGCCATTTACTTGCATATCAACTAAAAAGGCACAACAAGAGAGAGTTATAAAGGCAATCAGGACCCCAGAGGGCAGCGTATCCTTTGATCCCCAGATAATTAATGATACTTTTTCTGATTTTTATAGGACTTTATATAAAGCTGAGGACGAAGGAGCTTTGATGCTTTTCTTTATCCCTCAACATGGGAAAGACAAAGGAGGTCGTGATAGACTTCAGGAGAAACTCGGTTGACCACCTCCCATTGGCCATCGACAGCTCGACTGTGGAGAGAGTCAGCAGCACTAAATTTCTGGGGGTGCATATCACAGAGGATCTTACCTGGACCACCAACACCATGTCACTCTCCAAAAAGGCACAACAGCGCCTACACTTTCTCCGCCGGCTGAAAAGAGCAAACCTCCCTCCACCTATTCTCACCACATTCTACAGGGGCACCATCGAGAGTGTGCTGACTAGCTGCATCACTGTTTGGTGCGGGAACTGCAGTGCTGCTGACCGCAAGACCCTCCAACGGACAGTGAACACAGCTGCAAAGATCATCGGTGCCCCTCTCCCTTCTATCCAGGACATTTTCCTTACACGATGCTCCAGCAAAACCAACAGTATCGTTAAGGACTCCACCCATCCCTCCCACAGTCTCTTCCAGCTCCTACCATCAGGAAGACGGTATCGTAGTATCAAAACCCGCTCCGCCAGATTGCTCAACAGCTTTTTCCCTCAGGCCGTGAGGGCCCTGAACTCAAACTACACCCTCTGAAACCCCATGAAAACCCCTACCTCCTGAAATATACTAAGACACTTTACAAACTACGCACTAGACACTTTACACACACTGCTGCGTGTATAAAAATAGACTCAGCATTGCAATTATATTTATGTACATTTTCATGCACTACTGTACTGTTCCCCAACCAGTGGCTTGACAAACAATATTTATGTTTATGTCCGTTATATCTTTGTATGTTTGTACTTATGTAGCACCGTGGTCCTGTGAGGCACGACATTTCGTCCCACTGTATGTTCCCACATGTAGTGGAATGACAATAAACCTCAACTTGAACTTGAACTTGAATGGAGGATTTATCAGATTATTTGCGTAAGATTTCTCTTCCTGTTGTTTCTGAAATGAACAGAACTCTTTTATACGCCCCCTGCACTAAGGAGGAAAGTTGGCAAGCTATTCAATCTACGCCCTCAGGTAAAGCGCCAGGCCCAGACGGGTTCCCACTCGAATTTTACAAGCAATTCTGGCAGGATATAAGCCCAATCTTAATGCCTGCAATTAATAATCTTTCTGAGTTCAATTTAATTCCTGATTCTTGGTTCTCTGCCGTTATTAGTCTCATTTAAAAAAAAATACAAAGACCCTTTGGATTGCTCCTCTTACCGCCCGATTAGTTTATTGAATGTAGATTACAAAATTGTGGCTAAAGCAATGGCTCGGCGCCTTGAATCTGTCCTTCCCTCTGTCGTTTCGCCGGACCAGACCGGATTTGTAAAATCTAGATATGGCTCTGATAATATTCGTAGATTATTGAATATTCTAGATCATGTACATGTGACCAAAGACCCCACTTTAATTGTGTCGCTTGATGCCGAAAAGGCATTCGATAGGGTGGGATGGCCTTTCCTTTTCGCTGTATTAGAGAGGATAAACCTAGGACAAAATTTCATTAACTTTCCCAGCCTATGGCGGTGGTTAATACAAACCGGTTAATGTCTAGTAGATTCCCTGTTGGCAGAGGATGCCGCCAAGGCTGCCCTCTCTCACCTTTCTTATTTTCTTTAGTCATCGAACCCCTGGCTGCAGTAATGAGGGCAAATACAAGCATACTGGGTATTCGAGTTGGCTCAGATGAGCATCGTATTTCACTTTATGCCGACGATGTGCTATTATATTTTAAGTACCCTGACACTTCGGTCGATGCAATTCTTTCTATTATCAGAGAATATAGCACATTTTCAGGATATAAAATTAACCTAAATAAATATCAGGCCTTGTACTTGTATGCTCCCCCAGAAGCTGGTTTGGGTTCCCCGTTCCGTCTAGCTCCCTCTGGTTTTCATTATCTGGGAATAAATGTTACACCCGATTTTGTGATTTATTCAAAGCTAATTACATCCCATTAATTACCAAAATTAGCCAGGACTTGTCTGACTGGTCAAATCTCCCCATTTCATTTCTGGGCAAGATTAATGTAATAAGGATGAACATTCTTCCCAGACTGAATTTTCTATTTTAAAGTTTGCCCTGCTATTTGACTTTGCTTTCTTTAAAAAGTTAAATTCTATGATGTCAAAATTCATCTGGAATAAAAAAAAGCCTAGACTCAAATTTTCTACTTTACTGAAACCCAGGGAACTGGGAGGGGTCTCACTCCCTAACTTCCAGTTATATTGTTGGTCTGCTCAGATAAAAAAATATGATAAATTGGTTTCTTAATAGAATGGATTCACGTTGGGTAGGAATTGAGTCTTCGAGATGTTTCCCAAACTTGTTATGCACTTAACCATTTATTCACAGTGTACATAAAATCGAATCAGTGTCCAATATTTATACGGTATCAAACACTCTCCTGGCTTGGAAAGACGTTTTGAAGTATCTGATATTCCATATATTTTATCTTTAAAATCTCCTATTTCATTCAACCCTGACCTACCCCCTGCTATTCAGAACATTGGTCTTCGATCACGGAGACTGAGGGGAATTTTGGAGCTGGACCAGTTATTTGACAAGGGCAATCTAAAATCATTTCAGTTGTTAAAACAGCAATTTAACTTACACAATAATGATTTCTACAAATTCTTGCAACTACGACATTTTCTGGAATCACTTTTAAAGGACAATAGAATACGTTTTGATCTTTCTGATATAGAAAAACAATTGCATTCTTCAATTTCCCTCAAAAGGAAGATTTCTGCTTTTATACTATATTATCTAATGTCGGCCCTTCCTCCTTTGACCCTCTGAAACTGATATGGGAAAAAGACTTTGAAACAAATTTCAGTGATGAGGCGTGGCTATCGGTCTGCTCCGGTGTCTTTTTTAGAAGAGCCTCTATATTGAATCACGAGCAAAACTTTAAGTTAATTTACATGACTTATTTAACACCGGCTCGTCTCCATAAGATTTTTCCTAATGTCTCCCAATTGTGTTTCAAGTGTAAGTCTAATATTGGCACAGTGATGCATATGTTTTGGAGCTGTGACATGATCAAGGTGTACTGGAAAGAAATACATAAAATTGTTCAGAGGAATATTGGTAAATCTTTTGCTCTATCTCATAGTATCTATCTCCTGAACTATAAAGCTGAATTGCACCTCAACCATGATCTAGAATGTGTTCTATATCTTTGTACCTATTTAGCGAGGAAATGTATACTCCAGTTGTGGTCCACTCCTCGTGTCCCCTCTGTTAATATGTGGATGAATCAAATTGCTATTTTCCTTCCTTTAGAAAAACTAACTTGTGACTTACGCCGGAGGTCTAATGATTTCTGGCGTATTTGGTCCCCTATTTGGAATTTTCTTGAGAATGACTGTTGAATGTTTTTAATTCTTCACTCTTGTTGTTCTTTTTGTTTTGTTTTCTTCGCTTCTCTTTTTTTTTTTTTTTGCTACTACCCTTCACTCGATCCTTTAACTACCAGTTGATGGATGATTGTATGTGCTGCCATGAGACACCTGTACCACAGTTCTGATATTGTAAAACTATAAAAACAATTTTTTAATAAAAAAAATTTAAAATAAAAATAAAATGTTCTTCTCCAGATAGGCTTGAGTCTTCTCCTGACAACCCAGATTCTGTCTAGAAAGAGCGTCAGCAGTTCGGTTGCTCCTGCCAGAACGATATCGAATCTCAAAATCAAAGGGGGCCAACTGGGCCGCCCAACATTGCTCGGCAGCTCCCAGTTTAGCAGATGTCAGGTGGCTGAGGGGATTGTTATCCGTATAGACAATGCACTTCTGACCCAACAGGTACTCCCTAAACTTCTTGGTCATGGCCCACTTGAGCGCCACAAATTCCAATTTCATGGAACTGTAGTTAGTCATGTTGCGCTCAGTGGGCCTCAGGCCGCGGCTAGCATAAGCAATTGGGCGCACCTTACCTTCCTGCTCCTGCGAGAGGACGGCGCCAAGCCCACTATGGCTAGCATCCACCTCCAGGATAAAGGGCCGGGATAAATCTGCATATGCCAACTTTGGGGAAGTAGATAGTTTATTCTTCCAACCCTCAAAGCTCACCTGACACTGCTCCGTCCAAGCCCCAGCGAACCCCTGATCCACTCGCTTTCTGGGTCCCAAACCCATACACACTGCAACCAGCTTATGTAGGGGGGCTGCTAATTTGGCAAATCCCTCCACAAAGCGCCGATAGTAGCTGGCGAAACCCAGAAACGTGCACAACTCTGCCACATTAGATGGAATCTGCCAATCAGCTTCCGCATCAATCTTCGCAGGGTCTGTTGATACCCCTTCAGCCGAGATAATGTGGCCCAAATACTTCACCTCTCTTTGGAAAAACGCACACTTACTTAACTTGACCTTAAGTCCTTCACGTTCTAACCCGCGTTAGCCCGGGTGTCCTGGAAGTATATCAACCTTATCCCAAATGTGGAGGATGCCTGGTTGTTCTTTAAGAATGCTTTCCTTGCCTGTCTAGATAAACATGCCCCATTTAAAAAGATTAGAACTAAGAACAGATACAGTCCTTGGTATACCTCAGATCGAACTAATCTAAGCCAACATAAAAACATCATGTGGCGTGCTGCATTAACCTCGAAAAACCCTTATGACTTGCAATTATTCAAGGAGGCTAGGAAATGCTAAATCTAACTTTTATAAACAAAAATTTGCTTCCTGTGGCACAAATACTAAAAAGTTTTGGGACACAATAAAGTCCATGGAAGGTAAAAATTCCTCTTCTCAGCTGCCCACCGCATTAAGATTTCAAAACATCGTCACCACTAACAAGCCCACTATTATAGAGAACCTCAATAAACACTTTGCTATGGTTGGACACGCTTTCCACCAGGTCACCTCTACTACAGTTATAAACCCTACTATAGATATGCCATCCCTTTCCCCACCATCTTTCTCCTTTGCCCACATTCAGACAGCTGATGTTTTAAGGGAATTGCAAATTATTGATCCATTCAAATCTGCTGGGCTGGACAATTTAGACCCATCCTTTTTAAAAATAGCGGCTCCTATTATTGCCACACCCATTACCGCTATTTTTAACCTCTCCCTTGACACCTCTTATATTCCGAAAGATTGGAAAGTTTCTGCTGTAATCCTTCTTTTTAAAGGGGGACATACCTTAGACCCCAATTGCTATAGACCCATCTCTATTCTGCCTTGTCTCTCCAAGGTCTTTGAACGCCTTGTCAATAAACAGATCACTACTCACTTCGAATCCCACCATTGTCTCTCCGATGTGCAATCTGGCTTCCGAGCTGGCCGAGGGTGTACCTCGGCCACAATTAAAGTCATGAATGACATCATATCTGCTATTGACGGTAAACGTTATTGTGCAGCAGTTTTCATAGATCTGGCTAAGGCTTTCGACTCCGTCAACCACAATATTCTTATTGGTAGGTTAAAGAGCCTGGGTCTTTCAAATCAATTCCTCGCTTGGTTTAATGACTATTTTACAGATAGATTTCAGTGTGTTAAATTTGAGGGTTTGCTATCTAATCCTGTGGCTGTTTCTATAGGGGTACCACAAGGTTCTATTCTTGGGCCGATACTCTTTTCTGTTTACATTAACGATGTTGCCCTAGCTGTAGGAGATTCTATGATACATCTATATGCAGATGACACCATTCTTTACACCACTGGCCCAACTATGAACACTGTGTTAGACAACCTCCAAGCGAGTTTTCATAGCATACAGCATTCATTTCGCGGTCTCCACTTTTAAACTCTGGCAAAACTAAATGTATGATTTTTTATCGTACTCTTTCTAGACCTCCCTGTACAAAAATCATCTCTACCCTTGATGGGTCTGCACTGGACTTTGTTGATTCCTATAAATACTTAGGGATATGGTTAGATTCTTCACTTTCCTTCCATACCCACATCAACAAACTCCAATCTAAAATAAAATCAAGGATCGGTTTCCTCTTTCGTAATAGGGCCTCCTTTACTATTCTAGCTAAATATGCCCTTGTGAATATGACTATTCTTCCCATCTTAGACTTTGGTGATGTGGTCTATAGATCAGCCTCAAACACTCTACTCAGAAAGCTAGATGGACTATATCATAGTGCCATCCGCTTTGCAATTAACGCTCTGTTTCGTACTCATCATTGTAATCTCTACACACTCATTGGCTGGCCCTCCCTTTACATTCGACGTCAAACACACTGGTTTCTCCTCATTTACAAAATTCTCTTAGGCAAAGCCCCTACTTATTTAAGAAATTTAATTTCTGTAGCTTCTCCATCTCGCAATTTACGTTCAAGTAGGTTTATCTCATAAAATACCACCAAAGTCCGTACTTCCTTTGGCAGACTTTCTTTTCAGTTTTCGGCAGCAAACGATTGGAATGAATTGCAAAAATCTTTAAGACTGGAATCTATTGACCGGTTATCCTCTTTCAAAAGATTGATCTCCAAGCTATTGTCACATCATTGTTCTTGTTAGCGTCAGCATTCTTCCTCAGTGCAAACTAATGCATTACCTGTATCGTCTTTTTTGTTATTTATTTATTTATTTATTCTATTCTATTGTATTGTACTGCTGCCATACTAGGCCACTTGCCTAGGTATTGTATCTGGAATTATGTTGTAGACTGGATTTTTTATTGTATCCTTGACCCATTGTTTTGTCCTTTATTGTGTAACTTCTTGTTGTCTGCACCTTAACGCTTTATCTTGGCCAGGTCGCCGTTTTTAATGAGAATGAGAGACAAGAGGGACAAGTTTGAGCTTTTGAATAATGGTAGCCCATCAATGTTTAAGGAGAGGTCAAGTGACTGCAGATGGTCTGTCACAGCTGCAGGATATCTGCTCAGATGTTTCGAGTGCTGATCTGCCACATTAAACTGTTCACTCTCAACAGCATCTTTGGTAGTAAGTTCATAATGCTTCTCATTTCCACAGAGCAGGGGCGGATTGGCCATCTGGAGCACCGGGACTTTTCCCGGTGGGCCACTGGCCAATGTGGGCCGGCCCACCCGGAAAACTTGACGAAAAAAAAAAAGACTGAAATCATTACATTTCTTTTCTATGCCAATGGATGAGTGAGTCAATCGCGCGGGCGACGCCGACAAGTGTTTTGAGTGTATTGCCCTCCCTGTTAATTAGTTTGGTTTACTCCATTGCGTATCTTGAAACACGCCCCCTTTCACGTCTTGGAACACAACAAGCCGACGACGACGAACAAGCGCTGATGAAAGCCGACTGTGTTGTTGCACTTGTACACACTGAGAGAACTATACAGCTGACTGTCAGCTAGAATGCACGTTCTGTACCTGCGTGTAAAGGACACAACTGTCTATTTCTGCAGATATATTCATTTATATTCATCATTCAAAAAGAGAAACCGACACTGCAGGCTGCAGATACACAAACCGTAAACAAAGCAGTGCGTGCTTACCGTTTTGAATATCAATCCTGCTAAACACTTTCTTGTCCACTTTTCTTTCTATTCCACTCCGCTCATGTTAATATTGAAGTATTCACCAAGGAACACTCGGGTAAGATGACGTAACATTAGAACAGCCTTCTATCTGTGCCGTTTTGACCTCATTGCTCGCAGTTTTGCTATTATTATAGCAAACGGGTGGTGATGGCGCAGTGGATAAGACACATGCCTGTGGTGTGAGAGACCCGGGTTCGAATCCACTGTGAGACACCAATGTGTCCCTGAGCAAGACACTTAACCCCTAGTTGCTCCAGAGGCGTGCGACCTCTGACATGTATAGCAATTGTAAGTCGCTTTGGATAAAAGCGTCAGCTAAATGAATAAATGTAAATGTAAAAATTATCATGCACTGACTCGTTCACTAAGCTGAAAAGCCAATCAGAGTTCCCTCTTTCACCGACGGCCCGACACTGATTCAACATGGTGTTCCAGGCTTAAAGGGATATTAAGTAAGAATCTAGCGGTGAAATTGTATTTTGCATTCAAACGAATTGTGCTCTCCAGCGCCTCGCGTTTTCAAATGCGTGTCGCATCTACGGTAGTCGTTATGTACCAAAAAGCTATGACAGGATGTCTTCTAATAGCACTTCGTCGAGTTTTCCTTTGGGTGAACAGGTTTGTTATTTCAAACAAACTTCAAAATTGGACAGTTGAAGACTGGAAAAATGTTGCCTGGTCTGATGAGTCTCGATTTCTGTTGAGACATTCAGATGGTTGAGTCAGAATTTGGCGTAAACAGAATGAGAACATGGATCCATCATGCCTTGTTACCACTGTGCAGGCTGGTGGTGGTGGTGTAATGGTGTGGGGGATGTTTTCTTGACACACTTTAGGCCCCTTAGTGCCAATTGGGCATTGTTTAAATGCCACGGCCTAACTGAGCATTGTTTCTGACCATGTCCATCCCTTTATCGCCACCATGTACCCATCCTCTGATGGCTACTTCCAGCAGGATAATGCACCTTGTCACAAAGCATGCAAGATGCTATCCTATCAATATGGGCCAACATTTCTAAAGAATGCTTTCAGCACCTTGTTGAATCAATGCCACGTAGAATTAAGGCAGTTCTGAAGGCTAAAGGGGGTCAAACACAGTATAAGTATAGTGTTCCTTATAATCCTTTAGGTGAGTGTACATACATACATACAAAAAAAAAAAATTCTCAATCATTCTTTCAATAATTTAGTTATTTTTTCCCCAAAACAATACAATAACTTTTGCTTGTCTAGTAATTGTTTCTTAATGTAAGATTTTGTATATATTTGTACTAGAAACAAGACCAAAAACTAAGCAAGAAAAGCATTTTGTTGATATTAAATTTACTATTTGATTCATTTAACGTAACTCAGTTGATTGTTTTCCCACAGGGGATTCAGTGCTTGGTCCATATGTATGCATGTAGCACTTTTTCGCTAGCTATTTTAATAAATACAATACTTATACATTTATAAGTGAATTCCTTGGCCACCACACTAATAAGACTACAAATTTTTTTGGGAATAAAATTGCGAAGTCACGGGCGCTATGATTTCTGGGGAAGGGTAGGCCGCGAAGTGTCCATTTTTGTACACTTCGTTTGTCCGAGAAACGAAGGGATAGGGATAGGATAGGATAGGGCGAGATCCTGTAAATATGGCGGCTGACCCAAAATGCCACATGGCGTGACGCCACCTTCACATTCCCTATTTAGGTTGACCTCAAACAGATCCTTGGCAGGCAACTAGAAAGAAAGAATAATTCAATATGATTGATAAAGTCTGTAATACAAACACAGACCACATACTTAAATGAAGGACAACTGCAGTGTTTTTTTTTTTTTTACATTGCTAAGATTCTGCCTGAAGGTAGATGGACCCTTATCTGAATGTAAATCCCCATCCATATTCTGTGAAAGGACAATTATTTTTTTATTCTCTTTCCCTAAATTTATGTTGAGTTGAAATGTTTTCTGGTTCTGTGTTTGAGTGATGCGTGTAAAACAAGTTTGTCAGGAAGGATCCTCCTTCCTTGAGAGCCACATTCCTGCATAGTTTTATTTCGTGCTTCAAATAAATGAAAAACTATTTTGTGCCAATACAAGAAATACATGGTGTCACATCTACAGGGATGCCTGTTTTTTTATAATGGGTTTATATTGTTCATATGCAAGGATTAAAACCTTCCAACTCTGTTTCACTGAAGTATGTAGCTCGCTTTTTTTTGTCCCTGGGAGAAACCTCAAACCCCAGAGGGTTAAAAGCTTACTCTCTAACTTCTGGTGCTCTAGTGTTTAATAAAACTGCATGCATTTTGCAGAAGAACATTGAAGCTGAAGCTACTCCTCTCTGTTTACGTATATGACGAGTCACGCAGGAACTGGGATAGTCTGCAGCATTTGTCTTCCCGCCAGGTCTAAAATAGTCCGAATATAAACATTTATTATAGGCGTTGTTACGACGGTTCAGGAATGACACGAAGAGTAAATCCAATCGCAAGCACTTTAATAAGACAAACAGGTAATCCAGGGAAACACAGGACAGAGATAGCTACAGGAACCCTCGAACATTAAACGACAGCCAACAACTGAAACACAGGGGTTTAAATACACAGACAAACAAGCTAAACAAGATAACAAGGGGGCGTGGTTAATAAGAGACACCTGGGGAGACTAATAAACATAGACGAGGAACACCTGTGGACACTGAGCAACAACATAACAAAAGACAAGACACATGGCAGGATCACATGACAAACAGGGAATCACTTGATATACAAGACACAACAAAACCCCACACGTAACAGGCGTACTGTAGACATTCAGGATAAGTCTCATGGATTCATAATGTACTTGCTCATTATATTAATTTTTAATTTAAAAAAGTTTCATACTGTACCTTTAATAATGTAATATTATGTAAACCTATGACCACAACTGTAAGTTTCTCTTTCCCTAAACTGATGAGTTGAAAACGGGTTCGTCTACAAATTTGTCAAGTAGGTTCCTCCTTCCTGGAGAGCCACATTCCTACTTAGTTTAATTTTGTGCTTCAAATAAAAGAAAAATTCTGTGCTAAAACAAGAAATATGGGTAACACTTTACTTGACGTGTGCATAAGATTGACATGACACCACAGATGTCATGAATATAAAGGAGGTTTTATGCACGTTTATGACAACTGTGATTAAAGGTGCCCTAGAATGGTTTTTATTTTTATTGTATAATGTTTTCTGGGTTGCCCTTATAATGTTAGTATGTTTTTTAGATCAAAAATAGTCATAATTTAGAAATAAAAGGCATTTTTCCTAGCCTGATTTTAGCCCTGAGCCCAAACGCTCTGTGTGAAGGGGCGTGTCTGCTGTGTGTAACCTGTCTCTGCTGTGATTGGCTGACATGCTTGCATATGAAATAGCTACGTATTACATGTGAAACTCTCTCGAATACTTTTACTACAGATAATATACGTTTTTTTACTATTACAGCTATCGAGATTAACGAATCGTGAGATGTTTTTAAAGTATTTAGATCTATTCCAGATCAGGTGTGTTGATCGCGAGAATAAAGATCTTATCATTGCAACGCAGTTTCTGCACTCTCTCTAATCCTTTCACCAATGCAAACACGATGATGTAAATATAGTATTGAACGATTTTGAGAGAAAGATTACCTGTCGGAACTTGAACAATTACACATTCAGAAAGTGTTGCTTGGTAGCTCGATCGATCGAGGCCAGCTCTGTATTGGCCCAAGTTGAGGAAACAGTCTCGTCGCGTCGTCTGTGAAATGTTTGGAAATTTCCAGAGAAAATAGGAGAAAACAATGGTGTTTAAGACTCACTGTATGTCATGTCCATGTACTGAACTCTTGATATTAAACTATGCCAAAATAATTTAAATTTCACATTCTAGGGCACCTTTAAGGCCCTGTTTACACGAGAACGCTTGCGGGTGAAAATGTAAAAATATTTTATCAGATGTGCCTTTCGTTTACACGGCGACGGTGTTTTTGGGGCTTAAAAACGCAAAAAAGTTAAACCACCCTCCAGAGTGGAAATCTTAAAAACGCTCCACCGTCGCGTTCCCGTGTAAAGGGTAAAAACCAGTAAAAACGCAAATCTGCTCTCGTCGCGTACGCGTTTATGTCACAGGCATTCGGATTATTTCCATACGTCGGGCCTTCAAGTTGCCCTAGCAGCTCTGATAAAAATACAAGAGTCTTTTCAGCAGTTGTACAAAATATTCTCAGATATTGGTGCTGTTGTGTGGCAGTGCTTCACATCGCCACCCAGCCACCTGGAGTATATACTACATCGAATTTCACACACTTTTGCGTCACCATATGCACGCAGATTTCCCCCTCATAACGCTCGTCTAAACGCAGAATAAAAAGTGATAACGCAACACCACTTTTGCGTTTTCTCTTCTGATTGTTTTTAATTCAAATATGACATTGTGTGAGATGTCTTTGTTATGACAACTTGACATAAACCAATACATCATAACCTGTCAGTGTCTTTGTCATGACAACTTGACATTACCAAGACAACATAAATTGTCATGAACATAACATAGCAGATTAATTATCAAACTTAAGAAACCACTTAGCTTTATGGGTTAACATTACATTAAACTGTCATGTGGTTGGTTTTGACATTGGCTGTCATGAATGTCACAATGTAATTTTTGCATTAAAAATGTCATAATTGAGCGAATGACACTTAATAACAGTTTTTATAAACATGCATAAGACCTCCTTCATATTTATGACATCTGCCATGTCATGATTATGAAGGTGTCATGTCAGTCTTATGCACACCCCTTCAAGTAAAGTGTTACCGAAATATGTTACAGAACTGCCATTCAACATTCAGGAATTCAGCGTGAGACTCATGCAATTGACTCACTTAAAAACACAATCTTAGCCTCAAGCATAGAGTATGCGGTGACATGTTAATAAATCAAAAAGCAACGTCACTGCCGGTTTCTTTTAGAAGACAAGAGGTTGTAACATTACATCAGAGCACCCTATTATCAAATATTTATTAGTAATACACTGGAAATGAGTAGAAATGTGAATATTTGGTTACTCCCAGACTTGCATCTGGACCCATATACAACGTATCCCTAAAGTGCCAGCCTCATCAGCCCTGTGAAGGCCTTATCGACATGACAGCCATCAGCACTGATCCTCAACAAAGTTATAAGCCTCCATACCGGCATGATGATTCCGACTTCCAACCAGATGGAACTGGATAAATATTCTGAATGTTCTGATCCAATCTGACTTCTGACCTATAATGCTGCCTGAATCATAATCATACACTGTTCGTTTGTTGGCCAGAGGAAAACTGGCCCTCCGACTGAGCCTGGTTTCTCCCAAGGTTTTTTCTCCATTCTGCCACCTGATAGAGGTTTGGTTCCTTGCCACTGTTGCCTTGGCTTTTTGGTTTGCTTAGTTGGGGACATTTAATATTAACAATATTATTGATCGGAGAGGTATGTGGTAGCGTAGTGTTGTGACTCCGCCAACCCTACTCATTTTCATTTATATATCCACGTTTTTTCACTAATTGCTCAACACTTTGTTTTATGTTTAGACATTAGGCATCGAAAGTATGTCTTCTCTGGATCTTTACCTGTATGGTTCCCTTCATTGACCAATTCTAAACCGGAGATCATGAGAGTTCATTGCATCGGCCCACCCAACAACTCTGGCAGGCCGTGCACGGTCATTATGAAGATTAGGGGTGCAACGGATCAAAAAAGTCACGGTTCGGATCGTTTCTCGGATCAGAGTCACGGATCGGATCATTTTTCGGATCAGCAAAAAATAAATTAAAAAAGACAAGACAAATAAACACAAGTTTTGTCTTTTTGTTTATTAACACTTTTAAATTAAAATATATAAAATCAACTTAAAGTGCACAAGGCACGCTATCTTCTTTTTAACATAATTAATGAAAAACAACTTATAATAAACACACTGATAGCATTTGTGATGGCTTTAGCCCGGTCTGATTGTGCAACAAGGGGCTGCTTAAATGCCGCGGTGATAAGCAGTTGTTGAGCAGCCTTCGTTTTCACTCCTGTCATTAGCTGCGTTTACATGGACCCAATCGGATTGACGGCTCAAACGGAAAAACTTAATGTAAACACCTTAATCGATCTGATTGAGCTTGGTCCGATTGGAATTTCGATCGGATTGATAGGGGTGGTTTACTCCTTTTGTAATCCGATCGAGAGAACATGCCTAACACTTGATCGGATTGAAAACCGAAACTAAAAGGATTGCGTATGTGCGATGACGTTGAAATAGCGTAATGACCTGTGACGCACGGAACGAACTGTTCTTCCTGCTGAATAAAGTGTCTCATAAATGAGTGTTCCGTTATTAAAAAAATTCTCATTTCACTCAGCGTCCGTGAAGTGAAGCAGGACAACGTCCCACCAGTCCTTGTTTCAGATTCACATCCACACACAATCTGGGGATTCCGAAGGGGTCATAAAATGTCTTGTAACTTGAAACCACGCTCTGTCCTGAGCGGGCTTCACTTGTGGGTGTGTGTGTGTTTGTGTGTGTGTGTGTGTGTGTGTGTGTGTGTTTGTGTGTGTGTGTTAATTTACATTCAGGCCTTTTGAGTCTGAAGGCTTTGGGACTTTAGCAAGGATGCATTTATTTACTCAGATGATTCACCATTCCGCCCAGTCCTTACATCAATTACGTCTTTTTCGAAACTTTCAACAAACTCCTGTATGTTGTCACCTTCGGCCTCCTCCGGGATTCCGTACAAGCGCATATTTTTTCTTCTAAATCTGTCAGCTTTGTTTGCATTTTTTGTTGATTGTCAAAGGTTTGGCAAAGCACATCTCTAGTGTCCATTCTTTCAAATCCGCCACCCAGTATTCGGCCTCCTCTCTATTCACAGCATCTTTCAAATCTTTGGCAACTTTGTTCAGTTTAACGTTGATGTCCGTACTCAGGCTTGCCAAGTCAGTTTTCCAGTCTTTGGTGAAAGTCTTTTAGTTCTGTCTTCACGTCAGATCTGATAGCCTCAATTTCAGAATATATAGCACTGATGCAGACTTGCATTGGCCTCGTTCTCGCCAGTGTTGTCATCGTCGTTATTTTTCTTTTGTTTGTCTCTCAGTTTTCTCAGATCTTTGGGATGATTTGCCTCTAGCTTTTCGTTGTTTCTCCCCCTACATATTTGTTAATCAGTTACACAGTGTAAAGTTAAATTAAAAAGGGGAGTATAGCTGATTTGTCTGGTGTTTTACACTGCCACTCACCTCGATGACATACTGGAAGTCTCTATATAGCGCTTTTAACAATAAAGATTGTTTCAAAGCAGCTTTACAGTGATAATAGGAAATTAAAGTAACAGAGATTGTTTTGGCTTTATAGCAGCTCTAGAATAAAGTTATTGTCCAGCTAAAGTTAGTTTTAATTTATTCACTTCCGTTGCAAAATTATTAGTTATTAACTTAGGTTTTTGTTTATTAAATGTTTGGCATTATATGAATGACAAAATCGTAGATTTTATCCCCCAGCATTCCTGTCAAATGTCAATGACACTTTGACTGACAAATACATGCTTAGTCAGAGGAATGTGCCTGACAAAACTAAGAATGTTTTAAATTCAGTCCAAAGTTCTTTACCTATATAAAATCTCTCTCTCACTCACACACACCATCTCATACTTCTACATGGTGAAGTGATCATAAAGTGAGTTGAGTTAGACTCATACCTAGACCACAATGAAGGTTTTAGTTGTCCACATCTTGCTTTTCTTACTGCTCCTGAACCAAAGTAACAGGAACATGGCTTCAGGTAAGACAGACAACACTCTTCGTAAAACTTAAGAGTCTGTAAAGAGCGACAGTGATTACTGTTATTATTTATTTATTTTTGCCATTAACACATAAATGCATTGCTACAGATTAACATTGAATTTTTGATACTGCTTAATTTGGATTCAAGGCTTTACCTAACTGCATGAAGTATGTATGAGTTTACATTAAATTTAGCTAAAGTTAACTTTTTAAAAAAATTTAAGTTAACTTTTTAATGTCTAATGTCTTTATAAAAATAGTTTACAATTAAACAATAATTGGTAGATCCGTGTGTGTGTGTGTGTTTGATGGGTAGGTTTAGTGGTTGGGATAGGCAATAAAAAATATATAATTATTCTGATATAAAATCAACGGTCTTTGCAATGTCTTTAGTAATACAGTGAAACAAACGTGTGTGTATTCTCTTAAATTTTATTATTTTATAAAATTAAAAATGTAAATGTTTTTTTAAAGGTGCAAAACGCAAGTCTCTGAGTTTTTGCAGAACTGCAACCAGAGTGGTGGCACTAGACAAAATTGTTCTTTACTTTACGTGGAGTTTGCGTTGGGGTTTGGAATGGACTACAAGCCGGTCTCTTTGAATCCATCTTCTACCTTTGACGCAAGAGTTGTCTTCGCTGATGCGGAGAATGGCGGCTTATACACAAACCTGCGAGACATAGCCTAAAGAGCGTGAACGCGCATGACGTCACGACCAGTCTCAAATTCGAGCCCGAATCCCTCTTATATATTTTACTGTACAGGATTATAGAGGCAATCTCAGTGAGCAGAGAAGGGCTCATTCAGCCCATCAGGCAGTTCTTTAAGCATGTATAGGATAGAAAAACAGGTTTTTTTAACATGAAAAGTTGCGCAATGCACCTTTAAGGAACACAAAGTTCAAAATTCTATTTATTATTTTAAAAGTCTATTATTGTGATGCCATCTAAGACAGTGTTTTGCAACCAGTGGGTGTTTTATTTAAATTACTTTAATTAAAATGAGTTTGCACTGAATAGACCAATTTCGAGCCTACATCACAGTTATGTCACAGCGTTAGCTGGTGGCAAAACAAACGGAAAACTGGAGGCGGCCAACACACAGTGGCGGTTCTACATTGAATTACACCCTGGGCGAGACCCCCTTCGAGCTATCACTCCTTTAAAAAACACAGTTAAGAGAATCCAGTTAATTAACTATTGCTATATTAATCTAACTTTCAGGGAGGAACCATTAGCTCATTGTTGCTTACTGCCTCGAATGCATGGCACATTTTTAGTTATGACTTTTTAAACTTTGTCACGAAATAGAGTTTTTAAAAGTGAAAGTGTCCGAGAGCTAATTAACACAATACTTAAATAATGTCTCAAATCTCTCATATAAACAACTATCCAAACTGTTTTAGACCTAAAATAGCTTTTGTAGGCCTATGTCACCCTTAAATGTCAGAGAAAAGGACAGAATCAGAGATTATTTTTTTAATAGAAAACTGTACTTGGCATATTATAGGCTACTGTAAAAACACATAATTATAGTAGTTGATCATAACTAGAGATGAAATAGTATGAACATTTAATTTCATGAATATAGTGACCAAAATTATCATGGTTAAACACAGAATCTTGTTCAAAATGTAGGCCTACTAATACACAATGAAATCAATTCACAAAGTTAATAACATTAAAGATGATGGCCAGATTTTAAAGGAATGTATTTTATGTTATGTACTAACATGTATACGTTCAAATAAAGTTTTGACCAAAAAAAAAAAGGTTTTATAAAAAGATAAACCTCACATATTTCAACCTTTAAATCCTTTTTCTAAAAAGATAAATTACTGACGTGCACAATGCACAGTAGCTCATCTTTTATTATAGTAAAATTCGGTCCGATTTTCCCATGGCCTCTGTCGTTGCCATTCACCATCGCGCTCTCCACAACGAAACAAATAAGTTTTAGTAGCTAACGTTAATGGATTTCCACCACAGAAAAACGCTGTAGCTCGATCTGCTACCAGATTTATTTACGGAAAAGAGAAAACACACGTGTTTGGGTGCACCCCCATACTAAAAAGTTACATAGTTTCATCCCCCTGGAAAAAAATGAGCGCGTCGCTTCAGTTATGAACGCGCTTCCCGTGCGCATAAATTTGAAACAACGAACTCGAGCGCGCAAAAGATGCGATATGTGAACTGACCTTTGGTGAGCTACCTCCAATCAGGAGACCCCCTGGTCCTGGACACAGCTTCTGTGCACGGCAGCAAGCAGGGGCGCCATGCCAATAATTGAATTGAAATTATAGAAAATAGAAAACCGCTTCGCAACGCAGAGGATTTTTTTTAACTGCTCGTGCCGCCCCCATGTGACATGAAGAAATGCCGCCCCGGGCGACCGCCCGGTTCACCCGTACCTAAAACCGCTACTGCCAACACAAACCAGCACAGATTCGGCTACATAATAGGAGCTTAAATTATTATTATTGTTATTAAATGTCATCTTGTTGTGTTGTTGGGTGCAAGAATCGATGAAAAATGAATATGCTGTATCTGGAATTTTTATTTCTAGAAAATATTCACATCATTAAATTTATACCGTAATGTCACGTCTTCTTGGCGCTGGCTAGGCAGAACTGCGGATCGTACCACACAAGTCTTGTACATGACCATTCAACACATAGTTATTATAGGCATCTAAAGATTTATATGCCCTCTTTTTCCACTCGGTTTCTCTATCAGGTAGGTGTAGAAGTCAGGCTACTCAACCGGAGGTAACTTAGAGATAACATTAATCCTGTCAGATCGTCCATCCATTGAGTGAGTGTGTACGGCTTAGCCAATCTGGGTCCATCCGTTAAAATTAACAGACAGTGAGTGACCTTGCACATTAAGATAAAATTGGATTTTCTCCCGTCATTGTTAAAAAACAAGATAACAAAACTTGCAAACTAACGTTAATGAAGCAACAAGAGGGGTCGTTCTGCCACCACCTAAGCTCCGCTTACAAAAACCGTCACTATGTTTACCAACTGAAAATTGGTCTTTAGTTCAGTTGCATCTTCTGAATTCTGAGTGGCAGTTGGGAGTTGAGAGTTGCCATGACGACTGTGGCACATCCTCAAACAACACAGGACCACTGGAATAACTTTTCCACGGGATTGTCGTAACGTTCGAAAACAATAACTTTAGGACACCATTTTTTAAAACACCGGTCAGCTGTTAATGTTAGCTTTGGGCATGGACGGAAAACAAAAACATCCGTGGTCTGTGGAGAAAACAAACTGTTTGCTGGCTTTGTGGTCCTCCACATAAATTCTAAATAAATTGGATGGAGCTATGCGGACAAAACCCATCTTTGAAAAGCTACAGAATGAAATGTTGATAGCGGGTTACCAGAAGAGTGTAGTCTTTGAATTCCAGTGTTAATTTGTAAAGCCAAAATCGAGCTGGATCTTAGATAATTGGCGAATAGAACCAGCACAGAACTGGCATAAGCACCAGCCCAGAACCAGCACCTGGTTAGCATTGGTGGAAAAGAGATAAAAGTTCCCGCGGCCATGGAACCAAACCAGGACAGGTCATCAGGAGAAATGGACGTTCCTAAAACGAAGTTATTGGTCGCCAAGGCAATCTTATGGACTTTCGGCAAATGTCTCACTGTCATGTTGCCTGTTTACCTGGCTGGTTACTATCACATGAGCACTAGTTTGGTGGTGTTTGGAATGATGGTTAACGCAGGATGGAAACATTCTCGTGGGGCAAAGGAGGCGAGACTGAGGTCCGCTATACAGTTACTCGATGACGAGCAAGAATATATATTCTCCAAATAATTTAGAAGTAGAGGAGACCTGGGGTAAGAATGCATAAAATTGCGTCTTTTGATAGGTGAATAAAAATAAACACTCCAGTAATGTTATTAATGCATAACGTCCACTAATGGGTTGCAGATCATTTTAATAGGGGGTCGCGAGACTTTCTCCGTGTTCTCGGTGTTACACCAGCACAGCCAATAAGTGCGCTTCACAAAATCCTCATTGCGGACTTGCGGTCGCAAGCCTCTGGAGCAACTAAGTGTCTTGCTCAGGGACACATTGGTGTCTCACAGTGGATTCGAACCCAGGTCTCTCATACCAAAAGCATGTGTCTTATCCATGTGTCTTATCAACTCAAACAGGCCACTGCATCCTATACAGATATGATATCGCATGTGTCTTATCCATTGTGCCATCACCACCCCAAGAAGAGATTGTTTAACCCCTGACATGATATGAACACGCAACCCTCTGATATGGAGTCAGACTGCGCAAAGCATAAATGATGTATGACGCGCTGAACGAGCTGTTCTTCCTGTTGAATAAAGTGTCTTATAAATGAGTGTCCTGTCATTCTATAATTCTCCTTTTCATGGGCGTCGGATTCAAAATTCAATTAAATTCAGATTTATTTGTATAGCGCTTTTCACAATACACATTGTTTCAAAGCAGCTTTACAGAAAGTGCATTAGAAATGTACATAGAAAATACAGTTAGTTCATCATGTATTAATTTAGGGCATAACATATCGCCGGCGTTGAGTCGTCTCTTCACAGGCGTCGAGTCGTCTCTCCACAGGCGTTTAGTCGTCTCATCACAGGTGTTGGATCATCCGAAGTCTCCGTGAGAGGCTGGATACAAACTGGAGCTGACGAACGCTATTTATACTTGCGTCCCGAGATAACAGCAGAAAGGCAGATGAGAAATAATTAGCATAGCTGATGTTCATAATATTAATGCATTCGATCTGATTCGGCAATAGTATAAAAGGATGCAAAAAAAAATGTGGGTGGGTCATCCTCCAGATTTTTTTTTACTGGAGTAGATTAGGGGAGTTCCCGAAGCCAAATACCTGATAATGCAAATACCTCTATGCAATAATGAGTGATGTGAATGAGTGAGATTCAAAATGAAACAAGCGCAAATCCATCTATGCGTGCAACTCTCAGAAATCAGAGCTTGGCAAGAGTAATATCAACTTAATTCAAATCAATTCAAGACCTTTATTTGTCCCCGAGGGGCAATTAGTTTTGCTGCAGTAGCAAAGAAGTTAACATACGGTACATGACAACAAAGACGACAACATCACGTTAATTGCCGTCTCTGTGCATCTCCGTCTCTCAGCAACCAAACCAGCTCTAATAGCTAATAATCAACTTATTAATTACTACTTGATATGTCTATTTAAATGTTTTAAACTTCGTATGATGTGATAAGCTACAGCAGTGGCAGGGGCGGAAGGACGAAAAAGTTTTTAGTTTTTTTTTATTTCCTCTGCATTCTATGAAAAGATGATGATACAATTAGAATGAATAACACATCAAACGAAAATAGGGAAATTATTATAATATTACTAAATATTATTTACTTTACCAAACAAAACAGTGAGAATTAAGAAGGTAATTATGAGGAATTCATGTTTAGTTTTGTTGATGTTGTAAATTGTATGTATGTATTATATGCATATAGTGTTAGCTATCATAACATCAGTACCACTTTACAATAATGTTTCATTAGTTCAATTTATTAACATTAACTAATAATGAACTGCACTTTTACAGCATTTATTAATCTTAGTTCATATTAATTTCAGCATTTACTAAAACATTATTAAAGGGCACCTATTATGGCATTTAAAATGTTCCTAATATTGTTTTGGGAGTCCCCAACAACAGTTTTACAAGCATGCAATGACAAAAAAAACACTTTTGTTGTTTTATAATATGCATTTATTTTTACCTGATTTGCTCAGTGACTCCCATATGAATCGTTCAACAACTAATTTTTCCAAACCCCGCCTTTGCGTGACGCTAATCTGCGGTGATTGGTCAGATGACCAATAATAATGATTATAGTGCACCGCTTTGTAGTAAAAAATTCAAAATAAGAGAAGGAATTTAAGTTGAGTTATGTTAGCGACTATAGCCCAAAGTTCAGTGGTAAAGCACATTCAGTCTTTGTTTGCGTTAGCCCAACGCATAAACATATTGATAATGCAGTACTACAAGGTATTGCTCTATTCTTTATGAACTCTTTTTGAGTGACTTTTTAAAGCAGTAATAAGTCAAAAGTAACTTATTACACTTCATGAGTACAAAAAATAGATGTATATCTGTTAAAGGGGTAAACCTATGGAATAATTGTGACAAGGAATTAAAATTGTAATTGTAACTTCACTCTGTAATTTTAAGAAAATGTTTAAAAACAGAGTGATAAATAATTACATAACTCAACACCAGACTCGCCAACTTTGTCATCCTTATCATCTTTATTGCCAGATACTTCACCCTCATCATTTCCAGATACTTCATCCTTTTTGCCAGATACTTCATCCTCATCATCCTCATTGCCAGATACTCTATCTTCACAAACCTCAGCGCCATCATCATCTTCATCCTCACAGTCAACTACCTCTCCCACATCTTCATCAATAGCCTCATTATCAGGTGACTATTTTAACATCATTTTTAATGTGAGTTTACATTTTCTACGTTAGAAAAACACTGAAACTGAGTGATCGTCATGCTTTAAAAACAGCCTGGTATCACAATTATTCCATGTTGAAGAAGCTGATCTGCCAAACTATAGTAGTGCTATTTAACCACTAGAGGGCAGAACATCTTAAGGGATGACAAAATGTACACAGGCATTGGTGTGTGCATTTTAAAGCCAAAATAAAATGCAATGATGATCAAACTTTTGCCATAATTAAAAAAACAACAACACTAGTACCAGGGGAAGAATTAGGAAGAAGAAAAGTAGTAGAAAAAACAACAGACCCCTTATAAAGAACAGAACTTTTGCCAAAGCTGTCCATATTTGTATTTATATGGAGTATATTTGCATCACCAAGTATTGCTGTTATTTGTATTGTCATGTCTTGATCATTTTAAGAGCTGCACAGAACTCTTTATGTTCTATATATAAAGTACTTTGAATTGGCATAGTGTATGAAATGTGTTATATAAATAAACTTGCCTTGCCTAAGCTATGAAGTTGACCTAAAATCTGACAAAATATGTTTTCTATTTATATATGGTATATATTTGGATCACCAAGTATTGCTGTTATTGATGTTGTCATGTCTTGATAATGTTAAGATCTGCACACTTTGTGTCTTGTGTCTTTCAGGCCAGTGTTCAGGACCCACAGTGCTCTGCTGTGCTGGACAGAATAACGAGTGTAACCGTGGGTGTTACTGTGATGAGGCTTGCCTCACATTCAACGACTGCTGTCCTGACTACCAGCAGACGTGCATTCGATGTAAGACGTAATATTCTTAACACAAAACATCCATACAAGAAGTCTTAATACATTTTGTTACAATACAGTGTTAAAAATCACACACACACACCACTCTAATGCCACCCTCACCTTATTACCATCAACCATCTGGATGACACCAGACTCGCCAACTTTGTCATGCTTATCATCTTTATTGCCAGATACTTCACCCTCATCATTTCCAGATACTTCATCCTTTTTGCCAGATACTTCATCCTTTTTGCCAGATACTTCATCCTCATCATCCTCATTGCCAGATACTCTATCTTCACAAACCTCAGCGCCATCATCATCTCCATCCTCACAGTCAACTACCTCTCCCACATCTTCATCAATAGCCTCATTATCAGGTGACTATTTTAACATCATTTTTAATGTGAGTTTACATTTTCTAGGTTTTTCATTTACATTTTTCTAAACACTGAAACTGAGTGATCGTCATGCTTTAAAAACAGCCTGGTATCACAATTATTCCATGTTGAAGAAGCTGATCTGCCAAACTATAGTAGTGCTATTTAACCACTAGAGGGCAGAACATCTTAAGGGATGACAAAATGTACACAGGCATTGGTGTGTGCATTTTAAAGCCAAAATAAAACACAACGATGATCAAACTTTTGCCATAAGTAATAAAACAACAACAAAAAAACAACAACACTAGTACCAGGGGAAGAATTAGGAAGAAGCAAAGTAGTAGAAAAAACAACAGACCCCTTATACAGAACAGAACTTTTGCCAAAGCTGTCCATATTTGTATTTATATGCAGTATATTTGCATCACCAAGTATTGCTGTTATTTGTATTGTCATGTCTTGATCATTTTAAGAGCTGCACAGAACTCTTTATGTTCTCTGTCGTTATCTTGTGTCTTTCAGGCCAGTGTTCATTACCCACAGTGCTCTGCTGTGCTGGACATAATAACGAATGCTACCGTGGGTGTTTCTGTGATGAGGTTTGCCTCCTAATCGGTGACTGCTGTCCTGACTACCAGCAGACGTGCATTCAATGTAAGACTTAATAGTCTCAGCACAAAACTTCCATCCAAGAAGTCATAATACATTTTTGTGTTACAATACAGTGTTAAAAATCACACCACTCTAATGCCACAGAATCTAATTTAACATTATCTTCCTCATTCTTACCATCATCATCACATTCACACCATTCAACAACACACTCACCTTCCTCAACATCACCATCATCAACGTGGACGACACCACACTCACCTGCCTCAACATCACCATCATCAACGTGGACAACAACACACTCACCTTCCTCAACATCACCATCATCAACGTGGACGACACCACACTCACCTGCCTCAACATCACCATCATCAACGTGGACGACACCACACTCACCTTCCTCAACATCACCATCATCAACGTGGACAACAACACACTCACCTTCCTCAACATCACCATCATCAACGTGGACGACAACACACTCACCTTCCTCAACATCACCATCATCAACGTGGACAACAACACACTCACCTTCCTCAACATCACCATCATCAACGTGGACAACAACACACTCACCTTCCTCAACATCACCATCATCAACGTGGACGACACCACACTCACCTTCCTCAACATCACCATCATCAACGTGGACGACACCACACTCACCTTCCTCAACATCACCATCATCAACGTGGACAACAACACACTCACCTTCCTCAACATTACCATCATCAACGTGGACAACAACACACTCACCTTCCTCAACATCACCATCATCAACGTGGACGACAACACACTCACCTTCCTCAACATCACCATCATCAACGTGGACAACAACACACTCACCTTCCTCAACATCACCATCATCAACGTGGACGACAACACACTCACCTTCCTCAACATTACCATCATCAACGTGGACAACAACACACTCACCTTCCTCAACTTTACCATCATCAACCTGGATGAAACCAGACTTGCCAACTTTGTCATCCTCATCATCTTCACTGCCAGATACTTCATCCTCATCATCTTCATTGCCAGTTACTTCATCCTCATCATCCTCACAGTCAACAACCTCTCCAACATCTTCATTATCAACAGCCTCATTATCAGGTGACTATTTTAATAATTAATTTAAATTGGCTGTATACCACATTGTGCATCTAAGCCTGTTACCACATGGTTTTTATGTGAGATGACATATTGTAGGTTAGGAAACCAACAGAAGTGCTATTTAACCACTAGAGGGCAGAACATCTAAATGGTTGAAAAAATGTACAACGGATGCGATGATGGCCAAACTTTTGCCATAATTATGGAAGACTAGTACTAGAGAAGAATTAGGAAAAAGGAAAGAAAGGTGAAACACCTAAACACAACAGAATCATTAAACAGAAATTGTCAAAGCTGTGCTTATTTCTGTATCTGTCATGACAACTCTCGGATTGTTTGGCACAGTAGTGGATATGACAAATGTTATTAAGTTAATAAGTACGTTAATTAAGCCAATACATACACGACACGCTGATGTGAGCTATACATGCTGCAGCACAATAGCATAAATGAATCACCCCTCAACAGAGCAGGTGACAATAAAGATTGGACAATACAAGCCGAGTGTACATCATGTGAAAATCCCCCAACATGCAGGAGAAAGAAATGTGGGCTGCCGTGAGGTGTATATAAGGCGCAAGAAGCAGGTCACAGTGTAGCTCAGGGGATCCAACACACCTGTCTGTATTACTCCCCCGGTATGTAAGGTGGCTTTTACACTGGGCTCGTTTGCTGCGGCCCGAGCCTGATTGTTCTCGGTGCCCCCCGTATGTATGTATGTATGTATGTAATTGTGGTATTGTGAAGATAAATATAAAATATTCTATTTTTTATTGTTCCCGGCGCCCCCCGCAGCGTTGGCCGGGTTTCACACTCAACTTGATTCTATCGAACCCTGGTGCGTTTGGGTGCATCTTACGTCATCGCAAACGTTGATAGAAAACAGAATGTGGGTCAATATTGTGTTTTTTATTAATTCGGTGCTATTATGCGCAGTTGAGTGAACAATACAGGTTTACTGTGTGTGTTTGTCACATAAGCTGGCTTTCTGCTGCTTGCAAACGGACTCTTTTGAGGAGACAGTGGATTTCAAAATGTGTTGCCCCGATTCCACGCAATATGCGCGAATATAATGCAGGCTCAGTGTATCCAAGGTAAATCAGCAACACTATCATCCCTAACATGTTTTATTTAACGAAATAAATCACAATCAGCTAAAATGCATGCGCAGGTCACTTTACTTCCTGAACAAGTGCGCAACCGAGTCCGTGCTGCTTGCACATTCACGCGAGTCGCGGCACGGTTCGGGCGCAACCAAACTCAGACCACCTCCTCCAGGTAGTCTCGGGTTCGGTTCCCCAGTACGCACACGGGTCCCATGACAGCATTCACATTAGCAATTTTTCATGCGAACAGTGCCCCGTTCCGAACTAAACTGCCCGTGTAAAAGCACCCTAAGTGCTTATGACGTGAGGAGAAAGGGGTGGTGGAGGGATGCTGCAAAAACTGCCAATGCAACGAGGTGAGACCGCTGGGTATATACACCTCTCATCGTTGATTGCTGAGTGCTCTCCACTCGTGTTAATTATCTGCGCGTGCTCCTCCGGAACCTTGTTAAATAAAACATAATTTAGTTCAATCGGGTGTGATTGATTAGGAAGACATGTATACAAAATGTGCAGATGTAGGAGTTCTCCAGGACCAAGGTTGGGAACCAATGTTTGCCTGGGACTGCTTTGCACAGAGAGCATAGTCGATTAGCGGTAAGCTTTTTGGCAGTGAGCTATGTTTGCCTGAGCCATTATGGCTCAAACATACCAAATTATAATGTGCACTATGTGTGGCTTCAACAAATTAAATCACGTTGCAAGCTGATAAAGATGATAAAAACAGAGCAAAGAGTATTAGCAAATAGAGAAAATAGTCATTTTATAATTGTCATTGTCAAAACTCTTTCATTATCTTCCTCTTTGAATTTGTGAAATTAGTTTAGAAAATAGATAAATTATGGATCGTGACTTTGACACTGTATGCAACTGAAATCAGCCACGCATATGTAATACTCCTGTAAAGGAGGATGATATTAACACGAATACACGTCCAAGCGATGCGTTGCTTTATCGTGAATGAATACAAATTATGTGCATTAACATGTGCAGTTTTTTATATGTTTTAAATTACATGCTGGTAATGTAAACACTCAAATTTCATTCATGCCATGTGTACATCCAAGTTAACTCGATTACATACTCATGACATCATATACATACACTAATCAGCACAAAATAAACTCACAACAAAGAATAAATAAAAGAATAAAAGAATAAACATGAAACACATAACACTACAATGGTACACTACTTTTTGTGCAATGCTCTTCTTCTTTTCTGTTTTAGTTTGTAGTACTTGCACTGAAAATGAGGCTTGCCAGGAGAGCGGAGGTGTCTATGGCTGTAGTTGCTTGCAAGGACAAAGACCAAATCCTGAAAACTTTGGTAAGTGTTCTTACACTTGTTGTGTATTCATACATTCATCTAAAAAAATACATAAAAACCCCCCACCTTTTTCAAGTCACAGTTTCACAGTCTTCACAACTATCTGCTCTTGTCTCATTCTTGTGTGTCTAATTAAAAAGTCTACAAATGTATACCTAAAACTGATCAGAGATCAGGTAAAACCCACAGACACTTGTTCATTGGTTCTCAGTGACTCCTCATGATTCATGGGTTGACAGATATCATCGCCTCCAGCGGTGAACCATTGAAATTTCGAAGTGTTTTGAAACAGTAATGACGTAATTAAGCCTCGTTTACTGATATCACGTGACTCTGGCATTTTTATACATGCTCCAAACCATTGACTCAGAACAAAAGATTTGCAAAAGCTTTGAAGCTTCATGAAGCAGTGTTTTGAAATTGCCATCATTACCTTCTGCCCATCTGCTTGCCTGCACCTGTTTGTCAGGATGGCCGCCCGATTGAGAACTATGTAGAGGAATTCCTTGAGCTCTCAAATCAAAGACCCTGGAAGGAGGAAACACTAAAAACCATCTTTTGGTGCGGGTTGGATGATCACAAGCTCCAGCGGCGGCAATCCCAGGCACGTTTGTCCAGTACCTGGATTTTTTGCTGTTCCTGAGTGGCTCCCCTTTCACTGCCTTCACCGCTGGTCCCGTCCAGCCCTGCCGAGCCTTCGCCGCTGGTCCTGTCCAGCCCTGCCGAGCCTTCACCACTGATCCCGTCCAGCCCTGCTGAGCCTTCACCGCTGATCCCGTCCAGCCCTGCCGAGCCTTCACCGCTGGTCCCGTCCAGCGCTTCACTTCAGCCCTGATGAGCCTGAGCTTCACTTCAGCCATGTCGAGCTTCTCGCTGGTCCCGCCCAGCCCGGAGCCTTCTCCGCTGGTCCCGTCCAGCACAGAGCCTTCTCCGCTGGTCCCGTCCAGCACAGAGCCTTCTCCGCTGGTCCCGTCCAGCACAGAGCCTTCACCGCTGGTCCCGTCCAGCACAGAGCCTTCACCGCTGGTCCCGTCCAGCACAGAGCCTTCACCGCTGGTCCCGCCCAGCACAGAGCCTTCACCGCTGGTCCCGTCCAGCACAACTCCGTTGATGCTCTGGAAAAACAAACTCCATCCACTGGTCCCTTAACGCTGGGTTCTTTGGGAATCTGTGCAGGGTTGTCTTGCCCTGGCAACCAAAAACACACTTCTTTGGTGATATTCTTTATTGCAGCACAGCTGATGACTTCCATAAAGCCGAGCACAGCGCTTTGATTGGCATACTGCTTTCGTTCTCTCGCTCTAGGCTACAGGTGCGTGCGCACCCTTCCGGGAGAAGTGCCCTTAGGACCCGAATAAGTAGGGATGGGTACCGAAACCCGGTATTAAACGGATTTTTTTGCTGAATTTTGAAAGACAGCTGGATCGAAAAGCTCGGACGTTATCGGTTCTGCTGTCGGTACTGGAGAAATTAAGAAAGTACACACATGCTATTTATTATCGCTATAAAGACATTACCTTGCTAATTTAATCTCGCCAGCCACTTCTATATAATAATATTGAACCATTTGTCTGTGATGCATTTTTGGTAAAGAGAGAGAGTGTGTGTGTGTGTGAGAGAGAGAGAGCGCGGTCTTTCACGCCACGGTCTTTGCGCGGAGCCACGGCGCGCACAACACAACAGCTCTGCTTAATGAGTGACGATGAGGCGAACTAAACAATCAAACGTATATGGTTACACTTTAGCTCTTTGATATTAAACACATTTTATTTTAGATTTCGATTTTGGCTTCCAATGATTATAAAAAATAAGATATTTGAGGTAAAACCATAAAAAACAAAGCCGCATTCTGTCTAGCGCAACTTCCTTTCACAGCGGTGCGCTGCCATTTCTCCCTAAAACGTAACGTCAGAATCAGCACGATCTGTGATTGTTGTAAAATGCAGTCTCTATTGTTGCTAAACTGCGGGACTCGTTTGATAATAAAAAGCTATTAAAAGCACCAAAATGTACGCAATAGACGCTGTTCCGAAGGCGGCGTGCGCTCCGAAACACACCGCAACAAGACAAGCAACGTATACTTTGGGCTTCGTGTGCGCATCTAAACGATCAAATATACACAAACATGTGTCAAAATGACCGTCTTGGAGATTCACTTAAACAGTATATTTATTTAAAAACAGTGTATGTCTTAAATAGGCGTAAATAGTTAAGAGAAAAATATGATGTAGGCCTAATAATGATTAGATCTGCATTTGGTCTTGAAGAGGCAGCAGTCTAATAAACGTGCTGATTTCTCCATTAATGGGAATCAAACAACAAAAGGCAAAGAGAAAATCAGTCGCAGCTCTTGAATGAATACTTTTGGCTTTTATAAGCTTTAATCTATCTATGATAAACTATGCAGTGTTATTTTACATTTGATTACTTTATTAGACATCTTTTTAGCCCATATTACTCACCTGCACAGTAATGTCGACATTACTGATATTAAAGCACTGGGTATATAATTTATATATTTGTTTTATTGTATACTTTGTTTGTTTGACCATGCGTTTGTACTTTTGTTTTTGGTGTCCTATGTCTTCTGTAGATAAAACACAAAACCCTGCACCCTTCTGCATAACATACATGTTTTATTTGTTTTGTCAAAGCATGCTTTTTATTTTGCTATAAATATTTATTTTACATTTCAAAATATAAAGCAATACTAATTATGTTCTAAATATATATATATTTTTTTATATAACAAAAAGAACCGATAAGAATACCGTTAAAGTACCGGACCGATAAGCAGTATCGGTAAGAGTAGTAATACCGTTAAAACCGTAACGATATACCCATCCCTACGTATAAGGAAATTCCGGCGCATCTGATGTCACACACGCCCATACTCGAAAAAAACTTTCTGAAACTTGTGACAAACCGGAAGGAGTATTTTTGGCACAGAAATATTCCATCAAACGTACAACTTAATGTTGGAAACTTTGTCCATGTTTAGCATGGTAATCCAACTTGCACAGTGTAAAAACTCACTATGCATGAGTAGTTTAAGTTAAGTTCGGTTTTAGTGGTGGTTTGAATGTTGGTTTTAATGTATCAAACTCACTGTCATCCATTGTCTGCAACACATTTCTTCTCCCTCTTCGTCTTTCTGCCATTTTCTCCTCTACTAAAGAAACTCTTAAGCCTCTTAAAAGTCCTTGTCCGTGCTCCTAACAATTTTGACCTTAAGACCTCTTTTAAGGGTTAAGATACTCTCTGAATTACTTTTTTCTTTACTAGGATTTTTTCTTTAATTTTAGGAGTAAACGCCCACATTTCTAAGAATTTTCTTAGAATTTTGTCTCTAGGAGCTACTTTTTGCATTAAGATTCTTTAGGAATACGGGCCCAGGTCTTTTACTGTAGTGGATAAAGTAACAGGACATCCTTCTAAATTAAAGTTGTATTGTAAGGGATTTTGTGGGTAGTTTTTTGGACCAATAAGTAATACCTCTGTTTTATCTGAATTTAATAGCAGGAAATTACACGTCATCCAGTATTTTATATCTTGAAGACATTCTGTCAAGTTAGAAAAGTTAGTGGTTTCATCTGGCCGTGATGAAATATATAATTGAGTGTCATCAGCATAACAGTAAAAATTAATTCCATGTTTTCTTATAATATTACCAAGTGGCAGCATATATATTGAGAATAGTAGAGGGCCTAAACAGATCCTTGCGGTACTCCATAGTTTACTGACGTTATCTTTGATTTTTCCCCATTTAAACAGACAAAGTGGTAACGGTCTGATAAGTACGATCTAAACCAGCTTAATGCCTGTCCCTGAACACCAGTGTAGTTTTGTAGTCGATCCAGGAGTATTTTATGATCTATAGTATCAAATGCAGTGCTAAGATCGAGTAGAACTAGTATTGAGATGCAGCCTTGGTCAGAAGCTAAAAGTAAATCATTTGTAATTTTAACTAGCGCAGTTTCTGTGCTATGATACGGTCCTGACTGAATCCTGACTGAAATTTTTCATAGATATCATTTTCTTGCAAGAAAGAGCACAATTGGGCGGACACAACTTTTTCTAGTATTTTAGACATAAATGGAAGATTTGAAATGGGTCTGTAATTTGCTAGGTTATTTGGATCTAATTGTGGTTTTTTAATAAGAGGTTTTATTACTGCCAGCTTGAATATTCTTGGAACGTGACCTAAAAATAAAGATGAATTAATAATATTGAAAAGAGGCTTTTCCACTACAGGTAACACTTCTTTAAGTAGTTTAGTGGGAATTGGATCTAATAAACAAGTTGTTGGTTTAGATGCAATAATAAGTTTATTTAGCTCTTCCTGTCCTATAGTTGTAAAGCGGTGTCTTACAATCAGTAAGAATCCAACTACTAACATGGCCAGAACAAAGAGCTGTCCAAAGACACTAGAGACAAAATTGTACACCTCCACAAGGCTGGAAAGGGCTACGGGGATATTGCCAAGCAGCTTGGTGAAAAAAGGTCCACTGTTGGAGCAATCATTAGAAAATGGAAGAAGCTAAACATGACTGTCAATCTCCCTCGGACTGGGGCTCCATGCATGATCTCACCTCGTGGGGTCTCAATGATCCTAAGAAAGGTGAGAAATCAGCCCTGAACTACACGGGAGGAGCTGGTCAATGACCTGAAAAGAGCTGGGACCACCGTTTCCAAGGTTACTGTTGGTAATACACTAAGACGTCATGGTTTGAAATCATGCATGACACGGAAGGTTCCCCTGCTTAAACCAGCACATGTCAAGGCCCGTCTTAAGTTTGCCAATGACCATTTGGATGATCCAGAGGAGTCATGGGAGAAAGTCATGTGGTCAGATCCAGGGCTGGACTGGGACAAAAAATCGGCCCGGGCATTTTGGCCCAGACCGGCCCACTACATAAGATCATAAACACAACTGATCTTTGCATGTCTTTGAATATGTATATCATCTCCTATTCCTTAAAACCCCTAATCCCATAATGAGTGAGTAGGAATGAGTGAGATTTAACAGATGAAATAACTACTATTTGCAAAATACAATTGAAGTAGGCTACACTACACAGTGATGAATCCTAAATCAAGCTACAGTATAGGTTGCATTGGGATAGCAATACCAGTGTTTCATAGAGTATTTTTGGTAAATCTGTGGTGGGTGTACTGTGATCCGTCTAGGGGGGTTGGGGGGCATGCTCCCCCGAAATAAAATTTTGTGCTTTTTAATGTTAAATTCAGCCACCTGGTGCACTTTTAGAGTTCAAAGCTCCAACCCATATTCATTGTGCAAATTGAACAAAGAAAAACTCAAACCTCTTTTAGTTATGATATAGTGTCTGTCTACATTACACTACTACATAATAATAGTTATAATATTAATCCCATGACAGTAATATACATGTATTGTAAAACAAATGCACTGAAAAATAAAATAAACTTTCATAATTAGCTTCGTACTAATTTCTATACTTATAGAGAAACACGTGATCTTTTATTTTGACAGAAACTGCATCAAACTTTTATTTTGGCGGAAAACAAACGCGTCTCATTACAATTCTAGTAAAATGCGTAATCATCAACTATGCAGATGTGGAAATAATGTAATGGGTTCTACACTCATGGCCTATAGGTGTTAAAGTAGCCTAGTTCTGCTCACCACAGTCCTCTACACTCACTCATTTCTCTCCTGATCCTCCTCACTCCTCATCAGCCACTTGAAGGGCCAGATTCTTTTTTCACGCTATTTCCCTGCACTTTTCTTGCGTTTCTTCTCCATCGCTCTGACGATTTAAACAGATACTGCCGGCTCGCTCAGAGCCCAAAGGGTGAGGTGTTTCAAGATGTGATTGGACCAGCCCAGTGTCAATCAAGAAAATAATCAATGGGCCGCTGATCTACGCATTTCATGGGCCGGTCTGAGAGAAAAAACAAAACCTACTGACTTTTTTTGTCCAATGCATTACACCGGTACAAAGATCCCAGCGCCGCCAATTAATCAAAACTAAACGAATGGGCCGCCGATGTACGAGTTTTATGGGCCGGTCAGATAAAATAAAATACAAATATTTGTAAAATTTTTTTTTTTAAGTTTGAGATGTATCGGCCCAAATAGCACATCGGCCCACCGGGCAAATGCCCGGTATGCCCGATGGCCAGTCCAGCCCTGGTCAGATGAGACCAAAATAGAACTTTTTGGTCATAATTCCACTAACCGTGTTTGGAGGAAGAAGAATGAGGAGTACCATCCCAAGAACACTATCCCTACTGTGAAGCATGGAAGCTCAAACTCCGTGTTTCTCAGCGACAGCCCAGAAACCTGACTGATCTAGAGAAGATCTGTGTGGAGGAGTGGGCCAAAATCCCTCCTGCAGTGTGTGCAAACCTGGTGACAAACTACAGGAAACGTTTGACCTCTGTAATTGCAAACAAAGGCTACTGTACCAAATGACATTGATTTTCTCAGGTGTTCAAATACTTATTTGCAGCTGTATCATACAAATAAATGGTTAAAAAATCATTGTAAGGACTGGGCGAAGGTGAATCTGAATAACTAAATACCCCCATGCTAAAATCCCAAAGCCTTTAGCCCCAAAAGGCCTGGAACTTGGAAAAACACACACACACACACACACACACTCTCTCCCACACACACACCAAGAACGGGGTGTTCTATTACAAGACTGAGCTTTATTACCCCTTGGAATGTCCCAGAGAGTGTGATTCCTCCTTATTCTTGCTGAGAAGAATAAACGAACCCTGGTTTAAACCTATATTTTCTATGTATATATATATATGTATATATAACCATGTGATACATGCATCCAATGTTCCATCTCATGATTTGTCCTTTATGTTGTTTGGTCTGTGTGGCCTTGTAAACTCTAATGGGTTAATGTTTGAGACATGACTTGCATACTATGAGAAACAGAAATCACTGTGTAGCATGTTTAGTCTCGATAAACTCCAATCCTCGTTCCCCATTTGTTGATTTACATTACATCTCGCTAACTTTGTGACACAGGGGTGTTATAAGAAATCTTGAGGGTTCTCTCTCTTAAACACCCAATGAACTGACATATTCAAATGTCCTGCGAGATTCACCAGAACACTTCATGACTGTGGCTCGAGCTTCAAGCAGACCTTATCAAACTAACCCCCCTCCTTTCTGCAGAGAAAGGAATGCCATGCGGTCAAAGAGTCCCCTCTGAAAACGCACATACACAAAGCTTTAATTCACTCACTTTACTGACTTTACTGAGATATATTTGATATGTTATGTTTGTCGATTTGTCCAGGCCCTATGAAGGGATCTGGGAGTGTATGGTATTTCTAAACGAACTACAAGGGCATTTAATTATGCTTTTAATGTAACTCTGCAATATAACTCTCCTTATACGTCTTTCTTCCTATTTTCCGAACCTTTGTGATCTAACGAGGTCATCTATGTAATTGAACAAGCCGTAAAATGTATTTTACTATGTTTAATCATCTTTGGAATGATTCTGACCAAATTCTGACTGCTTGTAAAACCTGTGAATGCGGCCATAAATCGAACGCGGACAAGACAAAGCCGAGGTTGCCGCCAAAGTTTCGTTGAATGCCATTGGCCAGTTCGCACCTCAGAAGGTTCCTTAAAAGAAGAACTGAACCTCCCTCCACAGTCAGATCTTACTGAGCTCTTCCGTGCTCGTCCTGGTTTCAGAATGTAACGTCTCGTCTCGAGGCGAGTCTTTCGCCTTTCTTTTATGCGTTCTAGTTAGTTTGTGTTTTTCAGTCTTAAGATAAGTCCCTGTGTTTTAATTCCACGAGTGAAAAGAACACCGCGGGACATATCTCTTCAGCAAAGCCGGCTACGAGGGACATTTAAACCACCGCGCGCTCTCTCTGAACCAGAAGCACGCGCACGTGACCACGTGACGCTTCCTCCCACACAAAGGACACCGCTCACGGTGCAGGACCGACGCGACACAGAGTGCATGACCAAGATTACATTTGCGCAAGTATCTCTTTTTACAGAGCTTCTGAGAAGCCTTAAGATGATGTTTTCGTGTTGTTACAGAAAAGGTGAAGTCCAGGATAATGCTGCTAATGCTCTCTCTCTCTCTCTTTCTCTCTCTCTCCGTTCTCTCTCTCTCTCACACCCTCACTCTCCCACACGTGTCTCCATTTGTCCAAACGCAATGCCTTTCTCGTTCATCGATGCCTTATCGTGTTTTGTTTGTTTATTATGTTTGTAAATATATATGTATATATATTCCATGGCAACTGTAGTAAATATATAAGTAGACATGCCTTTATTAAATCCATTATATTCATTTGATTGATTCATTTACTTTGCTCATTTTCAAGTCCCTTAAGTGCAAACAGGTCCTACTCGCTTTATCAATTAAAGATACTTTAAAGAGTATGTATTTATAGGGCAGCAAACCCAATTCTTCTGGCCAGAGAATTGCGTTTCCTGAAATCCTATAAAGTAAGATGATATTGTGGATCCCCACAATATTATTCTGGCAATTGAGCTAATTAATTTTGCCTGTTTTGTAAGACGTGATCAGTGTAATTAACTGTAATCAACTTGTAGTTAAAATGCAAGGATACACAGTTAAATATGCAGGTAAAAGGACATTCTCCCTTAGAGGGAGATTTATTAACATGTAAGACTGATCTAATCCAAACATGTATGAATAATTATTAATTATGAATTATTAATTATGATATGCAAATTCCCCACGGATTAGATCCACCCATAGTCTTTACAAATGGTGGAGAAAATACGAGCACACTTTAAACTTGTTTTTGAGCAAATTAGGTTTTCAATCTTTGTCTATATTGTGATTTAATATTGTACGTGCACCTCGGTTGAGCGAACGCTATGCGAACTCACCTTGACTGATTAAAGGCAAAAAGCCGTTTCAGTCCAGCGAAGCTAAGAAGTAAACTGCAGTTTCATAGTTTCACAGTATTAAATTTGTCCTATAAAAGACGAAGAAACCTCTTTTAAAGACGACATTTTTAATATTAAACTCCCCTGGCGGAACGAGATTCTTCGGCCACGGTGAAGACAAGATTTAGTGAAACGATGCTCTTTCACTATTCTTAAACAGGCCTGATATTAATTATAATCGTTAGATTATCGATAACTCCGGGTTAAAACATTGACGTAGCTACTCAATTGTAAAACCTAACGCATATTTGATCATAAGTGCTATTTGATAATATGTTATGGGAGTCGAAAAAACAGACGAATAATCCCTGTTTTATTTACGCACAGCGCAGCGAAGCAATCCTGCCAAACGTGTTTGTTAGAATATAGCACAGAAACAATCCAAAATCTAAAAACATTTTAATCATAAAGTGCTATTTGATAAATGTTATTTGGATCCGAACGACAGACGTATAATTCCTGTTGTCCCTATGTGTGTGTGTAGAAAAAACCCTGCCACACCGTTTTGTGAAATATAGCACAGAAAAATCCAAAACATAAAAACATTTTAATCATAAAATGCTATTTGATAAATGTATTTGGATCCGAACGACAGACGTATAATTCCTGTGACCCTATGTGTGTAAAAAAAAAAAAAAAAAATCCTGCCACACCGTTTTGTGAAATATAGCACAGAAAAATCCAAAACATAAAAACATTTTTAATCATAAGTGCTATTTGATAGATGTTATTTGGATACGAATGACAGACGTATAATTCCTGTTGTCCATATTAATGTGCGGAAATGAAGAAATCCTTCCGTGTACACGTGTCGAAATAGGAAAACCCGCCGAGGTTTAAAATTTATAAGTGAACACGTGTGAATCATAGTGCTAATTGTCGTATGTGGGAATAAAAAAAACAGATGCCTAATTCCTGTTGTCCCTATGTGTGTGCGTAGGAAAAAAATCCTGCCACACCGTTTTGTGAAATATAGCACAGAAAAATCCAAAACATAAAAACATTCTAATCATAAAACGCTATTTGATAAATGTATTTGGATACGAACGACAGACGTATAATTCCTGTGACCCTATGTGTGTGTGTAGAAAAAAAAAAATCCTGCCACGCCGTTTTGTGAAATATAGCACCGGAAAGAAATCCGTCGAGATTTAAATTCCGCACTATTTTTTTTGCATGTCCTCTGAGACTATCACATTTGAAAGCAGGCGGGTTGCAATGCTACTGCCAAACGCTAGGGCGCGCCCTTGAGTTTTCCAGTATCAGACGGCCTCCACGTCCTGACTTTACCCTCCATGAGCGAAATAGCACCACCTCGTGGACACCGGTAACAAGGTCATCCTTTCCTAAATTTCTCTCTCGTCACAATTTCAGATTTTTCCAGTGAATTTCTGAAAGTGTGTTTCTAACTTTCAATGCATGTGCAAGTTCCAGTGTTACTAACATGATTTCACCTCTGACTGTGTACACTTATTTTGAATTTGGTTCAAACCACATTTGAATTTAAAATTCAAAAGTAAGTATTAGCAGTTTCTGATGACCACTTAGGAGGAGTGTGGCCCCCTTGTGGCCTTCCCCCGCTAAGTCAGCTTATCTCTTACTGTCTACTCTCATTCTGTTTTGAAGTGGCTTTCTCCCAGTTGATTTTATTTTGGTTATTATCATTGATACACCACAGTGATCGTGATCATCATCAAAAATAATGCCAACCTTTAATTTCCTACACTTATTCAAATTTGGTTGGAAACAAACAAATTTCAAGATTAATTTGAATGAAGTCTCCTTCCCTGTGGGGAATGGTTTTATGGCTTTACTTCTATATTTCCTTTTTCAAATTATTTTTAATAATTTTGATTTGATACGTTATGACAACTATTCTAGAAGTTACTTAACATCTATGCATACGCTCGATCTGAATTGTATTCAAAACCAGTGAATGCAATTTAAATCAAGTCCTCTGTCAGCCAGGGTGACCACTAGGAGGGAGTGGCCCAAAACCCTTTGTGGCCCAAACGCGCCACTACTGCCTGTCTTCTCCCGGGGTACATCCTACTTTATTACTTCTGATTGTTAATTTTTATTAATAATAAAATAATAATAAAAAAAAAAAAAGGGTTAATTTTTTTTTTCCTTAAAGGAAATGTTTTTTTTTTTTCTCTTTCTTTTGGGTTAAGTTATTTTGATAATTAACATCATTTTCATAATTTCCTTTTTACCATTATCTAGTAAAACCTTTGCTTCTATTTTCTACATACGTAATTACTCAATTCAGTTTAAACAAGAAAGCTTTCATTCACTGTCAAGCCACTCGTTCACACTATTCTGTGTTTATAGGTAGAATCCACTAAAGAGCGTGTGGTGATTTGACAGTCATCTCTGCTTGGAGTCCAGCATGCTGGTTCATCTGACCTGTGTCCCCAGCGCTGACTGAGCGCGAGTCTCGGACTTTCCCGTGTCTCTCCGTTAGTGCGGCCCGCAACACGACATCACCAATTTGGCACCGCCGGTTGTGATTCAAAGTCAGGTTGCGTGAGAGGGCGCACATCGGTACAGATGTACGGAGGGGCCCGGGACACTGCTGTCAGGCGTTTGGGGGACGACAGAAAGACCAACCGCGATGCTGAACTCCAACCCGAATGACCTCATTTCACCCAGTTAAACTAGAAAAAGGTATTAAACCCATCCACTTAATATTGGCCACAGAATCTAGAGATTCCCCCGGCCATTGAAGTGTCCGGCCTCCTTTTCCCCTGTAACTCTTCCTGTGTACTATTAACGCCATTTCATTACAGACCTTTCCATCTTTGATGGTTGCATGTTACTTCAAACTTTGCTATCTTGCCACTGCTCTTTTCTGTCGTGCTCTGTTTCTTTCAGTTCACCTAGAAGACAGAACCTATCTGAGACAACAAGGAACGCTGAATAATAATTAGACAACAAGCCGCTAGCATCAAAAGGTGACCCCCTTTAAGCTACCGCCCTGCTAAATTTTATTCAGGCCCATGCTGACCTAACCAAATTGTCCCACCGAATGATTTAACTGTCTGCATCAGTTAACCACAATTTGCATACGCGGCATAGCCGTATTATAGCTCGTTATACGTAGAACAAACTTGCTTGGTCTCTCTGTGCGTGTTGTGTTCCTCTCGCCCACAGTTGAAACCAGTATGTTCCGGTCCTACAGTCCCACAACCCGCTGGGACAACCGGGAGACAGTGACTCAGAGCTCCAAAGCCAAGAGCAGCGCCGACGTGGACAAGCTGATGGCGCACAAACCAAGCCAAAGCTCCCACGACAAAGACCGGCCAGACACGTCCAAAACCTCGCTTGCCAGCTCATCGCACAAGCACGTCTCCGTGAAAGGAGCCGCCTCGCCCTGGAGCACGAAGTTGCAACGCTAAGGATGCAAGCCGAGGACGACAACGACCCCGAGCTACAGAAGGAAGTGGAAAGACTTCAAACTGCCCTGCCTGATCTTCATCGGCACACAGACCGAAGAGAGCATTCAGAGAAAACAACCAGAGTGGTACTCAACGAGAAACTCCGACAAAAGTGAAGCCCCTTTGCAAAGAGCAGAGGCTGAACTAAAAGAGACTCGAAAGCCATGGCCTGCGAAAAAAAACAACCCGCAAGAGGCCCGCGATACCATCCACAAGCCCGTTCAGCAGAGACTGAACTAAAGAAAGAGACACTAAAGCAAAGGCCTGTGTAAAACACTTACAAGCGGCCCGAGCTGAAATCCATGAACTCATTCAGCACAAAGACAATATCATATGCGAAATTGACATTGTTCACAGATAGCTGAAACACTCTTATAGACTACAGAATGACCGGGAAAGGGAAACGCACACCACAAAGTTTCCCCTGACCAGCTGGTCCGCACCTTTCAGCCTACAACCCAGAGCTAAAAAGGGGGGGCCTTTCCAGGAGAGCCCCTGCTACTTACAACGGCAGGGCTCCCAAAAGACTTAACAAGCTGGCGAGAAACCTCCCTACGTTCACTCCGAGCCCTGCAGGAGGCCACAACGTGCACGCCTACCTACAAGACACTGACTTTCACTTACAAACTGTTACCAACGCGACCGCGTGGGACAAATTGTACCTGCTAAGAATCGCGTCCAGCCGTGATGTGCGCAGCTTCCTCGACCGTCAAACAGAGACTATCAAAACGGACTACCAGCAGCTGCAACAAGCTTTGATCCGTGAATTCTCTGATCCAGAATCAGACCAAGGGTTATTCACCGCCATGGACCCCAAGCAGGTCCGACTTGAAACCCCACAGACCTACTACAGCCGACTCCGACAAACCTACTTCGGAGCACTGAACCAGCCAAATATGGAAGCGGATGTCAAGTTCAGAACTTTGTTCCTTCAAAAAATCTGCATCCCACCAGATGCCTCCAGAGGGCGTCCCACAACACCATAGCCCTGTTTACAGAGAGTCGAGTCCGTTCCAGGCCACTGGTAAGCCCAAGTCTGAGCACGCATCAGACAAACACAGTGCCGCCACGTCTGAAACAGCCGAGCCCCTGAAGTCGCTGAAAAGCTTCTTCACAAGAGACTTTCCGAAAATTCAGGTACGAGCCTTACACCCTAGGCCTGAGCGTAAGACCCACAACAGGCACACAGAGCAAACTGTCCCACAGCTGGGTCCAAAACCCCAATGATTTTGAACTGCAAAACCAGAAGACACTGCACGAACACAGTGCAAGACTCTGCTAAAAGGGTCCCTGATCAGCATAGGACATAGAACTTTTAAAAAGTAGATGAAAAGTTGTGCTCAAAAAGACGCAAGACTCTGCAGTAGAAAAATTTGAACTTTACTGATTTAAAGAAAATCTTGAATGGCTCACCTATAAGCCTCACCTGCCAACAGGCTATACACGACCCCTTTGAAACAAACAGTTTCTAGATACTTCTTGAAAAATGCACTGCTGTACATTAGTTTCCATGTAGGAGAACCACCACAGTTTTAAACTACTGTTAACCTACGAGATGCTTTTGATCGTTGCGATCCAACCAGAACACAACGTGCAATACACATCTTTGATCGCTGGCCTGTCTAAATGCAGATAAAACGATAGCTGGAATTGACATCTCTACTCTAAGTAAAATAGCCTTAGATTTCCAACTAAAAGTAAAAGTAGCATGTTCAGCAGTAAAAGCGTAAGTCTGTTTGACGAAGAAACCTCATCTCAGCAGCTTGTAAACTGTACCGATATCTATTATGCTTTGATTAAAAGGAAATCCAAATGGTAGTATGACTAAACCTGTGTCCAACAAAGAAAGCTCAGGACAGAGTTATATCTAGGTAGACCTGGGTGTCTACAAATGTAAAGGCCTTACAAATTATTGTTAGATTGATGTAATTCACCTAAATATTTTTTTTTTTGCTGCATCTACAAGCAGAGAGCTACCTAGCGATCAAAACTGTTACTCGCTGAGAAGTCAGCATTCGTGCACGAGAGGGACGTAACCATATATGCTTAGACAAGCTTTGACTTACAGCAAATCTATTTCCTTACTCTGTAAACAAATAGAATAAGCTACGTAAAATAAAGAGAAGAGTTCCATGAGTAAAATTAGCTAATGCCAAAACACATCTGCATTTTACTTAATGTAACACTGAGTCCTAGAAAGACTTAAAATATAGGTGCATCCTGTTAACCCGTTTAAACATGCATAATCCATGAAAAATGTACAGACATTCTTTAAGGACTGTTGAATTGTCTGACATGCTCTGGTTCCCATGACAACGACTTGTCACAGGAAGTGCTAACTTGTGATGTCACTTTGTAAACAAACCAGCCTAGGTGCCTAAGCTAACCTAGCATCCCTCCAGCTTACGCTAAGCTAAACTCACATGGCATCCAGCTAGCTTGCGCTACGCTAAGCTAACCTAGCATCCTTTCAGCTTACGCTGAGCTAAACTAACATAGCATCCAGCTAGCTTACGCTACGCTAACCTAGCATCCATCCAGCTTAGGCTAAGCTACATAATAACTTCTACAGTTAGCAGCTAGCATAATTTACTTGAGCCCTTAATCACCACTTGTGTTCACACAATGCAAAGTATTCAAGAATACTTTCTTTAACACCGGTTAAGGTTTCTAATTATTCACTTTCCGTGTTTACACTTCTTTGCAGCTTAAGTTCACCTTCACTAGTGAAGGCATCGTCCTTGCTAACCGTCGAAGGCTAACTTTGCAGATACCCTGTTAATTAAACTTACGTTTAACTAAATGTAAACTGTGTAGCTAGAGAATAATTCATATAGCAATAGGAATTTTCATCGACAGGTGACTAAACCGATCATTCCCGGTGTTTGATCACTTTATTCCCTTTTGCTTTAAATTTTGTTTTTCTCTTGTTACTTCTTTCATTTCTTTAACTTTCATAATAACAGCAGTCAGCTGTTCCCTTGGCTAATCAGTCATCTATATGATTTAATTTAATTTCCTCTCTTGTTCAAATGTGGTTCCATTTCCCATAGGGCCCAGAAAGGAAACAGAGAGTTATTTTGGCTTAGTTTCAACCAGTGCACTCATTTTCGTGACCCTGCAGCACAAGTAATTTCAACAACTTACTAGGGCACAACTATAATCCTAAGGATTGATAATAAGCAAAATTCAAATGAGAAAGCTGTCCGTTTCCCTCTTATCCTTCACTTCGTCAAGCCGTAGTGACCCCCCCCCCCCCCCCCCAGTTAAGTCCAGAGAAATAATTAAGTCATAAGAACCATCTTACGTCATTTATTTTATCTCGGCTATGCCCTTTCCAGGGAATAATCTTGGAACCACATAACTCTTAGCCTCCTAACAATCACAGCTAAGATAAGGATACAAGACACACGTCACTAGCTAGCTAAACAAGAGACACTTAGCTTTAGGCTACATATCTAGCGAACCCATTAAGCAGTAGTTCTGTACGTTTAGGGCCATGCATTAGTCACTCACCACAAGTGTGCCAAAATGTCACAGAGACCCTGCTTAGCCCGACCTCAACAGCCCAGAGCAGAACCCCTCTCGACCTGCCACTGGTCAGCACAAGTCTGAACACACATCAGACGAAAACAGTGCTGCCATATCCGAGACAGCCAAGAGCCTGAAGTTGCTTAAAGAGCTTCTTCACAAAAGACTTTACAAAGACAACAAGAGGGACGAACACGACATCCTATGCCTCAGCATAAAACCTGCAACAGGCACACAGAACACTGCTCGTCAACAACAGACCACAGAGCTAACACAGCTAACACAGCTGACAACTTCCCACGTCTAGGACCAAAATCCCAAAAGACCAAGAAATGCTACTTTGTCTGTCTCCGCAAAGAACTACACAAGACCGGCCCTAACCGCCCGTCGATCACCACACCAGCCCCGACGCCAAGACTCCTCGGGCACATGATCAAACGGGGTATGGCCCGGAAACTCTTTTAAAGACTCTGAGAGACAAAATCGAACTCTTACATCTCAAACATGCGAGCTGACTGTGCAGTCATACAGCCAGAACGACATCCGGCTCAAACAGGTAGCTCACATTCACCTGACAATTGGTTATTTTAGTCTGAAACACCCTGTGTACATCTCACAAATGGACACGTACCCCTTTCTGATTGGCAAAGATCTGCTAGAGCGCTTTGAGCCTTTACTAGACTTCAAACACCTGACAGTCTGGGCCCAAGTTCAAGAACCCCTCCCCCCCCTCCAGTCACACAGGTTACCAAAGCCAGACTGGCCGGTCATAGAGGTAACGAGAACTACAACAAAGCCAGACTCTAAGGTCACAGAGTTCATAGAACTCCAGCAGCCATCCAAGGGTACACAGCCTCAACACCAAGTCAAGGTTCAAGTTCGCTACCATGCACCTTCCAGCTCGCCAAAGACCATAACAACTTCATGAACATTCGGAGTCACCACCACTTTTAGACCCCTCCAACCACCCTAGCACGCTGTCTAGACCCACCGACAACCGGTGCCCCAAACACCCGCTATGCACCTGGCACATGCTGCGTGCACAAGACAACATTCAGCGTTCTGCACTTGATGCCATCACTGCGCCACAGCTTGTGGTGCCACAGTGCAAAAGGGGGGTCATGCGAATATATGCTCATGACGCAGCACCAGAGACACTTGCAAGACACCGAAGCAAGTGGCATACCGGCATCCTCAAAGCGAAGTCCCAGCCAACCAAGGACGACACTCGCCAAAAAGTTTTTTTTTCTCCCTTTCTCTCTTTCTCTCTCTTTCACTTTTACCAGGATGCTGCTGTGCTTCGCCATCCTGTACCTCCAGCCAACCAGAGAGCAGCCGCAATCGGACACCACCAAATCCGGCATCAGTCATCGTCCTAAAGGAACAACCGGGACTCCTCATCACCAATGGCCGGACCCAAACTCAGAAAGTGTACGTGCCACCTGATCCTCGCAACGTCTACAGAGCACACTACCCCTGCGCAACGACACAATACAGCTGGGTAGGTGCCCGATGGACAGAGGACTCCCTCACTCACGCTGAGGCTGATGTTGAACGCATGCTCAACCAACTTGAGAAAATGACTGTCACGCTAGCGGAGCCAGGTGGCCACAACCGCCGCTCCCAATGGTTCCTACGAGCTTTGCTCGGAGCCGCCACTGCCGTCGGAACTCTGTTTAACATTTGTATGCCCAGTGTGAATGCAGTGAACCTAGCCACCGTGAGGTGGCATGTAGCCGAAATTCAGGCTGAGATTCCACAGATAAAAGAGCAACTCACGACACAGAGTGCATCCCTGCAGACCATCGACAAGACACTAAAGGGAATTGTGGTAACTTTCAACACTCACAGCGTTCTGCCGACCCCAACAGTGAACTCCATGAAAAAGCTGTTACTGTCTCCCAGGATGACGTCGCTCAAACTCAGCTGGTAACAGCCCTGAGGACAAACCCGCTGCGGGGAGTGAACCCCTCAATCGACAGCCTCGCCATGGGTAGAATTCCACCGCACCTGATACCCTTAGGCCTCATGCAAACCGTGCTGGTGTCCGCCATCACCACGCCAACTGACTCTTTACAAATACACCTTGCCTACTCTCTGGGTAGTGCCATCCCACTCTGCGTCGACCACAAGCAGAGAAAAGGGGGTTTTCTCCTGAACTTGCCCATCCTAGAGTCAAGCCGAAGCTCAAGAACATTGTCAATGCCAGATTTTGAAAAGTAACACTCACTTCAAGATATGCACGCTGGACGTGGATGCCTCACACGACAGCGACACAAAGCTGCCCCAGCTCCGAATCCGCACATGTGCACATTGACCAAAGACGTTCAGTATCTCTGCCCCTAACAAACCTTTCCTCACAGACAACACTGACGGAATCTGCGGGCTGCAGATCAGCGGCACACGCTGCCCTGCCAAAGCCAAGCCTCGCACTCAGGTCACCGAGACCCACGCAGAGATTGTAGGTGAAAGGGGGACTCCTTAACACTCCTGTGCGCACAGCCGCACTCACTGACGACCAAAATGACACTGACACCTGTGTCACCTTGCTCGACCAGAGCGTGTAATCCAAGCATCAAAGGTGCCATCCTTCACCTCGACGACCTGGCATCGTATCCTCTTCCAAGCGAAGAGCACCAATCAGAACTGACCTTGTCCCCATCGACATAGCCCTCCAAGCTGTGTCTCAACTGCCCGCCTTAACTGCCTCACCTGTTGTCCAATCCTGGACTGCAGCTGATCCTGCGCTGGGTACCTCTACGGTAATCAACCACACCCTGACACTTGACTTTCAATCAGGAGGCTCAACGAGATGCGAAAATCTACAGCCAAGCTCACGGGACCCTCAGGAAGAGGGTACCACGCCGGAGGCTGCGTCAAACTTAATCAAGCTGAGCCCTCAGCCTCGGCTCGAGAGCACCTGCTACCCTATCATCATGATTCACCTGTCATCCGTCAATTGTGATGATTGTTGTCCGATTTAAGTCCACACAGGGACTTCATCAGACAAAAAGGGGGATATTGTAAGGACTGGGCGAAGGTGAATCTGAATAACTAAATACCCCCATGCTAAAATCCCAAAGCCTTTAGCCCCAAAAGGCCTGGAACTTGGAAAAACACACACACACACACACACACACTCTCTCCCACACACACACCAAGAACGGGGTGTTCTATTACAAGACTGAGCTTTATTACCCCTTGGAATGTCCCAGAGAGTGTGATTCCTCCTTATTCTTGCTGAGAAGAATAAACGAACCCTGGTTTAAACCTATATTTTCTATGTATATATATATATGTATATATAACCATGTGATACATGCATCCAATGTTCCATCTCATGATTTGTCCTTTATGTTGTTTGGTCTGTGTGGCCTTGTAAACTCTAATGGGTTAATGTTTGAGACATGACTTGCATACTATGAGAAACAGAAATCACTGTGTAGCATGTTTAGTCTCGATAAACTCCAATCCTCGTTCCCCATTTGTTGATTTACATTACATCTCGCTAACTTTGTGACACAGGGGTGTTATAAGAAATCTTGAGGGTTCTCTCTCTTAAACACCCAATGAACTGACATATTCAAATGTCCTGCGAGATTCACCAGAACACTTCATGACTGTGGCTCGAGCTTCAAGCAGACCTTATCAAACTAACCCCCCTCCTTTCTGCAGAGAAAGGAATGCCATGCGGTCAAAGAGTCCCCTCTGAAAACGCACATACACAAAGCTTTAATTCACTCACTTTACTGACTTTACTGAGATATATTTGATATGTTATGTTTGTCGATTTGTCCAGGCCCTATGAAGGGATCTGGGAGTGTATGGTATTTCTAAACGAACTACAAGGGCATTTAATTATGCTTTTAATGTAACTCTGCAATATAACTCTCCTTATACGTCTTTCTTCCTATTTTCCGAACCTTTGTGATCTAACGAGGTCATCTATGTAATTGAACAAGCCGTAAAATGTATTTTACTATGTTTAATCATCTTTGGAATGATTCTGACCAAATTCTGACTGCTTGTAAAACCTGTGAATGCGGCCATAAATCGAACGCGGACAAGACAAAGCCGAGGTTGCCGCCAAAGTTTCGTTGAATGCCATTGGCCAGTTCGCACCTCAGAAGGTTCCTTAAAAGAAGAACTGAACCTCCCTCCACAGTCAGATCTTACTGAGCTCTTCCGTGCTCGTCCTGGTTTCAGAATGTAACGTCTCGTCTCGAGGCGAGTCTTTCGCCTTTCTTTTATGCGTTCTAGTTAGTTTGTGTTTTTCAGTCTTAAGATAAGTCCCTGTGTTTTAATTCCACGAGTGAAAAGAACACCGCGGGACATATCTCTTCAGCAAAGCCGGCTACGAGGGACATTTAAACCACCGCGCGCTCTCTCTGAACCAGAAGCACGCGCACGTGACCACGTGACGCTTCCTCCCACACAAAGGACACCGCTCACGGTGCAGGACCGACGCGACACAGAGTGCATGACCAAGATTACATTTGCGCAAGTATCTCTTTTTACAGAGCTTCTGAGAAGCCTTAAGATGATGTTTTCGTGTTGTTACAGAAAAGGTGAAGTCCAGGATAATGCTGCTAATGCTCTCTCTCTCTCTCTTTCTCTCTCTCTCCGTTCTCTCTCTCTCTCACACCCTCACTCTCCCACACGTGTCTCCATTTGTCCAAACGCAATGCCTTTCTCGTTCATCGATGCCTTATCGTGTTTTGTTTGTTTATTATGTTTGTAAATATATATGTATATATATTCCATGGCAACTGTAGTAAATATATAAGTAGACATGCCTTTATTAAATCCATTATATTCATTTGATTGATTCATTTACTTTGCTCATTTTCAAGTCCCTTAAGTGCAAACAGGTCCTACTCGCTTTATCAATTAAAGATACTTTAAAGAGTATGTATTTATAGGGCAGCAAACCCAATTCTTCTGGCCAGAGAATTGCGTTTCCTGAAATCCTATAAAGTAAGATGATATTGTGGATCCCCACAATATTATTCTGGCAATTGAGCTAATTAATTTTGCCTGTTTTGTAAGACGTGATCAGTGTAATTAACTGTAATCAACTTGTAGTTAAAATGCAAGGATACACAGTTAAATATGCAGGTAAAAGGACATTCTCCCTTAGAGGGAGATTTATTAACATGTAAGACTGATCTAATCCAAACATGTATGAATAATTATTAATTATGAATTATTAATTATGATATGCAAATTCCCCACGGATTAGATCCACCCATAGTCTTTACATCATACATTGTGATTTCTGAATTTTTTTTTTTGTTAGATTATGTCTCACAGTGGACATGCACCTACGATGACAATTTCAGACCCCTCCATGATTTCTAAGTGGGAGAACTTGCAAAATAGCAGGGTGTTCAAATACTTATTTTGCTCACTGTATATTAATGTGATCTCAAATTCAATTTTAAACCACACACACGATATACACTCACCGGCCACTTTATTAGGTACACCTGTCCAACTGCTCCTTAACACTTAATTTCTAAGCAGCCAATCACATGGCGGCAACTCAGTGCATTTAGGCATGTAGACATGGTCAAGACAATCTCCTGCAGTTCAAACCGAGCATCAGTATGGGGAAGAAAGGTGATTTGAGTGACTTTGAACGTGGCATGATTGTTGGTGCCAGAAGGGCTGGTCTGAGTATTTCAGAAACTGCTAATCTACTGGGATTTTCACGCACAACCATCTCTAGGGTTTACAGAGAATGGTCCGAAAAAGAAAAAACATCCAGTGAGCGGCAGTTCTGTGGGCGGAAATGCCTTGTTGATGCCAGAGGTCAGAGGAGAATGGCCAGACTGGTTCGAGCTGATAGAAGGGCAACAGTGACTCAAATAACCACCCGTTACAACCAAGGTGGGCAGAAGAGCATCTCTGAACGCACAGTACGTCGAACTTTGAGGCAGATGGGCTACAGCAGCAGAAGACCACACCGGGTGCCACTCCTTTCAGCTAAGAACAGGAAACTGAGGCTACAATTTGCACAAGCTCATCGAAATTGGACAACAGAAGATTGGAAAAACGTTGCCTGGTCTGATGAGTCTCGATTTCTGCTGCGACATTCGGATGGTAGGGTCAGAATTTGGCGTCTACAACATGAAAGCATGGATCTATCCTGCCTTGTATCAACGGTTCAGGCTGGTGGTGGTGGTGTCATGGTGTGGGGAATATTTTCTTGGCACTCTTTGGGCCCCTTGGTACCAATTGAGCATCGTTGCAACGCCACAGCCTACCTGAGTATTGTTGCTGACCATGTCCATCCCTTTATGACCACAATGTACCCAACTTCTGATGGCTACTGTCAGCAGGATAATGCGCCATGTCATAAAGCTGGAATCATCTCAGACTGGTTTCTTGAACATGACAATGAGTTCGCTGTACTCAAATGGCCTCCACAGTCACCAGATCTCAATCCAATAGAGCATCTTTGGGATGTGGTGGAACGGGAGATTCGCATCATGGATGTGCAGCCGACAAATCTGCGGCAACTGTGTGATGCCATCATGTCAATATGGACCAAACTCCCTGAGGAATGCTTCCAGCACCTTGTTGAATCTATGCCACGAAGAATTGAGGCAGTTCTGAAGGCAAAAGGGGGTCCAACCCGTTACTAGCATGGGGTACCTAATAAAGTGGCCGGTGAGTGTATATAATCTGTGAAATCCTTTATCTGCTCAGATGCTGTGGAGTCTTGTGCCAACAGCACCGCCTCCATATCTCTATCCCGCTGCCAGCTCTTTGAATCTGGTTTTTATCCTGAGCACCTGCACCTAAATGACCCAAACTGCACTGGAACCCTCGAGGATGGCAGACTTGTGTTTTATTTTGACAATGACGGCCACATATGTGGTACCACTCTGATGGTAATGATCTCTCCATACATGCTACTACATACATACAGTACTGTGTGTGTAATGATTAGTAAGTTGTCCCATAGCTTGAAATTGACATTTGTTCACCTCCTCATAGAGCAACAGGACTCACTTCATCTACCAAAACTCCATTCAGTCTGACCCGACGGACACTGACCACAGCATCATTTCAAGAGACATATGGATAAACATTACATTTTCTTGTGCGTACCCTCTGATCCAGACCATATCTATGGCCACGGGTTTCCGAGCCGAAGGCGGGTAAGAAAACTCATTATCTTCCAAATAACAGTGTGTAGTATCAAAGACTATTGACCACTAGTTTGATCCAGCCTGAAAAAAAAACATTTTCTGTCATGATTCGAGCATTTTGAAAAATTTATGAGACAGTTGTTGTCAGATTTTATGTATGACATTTACCAAGTTATCTTGGCAAACACTTGGAGAATTTGATGTTTCCCCATTCAAAAAGACGTTTCAATGCCCGAATGGCATTTCAAAGTTACCATCAAGCATCGCAAAGCCACTTAAAAATAACTTAAATACATTACTAATTAAAGGTGCCCTAGAATGTGAAATTGAATTTATTTTGGCATAGTTAAATAACAAGAGTTCAGACATGGACATGACATACAGTGAGTCTCAAACACCATTGTTTTCTCCTTCTAATGCAGAGTTCAGACTGCACGATTTTCAAAGTAGTCGGGTCACTGTTCTTTTCACACTGCATGACTATCTTGGCCAGGATTCAGTCGCTGCGGTGTTCACACTGAACGATGGATCGGCGACAGGAGGTTTCACACTGCATGACTTTACAATAAGAAGAATCGCCGACAACTGTTTGGCACGCAAACTACGTTTCACAACCAAACACACGCGAGAAGTGATAAAAAAATAACGCAAGACCACGCGTGCGTGAGACCGGAGTTCTTGCGCGAGACTCAAATTGTTATTAAAAATTATAGCCTGCAAGAAGCTTGCGATCCCAATCTGTGAGCTGATTTGCAGCGAAAAGGAGAGAAAAAAAATAAGATTATGCAGGAGGAAATGGTTGGGGAGACGAGATCAACTTGCTGAGCTCTGAGCAAGGATTGTGTGTTCTACAAAGAGAGTTGGGGGTAAAGAAATAATTTTGCAATGTGCTGCTGGTCAAGCAATATGTAGGCTACTTTGTTTCTGTTTGATATACTTGTAAATATATCTATTTAAATACTGATATTCTGGTCTATAACTCCTACTCGAACTCCCCGCTGCTCTGTATCTTGCTCTCTCATTGGCTGTCGGTCGTCGCCGATGTAGTTTTCAGTCAGAACACTTTTCACACAGCAGGATTTTGAATCGCCGACAGGTCCAGATATTTAGCATGCCAAATATCTCACGGGCGTCGGTGACTCTTTTAGATCGCGTCTTTGCTCATTCACACTGCATGATTGTCACTCGCGTGAACGAGCAGCGATTTGCCTGTGATTTCGGGCATTTGTCGGCGATTTCTCAAAACCTGTCGGCGATTACTTAAATCTTGTTTTTGAAAAACACCCCTGAAAAATAGGCATAATACCGACTGTGACGAAACAGTCGGGATCATTAATATGTACGCCTCCAAAAATCTGCATATGCCAGCCCATGTTCAATGACAGGCGGAACTGCACAGCAAGAGCATGGCAGTTGCTCAGTGTTTGGATGTACAAATGAACACAAAGGTATTTAGTTCCTTCATCCGAGCCTCTGAAGAAACAATGGGTTAATTTTATTTTCTCTGGAAATTTCCAAACATTTCACAGACGAGACTGTTTCCTCAACTTGGGCCAATACAGAGCTGGCCTCGAGAACGTCTGAAAATAAATAGATCGAGGTACCAAGCAACACTTTCTGATGTGTAATTGTTCAAGTTCAGACAGGTAATCTTTCTCTCAAAATCGTTCAATACTGTATTTACATCATCGTGTTTGCATTGGTGAAAGCATTAGAGAGAGTGCAGAAACTGCGTTGCAATGATAAGATCTTTATTCTCGCGATCAACACACTGTCATCTCTGTTTGCTCAATGCTCATCACGGCAACATTTTATGTGATGGGAATAGATCTAAATACTTTAAAAACATTTCACGATTCGTTAATCTCGATAGCTGTAATAGTAAAAACGTATAATCAGTGTTGGGTATAGTTACTTTAGAAAGTAGTTAATTAGGTTACAACGTTACCATCAATTAAAAGTAATCAGTTACGTTACAGCGTTATCTATTCATAAAAGTAACGCGTTCGAGTACTCATGCGTTACCAAAAATTAAAAACCGTTTGCAGTGCCTCACACATGCCCCCTTTAAATGCACTTATGCACTAAATCGTGACTCCTGGCAATGAATAACGTCAGTCATCCGACTAAATTAACACTGCGGGATAACAATAACAGGAAAGACAGACATCAATAGGCTATTCCACATAGCGTTTATTTATTATCACAGAACATATTAATCTCCTCAACTACAAAACCGGCCACAAGTTTGTGAACTTGAGTTTCACATGTAATACGTAGCTATTTCATATGCAAGCATGTCAGCCAATCACAGCAGAGGCCGGTTACACACAGCAGACACGCCCCTTCAAACAGAGCGTTTGGGCTCAGGGCTAAAATCAGGCTAGGAAAAATGCCTTTTATTTCTAAATTATGACTATTTTTGATCTAAAAAACATACTAATATTATAAGGGCAACCCAGAAAACATTATACAATAAAAATAAAAACCATTCTAGGGCACCTTTAAAGGGAACTTTGGTAGTATTCAGACAATATATATAGGTTTTTTTTAGGTACCACTTTATATTAAGGTTCCATTTGTTAACATTAGTTAACTACATTTCTTAACACAATCTAACAATGATAAGTGGTCTAACACATTTATTCACCTTAATGTTAATTTCAACATTTACTAATACATAATTAAAATCAAAAGTTGTATAAATTAATGTTATTAAATGGACCTGAATTAACATGAACCAAGAATTAAGTCGTATTTTTATTAACGTTAAAGATTAATAACTGTAAAAATTTATTGCTCATTGTTAGTTTATTTTAGTTTATGCAAGTTTTATAGTTTCTTAATTGCAGTTGATCGTGGTAAACGAGGACTGTGATTTTGATAAATCACCATGTTTTGCCAAATTGGATTGACTGCATTCACTTTGTAATATTTAACATGTCTGTCTATTAGAACATGAAAGAGACATCTTATTATAAACTCAAATTAATCAAATCAGTTATCTAATTTAGGACTTTCCAGAGAATTTCACCTGATCCACAAAAGTGTTAATAGTTAAAAGTGTTGATAAAGGTTACAGTGGTTATAAAGCAGGTTTGCTGCCTTAGGATGATAATTGAAAGGCTGGAGGTGTCATAAGGCATGAGCTATCACCATTACAACTGACTTAGGTCATGGTTGCTGTTATTTTTATGTTTTTGCCTACAGTGTGATAAGTGAGGAACTTCCTGCTGGCCAGGGCACATACCAGATCCGCATGATTCCCTATAATGATGCAGAGTTTACTAGCCCATATGACGGGGAGGTGCAAATGCAGGTGAACCAGCAGATATATGTGGCTGTTGAGGTGGAAGGAGTGGATAGAAACCAGATTGCAACAGTTCTGGACAACTGCTGGGCCACACCGGTCAACGATGCTGAATATCATGTTCGCTGGAATCTGATTATCAACGAGTGAGTGACTTGATGTTTAAATTGTTATATGATTAAATTTGTTGCAATCTCAGAAAGTGAATTCAACCAAATTGGATAACCCTTAAAAAATAATGGTCCATCATTAATAGGTAACTATGCAGGAAGTAATGCAGTAGAAATGAGTACTACAATAACACTTTAGATAGTACTGTTAACTAACATGGAAACAAGATAAACTAATCAAGTTATAGTGAATTTGGGGCTGAAATAGTTCCTTGTTAGGTAATCAACAATCACAGATTGAGATTAGCCTCCTTAGCCTAGCCTATTAACATGCTATAGTCACGGAGTGATGAACAGGCAAGGCGGAACCTTTCTTCCCGCTGGAGCATTTCCGGTAAAACACCGGGCCGGTTCCGGTTTTACATGTGATGGCAGATCGCGGGGTAATAAAGGAATAAATGAGTGTCAGCTGCTAGAGTTGAGGGAGGCGATCAGCGATTGGAACACGTGTCGCAATACTGGATATAAAAAGGCATTTTGGGGTGAAGGAGTGTAAAACGGTGAAGTGTTGAAAAACGGTGAAACGGAGAAGGGAAAGAAGTGGCCGAGACGGAGTGGGAACAGGACAGATGACTGCAGTCTTGGCGGATTTTATGAAGGAGATGTAAGAAAAAATTATGTGGACGTCGAAGATCTCAAAAATAAAGTTTATTACAGCATAGTAGTGGCAAGGTACACAAAGCACCTTGGGTTCACCGGCGTCAGTATGAACCCCGAACATCGAAATCCTAAACCTTTTATCCTGTTACAGTTTACAACCCTTAATGTAAATGAAGTTGCCCTTGTTGTAACAGCTGTGGTCTGTATGTTAATGAAGTTGAGACACCCCATTGCTGAGAAGGTTCTCTGTGTTACACACCCAGTCCCATTCTACAATTGACTACCATTTGCTCAGGATGTAATCAACTCCTATGGTGAATAAACAATATATCTTCACTTCCTTCATCTCTATGATAATTAAGCCATTTTGGGGATGAGCTCATTCTAAAATATATTTTGGAGTGGAATCTGGGTCAAGGCAGACTACAATTTCTTACAGAGAACATCCATCGACTGAGGATTTAGTGTGCATCGATCACTCCTGGGACAGTTAACCTATTAACCGTTGCCAGAGCGCCGATGATTTGACCACTATTCTATTCTGAGAAACTTATAGTGACAGTTATGTCTTAATTTGTGTCAGGAGTTATGTAATTTAAAAAATTTGTTGATACCTTTAAAATGAATTATGAGCGTCAGCCGCTCCCATTCAGAAAAAATCTCCTGTGGTGTCGTCATGACAGCGCGTGACAAAACAACATCCCTCAGGGCTTTTAGCTCAAAGATGTGCAAATTTGGATAAATATTTATATATTCACATAGGTTTACATCATATTTCTATAGACAGGACTAATATTTATTGAATTTATACCCAAATGCGTCGATGTAATCAACAGTATCACAGTGTTTTCAATCCATACCAGCAGCCTGAGGGCGCCCTATGCACATGCAGTCCATATATGGAACACATGAAGAAGAGCCATAATCATGTAACAATCCAGGAACTGCCTGACATAAACAAAGCTTTCAGAGATCGCTATAACATGCAGATACAGATGTTTTGAAGACAATAAACTAGATTGCAATGATATTTGATTTACCTGTGTAATTCGAGCCATGTCAGGTATTTTCATAATAATAGATTATATTTATAATGTAATGCTAATCGATATAGACTTTATCATTGTGCAGAATACTATAAAATAATATATTTTTTGTCAGATTTTTTTTTTATCTAAAGCCAAATCAGATCACAGAAGGTTATTTAAAACACTCGACTTGTGCTATAAAGTAATGTAGGGTATGGGCGCGATGACAAGATCCAGGAATCTTTAATTCTGAACATATATCCACAGTTGTTCATCTGAACAACTAAATGCACATTCTTGCGAAAGCCCTAAAAAGCCTGAATGTAAATCATTGACTCGTTCCTCGGAACACAAATAAAGCACATTCTTCCTAAAACCCAAAAGTCTTTTAGAATGAATGTAAATGACGGACATTGGCACCAGAATGCTTGGATGAGACTGTTTTTGAAACATTTGCGACTCTGCAATGTGTACCAGAACACCTCACGAACTTCCCCCACTGCAGGCACCAAACACCGGGTGGCTTGCAGGACCTACCAGAGACACTCACCACACACACACACACACACACACACACACATAAGAACTTAAGGAATTTCCTCATAAAAAGACATCTACTAAGATATATTCGATATGTTTTTAGGTGTGTCTGTTTGCCCATGTCACATATGAATGATTATGATTTTATCATAGCATCAAGTGAATTATAAATACTATAGTATGCATTTTTAATGTAACTTTGTGTTCGTGTCCGAGCTACGATCGCTAGTGGAGCGTCTCTTGCTTATTGCACTTGCTATGATGCAGTGCAGACAGTGACACAAACAGGCATGTCACATCAAAAGTCATGGCATCAAAAACGAAAAGAAAAGAAGGAAAGAGAAGACAGAGAACGCCGAAGTCGACAGTATGTCACACAGTTTTTCAAAAAGAAATGTAGCTTTGCCCTATTCCTGTATTCCAAAACTTTCAGAGTTACTTATTTTTGTTGCTAGGTGAGCCTGAGCGCGAAACTTCACTAATGGTGTGTTCACACCCAACGCGAATTTAATTATTTGCGCGAGTAGATTACATACAAAGTCAATGCAAAGACGCGAATGATACGATGTCTTCCGCGCAAGTTGAAAAATTTTAACTCGAGCGAATGTTCAAGCGTTGATGTTCATAACTAGACGCGATAGACGCTTATTTGACGCTCTATTCACGTTCGGTGTGAACACACCATAAGATTGAAGCCTAAACGCGTCTTATCTACTGTGTTCGCCACATGATGATAACTTTACAAAACAAAAAGTAATTTGCACGCTTCAAAAATGACAAAATCAGTTTGCTGTGTGTGTGTGTCGTGTGTTCTGTGAAGTAGTGCTGCTGCTACGATCGATGCTGTCAAACTTGACGTTCTTAATGGGAATAAAATGCCCCAGAAAAAATAATATAAATTTGAATAAAACATGTGTCTGTAGTAACCATTGGCTATAAGGAGTTTACAAAATAGATATTTTAATATTTTATATTAAGAAAATTAAATAGGCCAATAAAAATAATATGGTTATTATGTGTGTGTGTGTGTGTATGTGCGTGTGTTTTTGACTTATACAGATGCAGAGTCAGCTTTATTTGTTTACCTTTTATGTAAACAAGTACATATTTCTATATTGTTTTTCTTGTTTTTGTAGGCTTTGTACTCATCTTTACACATTTTAACTATGAAATGTGCTAAGTATCTTTTTTAAAGTATACTGGGCATGTTTATTGGGTTACATTTTTTTCTGTAAAAAATTTATGGGGCCCAGAAATGTTGGTTTCCATAGGGCCCAGAATTTATGGTGGCACCCCTGCTGATAAGTATACTGAATACTGAATTGAATTGTCTTTCACGTCTTGCGCTTGTATGGATGAATTCACACAAAATTATATAAAAAAAAAAAACAGTATCCTATTAAACAAAGTTGGTTATATCAAGTGAACATAGCCAGTATATTAAAATGGGGTCCGTGTGTTCGATCTTAAAGGGGCAGCAGTCTAATAAACCTGCTGCTGTTTTAATGTTAAGTAAACAAAGGACAAATATATTTTTTGCCGGTCTTGACTAATTAGGCTGCCTTTTGTAACTTTGCAAAAATATCTATATTTAATGTACACAGTAATGAATGTTTTTTTCACATTTGATTACTTTATTGAAATTTCTGTACCTGTTAGATCTACCCGAAAAAAAGAAAAAAAACACTGTTTATTTAATTTGTAGCCTTTCTTTGTTCTACTGTATTTATTTGTAATTCGATTATTTGTTCTTATTTTATTACTGACTGCTTACTTGTCTTTAATATTGTTTTAAATTGACATTAATTAGGCTGGTAGTTTTTGTTGTAGTTTCAAAATTGGAAAAAATATTTGATATTTCACTGGTGTCTAAACATGTGCTCGCACGCCAATGTGCATTGCTCGTTCTGTTAACACTCGAAGATGATAGGGCTCCCTGGCGTGATCCCAATTACGTCGGCATGTTCCTGACTGAAACGGGAAACTAAATTGTTAATGCAGTACTATTTATTTGTCCTGCATTACTTCTTGCATAATTACCTATTAATGATGGACCATTATTCTAAAGTGTCACCAAAAAATACTTGGTGCCTACTTCACCTATGCCTAGAAACAGCCCTGCTGACCAAGTACATCGTAAACAATGCATTCAAATTTTGCCATGCTCTAATTTTCCCTTTATTACATTCCTTTGAAAAACACTTCTCCCTTCCTAGATGCCCCAATCCCGAAGATACCACAGTGGAAGTCCTTCAGAACGGTTTTGGTACAACAAGCCATTTCTCCTTCAGGATGTTCACCTTCTCAGGCATTTCTAACAACTTCTTCCTGCACTGTCAGGTTCATCTTTGCCTTGTACAGAACGGCAGATGTGCTCTGGTAAGTTAGCAGTAAATTTCAATTGCATTACTGACAGTAGCCTTCAAGCAAATTGTAAACCTTTTACAACAGGTCTTTCTAAAAGAAAATACATTCAACAGCCTTTGCATTGTAGAAAGCATGTATTTGATGTTAAATTTATTTTCTTGTCTGTCATCTTCAGTTATGCAACCATGGGTATAGAAGTAGAAGACACAGATCTTTGGACTTCATCCACTCTTCAGCGATCTCCATGGGTCTGAAAGCTCAGTAACCTTGATGAATGAAAGATCCTGCATTTATAATCAATACTTTCAATACTTTGCTAAAAACTAATTAATTGATAGGTGAAAAACCCATTTATTTTAGATTGTTGGGTGGATATGGGTTAAACTTGCTATTAATGGAATTTAATGAAATAATTAGTTTTCTGTCTTTCTCTTGTTCAAGGAGTAAACTATTCATATATTCAATATTCATGACTTGCCTTGAATAAACCTGCTTAGAAATTAAATTGTCATTTTTTTCTTGAGTTTTAGTGTCATGTGTTTAGATCAGCACTAAAATTTGATTTACTTACATAGTAGTACATAGTGTTGCTGAGAGTGTACAGTTCTCTTCTTAAAATGTAACTTGTAGCTCTGACATATTAAGAACAATAGTCTTTGTACTGTACTAGTGTCTAGTAAAAGGAAGTTAGACCCATCCTGAAGGTTTATACACTCAATGCTATTTTCAATTTTAGTCTTAGTCACGTCACGCGTTTAATGTTCTTGTTAGTTTTGATCATATTTAGTCAACCTTATCCTATTTTGTTTTAGTCACATTTAGAAGACTAAAAGTCTCGCATTTTAGTCTAGTTGTAGTCAAAGAAAACCTAAATTATTTTAGTCTAGTTTTAGTTGATGAAAACTTGACATTTTAGCAATAAGATCATTGTGTAAAGTGGTGGAAGGTGGTTGTTAGAAATGAATTGTCCAATGAAAGTGCCAAATCTTGATCTTTATTCAGTCATGAATGAACAACACATCAGCACGGGGAGGCAAAGGCTCTCAACCCAAAATCACTTGGGTATGGAATATATACAGTAAGAATGTGAGGGGAGTCTATGGTTTTAACAGGACCATCTATTAATAGGACCATGCATTACATCATCTGATATCATATATACAGTTATACAACAAGTCCATATGTGGTCAGTTTCCGGCTAAATCTCCACATATGCAGCTGTATCCAGAAGGCCCTCCAATGCTTTAGAATAGGGAGTAATAGACCCTTCCCTCCAGAAGAACACAGAGGTCCTTCTTTATGAACAACAGATGTGGCCATTACATTCATACAAAGGAATATGTATATAGCATGTTTATACATTATGCTGTGGATTAATGCTGAGACTTAAGAAAGTTAAACTAAAACTTCTAACAATGGCCCCTTTGATAAGATAATTATCACATAGAATGATCATATTACATCATTCTCAGCATACCCATTCTGGTACCATAATATATCATTCTTTACCTTCTTCAATCAAACATTTCCTTCAAAGTCATTAATACTTGACAGTTCTGTTCATCAAAGCATATTGAGAAGATAGGTCTGTTTACATGTAACACACACATGGTATAAGGGGACTGACAAACATTTCAAGGTCTACATCAGATCCATTTGTTCTGCTATTGCAAGAAGATGCAAGTTCAGTTGCTCAACTTAAATCCATGTTTCCCTGCTGTCAAGTCAAGTCAAGTCCGTCTTGTCTTCCCCCTCGGGGTAGTTATTGTTTGAATTTTGTTTTATTTGTATTAATAAAAAACCCTTGTTTCCTGCACTAGTGATGGCAAAATGAGGCTTCCTGAACCACTGAGACCTCACAGCCCATTGCTTCACCCAAAGGTTCATTACTCGAGCTCCATTCAGCATTGCTCACTAGTGACACTACTGTGCAAAGTAGCAGACATATTAATTAATTCTGAACAATGACCTGAGCAGACTTATGATGTTCGTTACGCCTTTATTGGCTTTTTTATTGGCCTATTTATTTATTTTCTTCTCACTGTTAATGTCTGCAACCTTTCATTGACAATAATAAAAAGACCTGAGCAGACATTTGTCCATTGCCTGGGTATAAAATAAGGTATGTATCTTTCTCTGTCTGAATTTACTTGTGCAGAGACAACTGTCACACACACAGTTAAGTACTCATAAATTGTTTGGATAGGGACAGTATGAACAACAAAAGTGACACTGTGTTGAGTGCAGTGCTTATGGTGGAGGGAGTGTAGTAAATTAACCTGCAACAGAATAATCTGGGGTGGAAAAAGTTAAGAAAGTTAAGTGAACTGTTGCTAGGTTTAGTGTAGTGTTGTGCTTATGGGAGTGGGGATATATAAATATAAATATATAAATAAAAAGCTGTACGAGAACACTAGTCTTCACAGGTAAGAAAAACAGTTTGATACTATTAAATAAATAGTGAATGCTAAAGACCTATATTTTTGTGAATTGGCTATTCAGGTGAATATTGTACGTCATTTTATTGGGGCCACGTTGTAATTCGTTAAATCAAAATGAGGGGGGGGGGATAAGTTTAACGTGTCCACGATTTATTAAAACGAGGGTACAGATAAATCGTCGTAACAACGAATTATTTAGATCAGTGGACAGGGCGCATATAAGAACGAGCGGAGAGAGAGACAGCCCCGGCCGCGCACCTCTCTCTCCCTCGCGACACGATAGTAGGCCGGAAGACCGATTGTGTTAAGTGGTTTGTTCAAATAGAGTGTTTGATTAGTTAGCAAGTACATGTTCAGGAAATGCATAATACAAATTGTATGGGTTAATGTAAGTAACGGTAAACGGACTTACTAAACTAAACGGTTGAAGCTGTCAAATGGTGTCGCTATTGGACACTTAATTGTGTTGATATTGCTGCTATCGTTTTTTTTTTAAGAAGAAGCATTGCCTCTGAGAAAACAACACGGGAATAGCGACAATTGTGCATATAAATTACTACTTATATGGCTTGAATTACAACCTGTGGGCTGTTTTTCTACATCCTTTTGTGAACGTCATTTTACACTTGTATGTTGCACAGCGGATCATTTTCGGAGCCACCAATCTCTGTATAACGGCCGTTGGAGCCTCTGCTGGTAGGGAATCGTAAGATGGCCGCTCGAACACAATCCGGTGGCTTCACTGCCGGCTGGCAGTTTAGAACGTCATGAGCTATCCAGTCATTCTATATTCGCCTTATTTTCGAACGCGGAAGTAAATATGGGTCCAACTTCCGGTTTTTGTGCGGCACTTCCGTTTCTTCGCTTCCCTGGGCTAACTAACGTTAGCTGAACTAAATTGGTGAACTATGTCGTGGGAACATTTCCAAAAATCGCTAAACAATCGAAATGGCAGGTTAGTGCCACACCCTCAAACGATTCACGAGTGGGAGGATGACATGCAGAAGTGGCCTCATATAACATACAAGGACATATTTAATTATTTTGTGTTGTCACTTGGTGTGGATGGGTCTACTATGCGCAATTACAAAAGTACAGAGGCGTACCAGTACCTCTACAGTGGAAAAGTTGGCAAGGTGTTTATCAATAACAACATCGATGACCTGGTATTCATGAAGGCTGATGTCCAACCAAGCCAAAGCAAGTTTGACGTTCACTCTGCATGGATCCTGACTACCTCAACCGGCACTATTGAGACGGCCGGATGCTCCTGTGTCGCGGGTCAGGGGAAGTCCTGCAGTCACGCAGCGGCAATCTTATGGAAGGTGTGCTAATGTAATGAATTGTCTGTTCAGTTGTCCGTTTTATATACAGTCTATATAGTTCAGTGCCATAACACACTAGTTGTTGCCTTATTGTGATTAGATTGCTAGTCATATTTTACATAGATAGCAGTGCTAAATATTTGGGATTTAACTAACATTACAATTTGATATCTAAATGTCAACTGGTGTTGCCTACCTCATAATGTGTAGGCTTAAAGTTTGACACATTGTACCAATCTGATGTGTACTCACAGAGCTCTTGATGCAAGTTTGTCACATTAAATTTTAAGCTAGATTTAAATTGAAGCATCTGATACCCAAACAGTACAAATAAAATAGAAATAAAACTTTTCTATTTTATTTGTACTGTTTGGGTATCCGATAGAAGAGCTGATGGCTACTTTGGCTTCTAAGGCATTTGGGAAATAAAATTGAGTATATGACTAACATTTTTATTTTTTAATCAACAGATTGTCCACCTTTTCCAGATAAGTAAAAGTCTAATCTCTTGTTCATTGATGCTGCTTGGGTTAAGGTAAGGTCGTTCAAGTTTAGGTAAAGGTAATATTCTGTCAGCACAGCACATTTTGGTGATCCACCTCCTTTCTGTGTAGGTAAGTATACCAATTCTTATTCATATCAGTTTAATCTCAAATGGCAATTTGGGTAAATGCATCATCAAGGTAAGTTGAAAAATATGGACAGTTTATAGTTGTCACCATAAACTGTCCATATTTTCTACATAAGTATTGTGACATTAATACTGTAATATATAAAAAATATGTAACTGTTCTATTTAAACTTTGTTAAAGGTGCAGTTTGCAGTGTCTAAAGGTCTGACTGGATTGTCCTGCACAGATGAGCAGCGCCACTGGAACTCAGGGACACAGCGCAATTTAGTCCCCAAAAGGTTGAGTAATATATGTTTCAGACACCACAAAGAAGGTTCTGATGTCTCTGAGAACATCCTGCCCATCTCTCCATCTCTATCGCCAACCCCTGCCTACAGCTCACATGAAGCACTGAAGATGAGCTTAGAAGTCGCCAGTGTTCCAGTGGGCAGCCTTCTGCACAAATGCATCTCTGCTGAACCAGATCAAATTCCAGCAGCTCCCACACAGCTCCAGCTGCCTCATAGTGAACATGGCACAGACATACAGTGCCAGAAATGCATGTCATTTTATGATATGTACATTAAATTAGATGGAGATAAATGTGCCAGTTTGGAGGAGTTCACTAAAATGCAGAGTGCCTCCCACTTGTGGTTTGATGCACGTAAATTTAGAGTAACTGCTAGCTCTGCAAAAAAGGTCCCTGTGCGTGCATCTACTAAGCCAGATAATTGTCTTAGAGAGCACCTGTTTCCTAAGTTCCATGGGAACACTGCAACGAGGTATGGCCAGGACAATGAGGAGGTCAAGTCAAGTCAAGTATATTTATATAGCGCTTTTCACAATACAGATTGTATCAAAGCAGCTTCACAGTATCAATCAAAACAACATAACAATGTTTGTTTATTAGTGGAAAACAAAATAAAAAAGACATCCAAGTTTGGAAGGGCTGATCAATGTTATTAATGATTGGTTAATTAATTTGAATATCCCCAACTAAGCAAGCCAAAGGCAACAGTGGCAAGGAACCGAAAAACTCCATCAAGTGACCCAGTGGTGTCCTGAAACTCCATCAAGTAACCCAATGGAGAAAAAAAAAACTTGGGAGAACCCAGGCTCAGTCGGGAGCCAGTTCTCCTCTGGCTTTTATGAACTAGAGGCCGGATTTACAGTAACTGTAAGTTTTAAAATTTTATATGAATGCCTGGCTGAAGAGATGCGTCTTTAGTCTAGTTTTAGTCTAGTTTTAAACTGGGAGAGCGAGTCTGAGCAACGAACAATATCAGGAAGGCTATTCCAGAGCTTCGGAGCTAAATGTGAAAATGCTCTCCCTCCTTTGGTGGATCTGGATATCCTAGGTATGACCAGAAGCCTCAAATTTAGTGATCTTAAAGAGCGCGATGGATTATAGGGCGATAGAAGATCCGTTAAATAGACTGGAGCTAAACCATTTAGGGCTTTATAGGTCAGTAGCAATACCTTGTAATTAATACGGAACTTTATAGGTAACCAATGAAGTGATGATAAAATCGGTGTTATATGATCATATTTTCTTGATCTAGTAAGAACTCTAGCGGCTGCATTTTGGACTAACTGTAGCTTGTTTATTGAGGATGCAGGACAACCAGCTAATAAAGCATTACAATAATCTAGTCTCGAGGTCATGAATGCATGAACTAACTTTTCTGCATCAGAGACTGATAGCATATTACGTAGTTTAGCAATGTTTCTAAGGTGGAAAAAGGCTGTTTTTGTAACATATGAAATATACTTTTCAAAAGACAGGTTGCAGTCTAATATAACACCCAGGTCTTTTACAGTAGAGGATAAAGTAACAGGGCATCCTACTATGTTAAAGTAGTGTTGTGAGAGGTTTTGTGGACGGTTTTTAGAACCGATAAGTATTACTTCTGTCTTGTCTGGATTTAATAAAAGAAAATTACGCGTCATCCAATCTTTTATATCTTTAACACAGTCTGTCAATTTGGATAATTTAGCGTATTCATCTGGCCGTGATGAAATATATATTTGAGTGTCATCGGCGTAACAATGGAAACTAATTCCATGTTTCCTTATAATATTACCAAGTGGCAGCATATATATTGAGAATAATAGAGGGCCTAACACAGATCCCTGTGGCACTCCATAGTTTGCCGAAGTTATGATCGATTTTTCTCCATTTAAATAGACAAAATGGTAGCGGTCGGATAAGTATGACCTGAACCAGCTTAATGCTTGTCCTTGAATACCAGTATAATTTTGTAGTCGATCTAGGAGTATTGTGTGATCTATAGTATCGAACGCTGCACTAAGATCAAGTAAAACTAGTATTGAGATACAGCCTTGGTCCGAAGCTAAAAGTAAATCATTTGTTATTCTAACCAGCGCAGTTTCAGTGCTATGATGCGGTCTGAATCCAGACTGAAACTTTTCATAGATGTCGTTTTCTTGTAAGAAAGAGCCGAGTTGAGCGGACACAACTTTTTCTAATATTTTAGACATAAATGGAAGATTTGAAATGGGTCTGTAATTTACTAGGTTATTTGGATCTAATTGTGGTTTCTTAATAAGAGGTTTTATAACTGCCAGCTTGAACGTTCTTGGAACATGACCTAAAGATAAAGATGAGTTAATAATATTGAGAAGAGGCTCTTCCACTATAGGTAACACTTCTTTCAGTAGTTTAGTTGGTATAGGATCTAATAAACATGTTGTTGTTTTAGATGAAGTGATAAGTTTGTTTAACTTTTTTTTGTTCTATAGTTGTAAAGCATTGCAATTGCTCTTGCGGAGCGACAATTGTGGCCGAATCATAAGGCGGGAGCAAGGATTGAACATTTACAATTGTGGTTCTGATGCTTTCAATTTTCTCTTGAAGTTGTTCATGAAATCATTACTACTAAACTGTAACGAGGTATTTTGTTCAGACGACGTCTGTTTATTTGTTAGTCTAGCCACGGTGTTAAATAAAAACCTTGGATTGTTTTGGTTGTTTTCTATTAGTTTGCGGAGGTGCTCAGCCCTGGCCGCTTTTAGGGCCTTTTTAAAACGTGACATACTGTCTTTCCACGCGATTCTGAAGACCACTAAATTAGTTTGTTTCCATTTACGCTCTAAATTACGGGTTTCTCTCTTTAGAGCATGCGTAGTATTATTGTACCATGGTGCTATACTTTTCTCTCTGACCTTTTTTAATCTAATGGGTGCAACAATATCCAATGTTCTAGAGAGAATGGTGCTCATAGTGCTAGTTAGTTCGTCTAGTTCATCTGTTCGTTTGGGTTCAGGCCGCAGCTGAGACAGATCAGATAAGCTATTTGAGAAATTATCTATGGTGGATGGAAGGATTGTTCTGCCTGGTCGATAACATGGCGCAGCATGACATATTACAGACGTACGTAATATGCAAGTTACCATGTAATGGTCAGTGACATCATCACTTTGTGGAATGATATCTATATCGGTTGGATCGGTTCCATATGATATAATTAAATTGAGTGTATGATTAAGACGATGAGTTGGTCTGGTGACGTTTTGCTTGACCCCGAAGGAGTTTAATAAATCTGTAAACGCAGCCCCTAACGCATCATTTGAATTATCGATGTGTATGTTAAAATCTCCAACAATTAATGCTTTATCGACGTTGACCAATAGATCTGAGAGAAAATCTGCAAACTCTTTTAGGAAAACAGTGTAAGGCCCTGGAGGTCTATATACGGTAGCCAAGGCTAGAGATAATAGGGATTTTTTTCTTACATCTAAGAGCGTAACATTTAGCACAAGTACTTCAAACGAATTAAACCTATGACGAGTTTTCTGAGTAACATTAAGGATATCCCTGTAGATTGTTGCAACACCGCCGCCACGACCGATTAGACGGGGCTCATGCTTATAACAGTATCCTGGCGGAGTAGACTCATTTAGACCGAAATAATCATTTGGTTTAAGCCAGGTTTCAGTAAGGCACAGTACATCGAAATTATTATCTGTGACCATTTCATTTACAATAACCGCCTTAGGTGTGAGCGATCTAATGTTAAGAAGACCTAGCTTTAGAAATTGTTTTTGTTCACTAATAGCGTGTTTTTTTTTGTTTTAATAACAATTAGATTTTTTCTAGATCCCGCAGTAGATTTATTATTTGATCTCAGTAAACGAGGAATAGACACAGTTTCTATGCAATGTTCTACACTAGTATTAATATAAATTAAATTGCACAGCAAGAAGGCGCGAGGCTTCGCGTCCGTACACAGAACGATCGAAGATCTTGATCATCTCCTCCTTGAACAAATCGTAGCGACCACAGCAGGGAGCCTGTGCCTCCCAAGCAGCCGTTCCCCAATCGCGTGCACGGCCAGTCAGCAAAGAGACCACATAGGCGATCCGAGCGCTATCCTCCGCATAAGTCTGAGGCTGGAGAGAAAAAACCACCTCGCATTGTGTTAAAAATGCTCTACATTCAGTGGGCTCACCCGCGTAGCAAGGAGGATTATTTATTCTCGGTTCAGGGGAATGAAGACGATTCTGTGATGACGACGACTCATGACGGAGATGGAGAAGTTGGGTAGATAAATCAGACACTTGAGCCGCTAGACTCTCCACAACGTGTCTGGAGGCAGACAACTCCTCCTCATGTCTACCGAGTGTGGCGATCGGCTTTCAGAGGATAGAAACACTAAATAATTAGACCAACTACGCCACCCTGGGGGCTCACTACCAGGGAATTGCCCTAAACATTTGGGAGCGCACAAGGCTCACAGGTTCGGTTCAGTTGAAGTCAGGCATGAGACATGGGTGAAAGGTACAAACAGTAAAATCAATTTTATTAAATAGAATGATTCAAGCAATCAAAGAAAAACCAACGTCAAAGATAATTGACGTTAAACAGCCCGGACGACGGAATAATGGGGGGTCGACAGCCGAAAACTCAACCCATAGGGGCCTCTCTATCCTCCTGAGAAATGAAACAGAGAAAACCACACACACACGTGCACTCACACTGCACTCAGTCAAACACCTCCGTGTGGCACAGCAAACACTCCAAAGACACCACCACCAAGATGAGGAGGGCTGCCACCCCTTCTTTCCCTTGCCGCCCAGGCCTACAATAAAGAACACACAAACACATAACACTCAGGCACCACAATACACAATTTACAAAGTAAATTATATATATAAAAAAAAGAAAAAAAACAAAAAGTTATACAACCACAATTGTTGGACCCCAAATGCACAGTGTTCATCTCAGAATAGTCAAACATGCATAATAAACAGTCTCACAGATATATACACCACTTATATTCAGGATACTCCTAGAGAATCCAGTTGAATAATCACACCTGGAACAAAGTCAGAAACATACAGACCAGGTGCTGGTATACATCGACGAGGCCACAAAGAGCGCACTTGAGTCCAAAAAGGAACCAACAAAAAGAAAAAAAAGAAAATTAACATTCACGTGGCACAAACATAAACAATACCACACAAAGTGACAGCTTAAATCAACAGCTACTATAAACAGTGGTGAGAGCAATGAGCATCAAGAGGTCCCACTAAGCACATCGTTACATTCTAGGCAACCCATGTCGAACCCAGGACAATAAAAGCATCCCCAGCAGTTACTGTTAGTGGTGTCGTAGTGAAGCCGTTTAAGGCTAACTTGCATAGCACCGCAGCGCCGTAGCGTCACAGATAAACGCGAGTCAGAAAAACAGCAGTCATAGAATAAATTTGGTGTCAAACAGCAGCTTATGTTGGATCGGGATCTCAGTTTCCAGTGTCTCGTAGCTGACCACAGCAACTAACAACCCACCACAACGTTAAACAGGCATATGGAAGACACCTGAATCACAACAAGAGAGAAAAGGAAACTCACCAGGCGAACTCGAGGTCAGAATGAAACATTAGATGTAGAAGGTTGCAAACATACCTGAAACGCCGTCTTAACGCACCGCCGAACTCATCCACTTTACCGGAAGTTTCGCACTAGGAGCGCAGCCGAGTGTATACCGGTTAATTCCCCCGTCCACTACAACAAAGGAGTCTATAATCACCCAGTCCCACAAGAATCATTTGCAAAGAATCATTGGCAAAAGAATCGCTAGCCTACAGCTCTTACCTCTCTAGCTCTTGCACACCACACCGGAACGACAACCATGACATGACGTCACGTGTAATGCCCTCACAGCTGACGTGCACTAAGCATATTTAAAGTCCTCATAACTAGCGTTAGATCACCCTCCAGCCGGGCATTAATAGGTAGCCCAGATGCATACTGCTACAGTCTACCCCCTCAACCTCTCATCGTCGTCCCGACGGTGAAACAAAAAAACTCCTCAGGGGACTTACTGCCATGGTCGAAACAAAGCCACAATGGCATGGGACCCTGATATTGGGAGCTCAGCCACCCCAGGGTTCACTCTTCCAACTCCTCGGGGGAGGTGATACCTATTGGAATGTTCTCCAGCCCCCAAACGTCCCGTTCGACGGGGGACTGTTGCATCAAGTGACGTCGGAGGTCCAACCAGTGGCACCGATACTTGACTCGTATCCTGGCCACCACTACCCTCCTCAAGCGGTATACTGGTGGAGGTGTCATCAGATGGAACAGCAGCAGTCAATACTCCCCCCACTAAAGTACCTGCAGTAGTCCATCCACGGGCCACTGGAGGAACTACAGGCACCACCCAACCCAAATCGACATCCTCCAACTCTTCCTCGGCCACTATTTGAACTGGTGACTCTATCAAAAGGTCAGATGGTTCCTCAGACACTTCGTTACAGATCTGAGGTTTCAGTAATGACCGGTGAACGTGACGGATCTTACTCAGATCCTCCACCGGAGCCACTGTATAAACAGTGCCCCCAGCTTCTCGGGGTGCCCTTATGACTTGATAAATAGTCGAACTCCATAAGTCCTGAATCTTGTGACGGCCCCGTACTGAATGATCACGAAGATATACCCGTCGCCCTTCCTGCAATGGTAACTCCCGCACCCGCTGATCATGTGTCGCTTTACGCCGAGTAGCCGCCACCTTCAACCGGTCACGAGCACCCTCAAATGCCACTTGTAACCGAGCCTGATGCTCCTCAACCCAATGATGCACCCCACCCGCAGCTGGCTCATGCACACTCCCCAGCAAGAAATCTATCGGCAATCTTGGCTCCTGTCCGAACATTAAAAAGTAAGGGCTCTCACCGGTGGCTTGATGGGGAGTTGTATTATAACAGAACAAGACCTGTGATAAACAGGACGCCCAGTCTCTCTTCCTTCCAGTATACAAGGTTCGTAGCAAGTTGTGTAAAGTACGATTGAATCGTTCGCACTGGCCATTACCGGCCGGATGGTAAGGAGTGCTGCGGGACTTGGTCACCTGGTAAAGACTACACAACTGCTGAATCAAAATGGCCTCAAAGTTGCGGCCCTGGTCGGAATGAATCCGGCCAGGAACCCCAAACTTAAAGAACCATTCCTCCACCAGGACTCGGGCAACAGTTTCTGCCCTCTGGTCGAAGGTAGGAATAGCCACAGTGAACTTACTGAAGACATCAGTTAGTACCAATACGTTCTCTTGCCCTGAACGTGACGGCTCCAAGACAGTAAAATCCATGGCCACAATTTCATTAGGCCGGGACGCCAAAAGGTGCCCCATGAAACTTCGAGCAATCGGGGGAGCCGCCTTGGCCAACTGACACCGCTCACATCCCTGGACCCAGTGAGCCACATCAGCGGCCAGGCCTGGCCAGTAGCATCGCTGTCGCACCAATTCCAAAGTGCGTTCGATGCCCTGGTGCCCATGCTGCTGATGGAGCTGTGTCAGTACCTCTGATCTCAAAACTCTTGGCAACACTAGCTGCAGTACTTCCTCTCCGCCATCTGGACGAAACATTCTTCGGTATAACAGGCCCTTTTCCTCCACCAGCCGGTCCCATTGCTGGAGAAGGGTTAACGCGGACTTGGACAACCGTCGTCGCTCAATAGGCCCTGGACGGCGTTGCCGTCGCCATAAACTCCACACCTGCTCGATGTCGGGGTCCGCCTCCTGCAGTGCACTTATATCTGCACCGGAGCGGCTAGGCAAGGCCTGAATAGCCCCAGACTGAACCACCCCCATAGGTTCCGACTGTGCAGCTCGCCTCAACAGCTCTGGTACTACCAAACCTGGAGACCAGCCGTGTCCTCCCTCCTGGGTAGCAGAGTTCTGGCGGGACAACGCATCTGCGTTCTGATTGGTTCGGCCAGATCGATATTGGATCTCAAAATCGAACACCGCTAATTCAGCTGCCCACCGCTGCTCGGTAGCGCCAAGCTTAGCGGTGGCCAAATGGCTCAGCGGATTGTTATCAGTTCGTACTACACACTTGTTTCCTAAAAGGTACTCGCGAAACTTTTCAGTCATCGCCCACTTAAGGGCCAAGAATTCCAATCGCATAGAACTATACGTGGCTGTATTACGTTCAGCAGGCCTAAGAGATCGACTCGCATACGCGACGGGGCGAACCTTGCCATCCACTTCTTGCGAGAGTATCGCACCCAATCCCATATGGCTGGCATCCACCTCTACGATAAATGGTTTTGTAAAATCAGCATACGCTAACACGGGTACTGTTGTAAGCCGGTGTTTAAGGTTCTCAAACGCCTCCTCGCACTGCGCAGGCCAAACCTCGATACCTCCTCGCTTATTTTTCTTACCTGACTTTCCCCCAGTCGCTTCAGCTACCAATTTATGCAAGGGCGCCGCCAACTTTGCAAACCCTTCCACGAAGCGCCTATAGTAGCTCACAAAGCCCAAAAAGGTCCGCAGCTCAGATACAGTGGATGGACGAGGCCATTGAGCTACAGCCTCAATCTTACCCGGGTCCGTCGCCACCCCCTGGGCAGAAATAACATGCCCTAGATATTTAACTTCTTCACGAAAGAACGCACACTTGTCCAATTTGGCCTTCAAATTCTCAGCCTGTAGACGACTCAGCACTACGCTCAACCGCTGCAGATGTTGCTGCACTGATGAAGAAAATACAATTATATCATCAAGATACAATAAAACTGTTTGATGTCTCTGATCCCCAAAAAGTCGCTCCATCAAGCGCTGAAATGTACTCGGGGCGTTGCATAGGCCAAAAGGCATGCGGTTCCACTCAAAGAGCCCGAATGGAGTACAAAAAGCGGTCTTTGGTCGATCGGATTCAGAGACAGGGACCTGATTGTACCCGCTGGCTAAATCCAACGTGGAGAACCAGCGAGCCCCTGTCAACGAATCCAACGTCTCCTCGATCCTTGGCAGTGGAAAAGCATCCTTACGCGTCTTAGAGTTAAGTTGCCGGTAGTCGACGCACATGCGGAGGCTGCCATCCTTTTTTTTTACTAACACGATGGGTGACGCGTAAGGACTACAACTCTCTCGGATGATTTGGGAGTCCAGCAACTGGTTAATATGAGTTTTTACTAACTCATACTCCGAAGGTGGAATTCGCCTATAGCGCTGTCGGACGGGAACGTCATCCGTTAGTGGGATCTCATGGGACAATAATCTAGTACAACCCAGATCTCCCTCATGCATTGAAAACACATTCTGGTATTCTAGAAGTAGGGCCTTAACTTGTAACTGTTCCTCGACCAATAACCCCCCCAAATCAACAGCTTCAATTTGGTCGAGTATGGGAGTACCTGAAACGCCACCAGCAGCAACCTGTGCGACCACTGAAGGAACCTCAGCCACTCCAGCAGGCAAATCTGTCAAATATACTTCCCTCAACTCGCCTATGACAGTGGTGGGGTAAAGTACCACATCTGCAGTGCCTACATTGACCAAAGGCACATAAACCGTACCTGCGACCACCTGTACCAAGGCGGGAGAGGCCAACAGGCCCGCAGGAAGACCAGTCTCTGGGGGCTCGAACAACACAGTGCTACCCCCATACAACGCCGAACATGTTGCTGCAACTAGCTTCATGGTACCCCCTGGAACGCGACACACCTTACGTCCCCGCACCCTTACGTCGCCCCCATGGTTGGAAACTCGAGTTGCCCTTTGGCAGTCTTGAAATGCCTGCACAATACTAGGGTCACGTGTTACAAATGGTAATTCGAACAAGGCGGATCCGTGTTGTCCGAAAAGCTCCCTATAGCAGCGACTGAGTACATTCATCCCTAAAATACCGGGAACGTCGGTACTCCAGCCACTAGGAGGATTTCGGACTACCAGCACCCCGCAGTTAGAAAGTACCTTACCACAAAACTCAACGTCTATTTCCATATAACCAATATATGGAATGTCAAGCCCATTAGCCGCTCGGAGCTGCAGCCAACGACACGATTGCAAATGATCCTGACCCCATGGTTCGAACTGCTGCTGAAAGCAACGCTCTGTAATCGTCGACACCATGGAGCCAGTATCAATTAAACAAGACACCGGGACTCCCCCAATCTTAACAATGGAATGTGGACATGCGGAAACCAACCGGGAAACCGACTCGTTACTACATGGGAATTGAGAGCCAAACGCACCCCCAACCGAGCTGTGGCTCTGCAGCCCAGTGGGTACTAGTTTCCCGAAGGTGGCAATACCTGCGACGACCTCGACTCAACAGCCGAAGGGACAGCAAGGGGCCTCGAAGGAGGGCAAGGGGGACGACGTTCCCCATTGCACTCCCGAGCAAAATGGCCCGGTTGCTGACAACGCCTGCAGACCAACTGATCGGAACGAGGATATTGACGATGAAAACGGGGTAATTGGTTATGGGCGAGGGCTTGCGTGAGTTGATTTATCTGCTGTTGTTGATGCTGCAACATTTCTCGTAGCTCCCTCAACTCAACCGATGGGTTCCCATGACTCGAACCTGAGCTAGCCCCCCCTTGTACCCCATACTGAATTCCACCCAATGATGGAACTGAATGACTCCGACCTCTCGCACCGCCCGGCGTTCCCTCTCGTTCCCATCGAATTGCCTCCCCCCGAACTTCTAACAACGTCATGGTGGGTTGTCTTCGAATAAGCTGCTTGAGCTCCCTGCGGAGAGCATTATCGAACACACACTCAACGAATTGATCCCGTACAACAACATCAGCATTGGTAAAATCGTGTGGCGACCGATCTTTCACTTTCTCTAGGAGGCTCATCAGGGCTAGGGAAAATTCTAACAAGGTCTCACCAGCCTGCTGCCTCCGAGAAAAAAAGGCTTCCTGTAAAGCAACGTATGACTCAGAACATCCGTACACTTCACGCAACGCGGAAACAATTTTAACCGGATCATTTCTTTCAATTTCCGGCCGATACTTTATCTCTTCACGAGCTTCACCTTCAAGATGGTCAAACAGAAAGAAAGCTTGATCCGCAAGAGAAAGATTACGTACGCGCATACATGCTTGGGCTTCTTCTACCCACTCGTTAATACGGACACCAACGGTACCACTAAATTTAGGACAGCGTCTATCTCGTGGTATAAACACTAGTCTCTCTGTCACCCCAACACCGACTACCGGTGGTAGAACTGGTGGTACCATGCTGGAAGAGGCTGCTCCCGGATCAGGCAACTCAACTGGTCGCCGCTCCTGCAACAGTCTCTCATTATCGGCCTTCAATTGGGCTATTAAATCCCTCATTACTTGTAACTCATCCTCCATAATTCAACAGAGGATGTACTCACCATGGGGGGCCAAGAAAATACTCAAACAGTCACCACTGTTCTACAAAAGAAACAAAACAAAAAAAACAACTTACACCCTTGTCTCAACCTTTGACCACACAACCAAACCCTGCCGACTGCGCCAGTTGTGGCGATCGGCTTTCAGAGGATAGAAACACTAAATAATTAGACCAACTACGCCACCCTGGGGGCTCACTTACCAGGGAATTGCCCTAAACATTTGGGAGCGCACAAGGCTCACAGGTTCGGTTCAGTTGGAGTCAGGCATGAGACATGGGTGAAAGGTACAAACAGTAAAATCAATTTTATTAAATAGAATGATTCAAGCAGTCAAAGAAAAACCAACGTCAAAGATAATTGACGTTAAACAGCCCGGACGACGGAATAATGGGGGGTCGACAGCCGAAAACTCAACCCATAGGGGCCTCTCTATCCTCCTGAGAAATGAAACAGAGAAAACCACACACACACGTGCACTCACACTGCACTCAGTCAAACACCTCCGTGTGGCACAGCAAACACTCCAAAGACACCACCACCAAGATGAGGAGGGCTGCCACCCCTTCTTTCCCTTGCCGCCCAGGCCTACAATAAAGAACACACAAACACATAACACTCAGGCACCACAATACACAATTTACAAAGTAAATTATATATATAAAAAAAAGAAAAAAAACAAAAAGTTATACAACCACAATTGTTGGACCCCAAATGCACAGTGTTCATCTCAGAATAGTCAAACATGCATAATAAACAGTCTCACAGATATATACACCACTTATATTCAGGATACTCCTAGAGAATCCAGTTGAATAATCACACCTGGAACAAAGTCAGAAACATACAGACCAGGTGCTGGTATACATCGACGAGGCCACAAAGAGCGCACTTGAGTCCAAAAAGGAACCAACAAAAAGAAAAAAAAGAAAATTAACATTCACGTGGCACAAACATAAACAATACCACACAAAGTGACAGCTTAAATCAACAGCTACTATAAACAGTGGTGAGAGCAATGAGCATCAAGAGGTCCCACTAAGCACATCGTTACATTCTAGGCAACCCATGTCGAACCCAGGACAATAAAAGCATCCCCAGCAGTTACTGTTAGTGGTGTCGTAGTGAAGCCGTTTAAGGCTAACTTGCATAGCACCGCAGCGCCGTAGCGTCACAGATAAACGCGAGTCAGAAAAACAGCAGTCATAGAATAAATTTGGTGTCAAACAGCAGCTTATGTTGGATCGGGATCTCAGTTTCCAGTGTCTCGTAGCTGACCACAGCAACTAACAACCCACCACAACGTTAAACAGGCATATGGAAGACACCTGAATCACAACAAGAGAGAAAAGGAAACTCACCAGGCGAACTCGAGGTCAGAATGAAACATTAGATGTAGAAGGTTGCAAACATACCTGAAACGCCGTCTTAACGCACCGCCGAACTCATCCACTTTACCGGAAGTTTCGCACTAGGAGCGCAGCCGAGTGTATACCGGTTAATTCCCCCGTCCACTACAACAAAGGAGTCTATAATCACCCAGTCCCACAAGAATCATTTGCAAAGAATCATTGGCAAAAGAATCGCTAGCCTACAGCTCTTACCTCTCTAGCTCTTGCACACCACACCGGAACGACAACCATGACATGACGTCACGTGTAATGCCCTCACAGCTGACGTGCACTAAGCATATTTAAAGTCCTCATAACTAGCGTTAGATCACCCTCCAGCCGGGCATTAATAGGTAGCCCAGATGCATACTGCTACACGAGCATGACCCCCTGCAACTCGACCGCCGAACGGAAAGGGTCTTCCTTCGCTGGATCCATTCTGGTCGGATTATTCTGTTAGGAGAAACAGAGGATCCAAGCGCAAAGGCAAGTTCTTGCAATAGTCTTTAATGAAGAAATAACATAGGCAGTCTGTCGATCAATGACACAGAACTGGAATGAACTAAAATAGAATACTTTAAGATGGTCAGCAAAACACAGAAGACTCCTGTCTTGGTAATAGAGAGCAGAGCTGGATATTCACGTGGCAGTAACACAGTCCTTGTAGTGGCCTCAAAGACGCAGAGAGTAGACCTCCAGCAGCAGGATGACAGGCAGAGCAAGCACACAAGACGAGCACAACTCCTCTAGACTAGACAAGACAATGAAAGGTAATTCTTCATCGAGACAACATATCACACAGGCAAGACTCACATACACACGAAATAATCCAACAAAGAACAAGGGGAACAAACGCTAGAAGTAGAGAGAAAGTAATGAGAACAAAGTGAGAACAGGTGTAACAGAGAAGCAGCGCGAGCGCTAATTACAATAATGAACAGGTGGGAAAAGACAGGCAGGGCCAAAGTGAGAGAGAAGGAGAGAGAGAGAGAGAGAGAGAGAGAGAGAGAGAGAGAGAGAGAACAAACACAGCTCATGACAGTATGATTAAGCATGTTCCAAGTCACTTCTTATATCTGCATAGGTGGCTTGCATTGGAAGATTCCTGAACAAACAATTCAATTCAATTCAATTCAAATTTATTTGTATAGCGCTTTTCACAATACACATTGTTTCAAAGCAGCTTTACAGAAAGTGCATTAAAAATGTACATAGAAAATACAGTTAGTTCATCATGTATTAATTTAGGGCATAACATATCGCCGGCGTTGAGTCGTCTCTTCACAGGCGTCGAGTCATCTCTCCACAGGCGTTTAGTCGTCTCATCACAGGTGTTGGATCATCCGAAGTCTCCGTGAGAGGCTGGATACAAACTGGAGCTGACGAACGCTATTTACCTCGGGACTTGCGTCCCGAGATAACAGCAGAAAGGCAGATGAGAAATAATTAGCGTAGCTGATGTTCATAATATTAATGCATTCGATCTGATTCGGCAGTAGTATTAAAGGTAAGCATTATGTGAATGCTTGGTTAAAGAGATGCGTCTTTAATCTGGTTTTAAACTGGGACAGCGAGTCTGAGCCTCGAACAATATCAGGAAGGCTATTCCAGAGTTTAGGAGCTAAATGTGAGAACGCCCTCCCTCCTTTAGTGGACTTAGATATCCTAGGAATGACCAGAAGCCTCGAATTTAGTGATCTTAAAGAGCGCGACGGATTGTAGGGCGATAGAAGGTCCGTTAAATAGACTGGAGCTAAACCATTTAGGGCTTTATAGGTCAGTAGCAATACCTTGTAATTGATACGGAACTTAATAGGTAACCAATGTAGAGATGATAAAATTGGTGTTATATGATCATATTTTCTTGATCTAGTAAGAACTCTAGCGGCTGCATTTTGGACTAACTGTAGCTTGTTTATTGAGGATACAGGACAACCAGCTAATAAAGCATTACAGTAATCTAGTCTCGAGGTCATGAATGCATGAACTAGCTTTTCTGCATCAGAAACGGATAGCATGTTACGTAGCTTAGCAATGTTTCTAAGGTGGAAAAAGGCTGTTCTTGTAACATATGAAATATGATTTTCGAAGGTCAAGTTGCGGTCAAGTATGACACCCAGGTCCTTTACTGTAGTGGATAAAGTAACAGGGCATCCTTCTAAATTAAAGTTGTATTGTAAGGGATTTTGTGGGTAGTTTTTCGGACCAATAAGTAATACCTCTGTTTTATCTGAATTTAATAGCAGGAAATTACACGTCATCCAGTATTTTATATCTTTAAGACATTCTGTCAAGTTAGATAAGTTAGTGGTTTCATCTGGCCGTGATGAAATATATAATTGAGTGTCATCAGCATAACAGTGAAAATTAATTCCATGTTTTCTTATAATATTACCAAGTGGCAGCATATATATTGAGAATAGTAGAGGGCCTAACACAGATCCTTGCGGTACTCCATAGTTTACTGACGTTATCTTTGATTTTTCCCCATTTAAGCAGACAAAGTGGTAACGGTCTGATAAGTACGATCTAAACCAGCTTAATGCCTGTCCCTGAACACCAGTGTAGTTTTGTAGTCGATCCAGGAGTATTTTATGATCTATAGTATCAAATGCAGCGCTTAGATCCAGTAGAACAAGTATTGAGATGCAGCCTTGGTCAGAAGCTAAAAGTAAATCATTTGTAATTTTAACTAGCGCAGTTTCTGTGCTATGATACTGTCTGAATCCTGACTGAAATTTTTCATAGATATCATTTTCTTGCAAGAAAGAGCACAATTGAGCGGACACAACTTTTTCTAGTATTTTAGACATAAATGGAAGATTTGAAATGGGTCTGTAATTTGCTAGGTTATTTGGATCTAATTGTGGTTTCTTAATAAGAGGTTTTATAACTGCCAGCTTGAATATTCTTGGAACGTGACCTAAAAATAAAGATGAATTAATAATATTGAGAAGAGGCTCTTCCACTACAGGTAACACTTCTTTAAGTAATTTAGTGGGTATTGGATCTAATAAACAAGTTGTTGGTTTAGATGCAATAATAAGTTTATTTAGCTCTTCCTGTCCTATAGTTGTAAAGCGGTGTAGTTGTTCTTGAGGGGCTATAATTGAGGCTGAATCATAAGACACCATAATAGATTGTATATTTACAATTGTGTTTCTGATGTTTTCTATTTTCTCAGTGAAGAAATTCATAAAGTCATTACTACTACATTGTAACGGAATATTTTGCTCAGGTGATGCCTGTTTATTTGTTAGTCTGGCCACGGTGTTAAATAAGAACCTTGGATTATTTTGGTTATTTTCTATTAGTCTGCGGAGATGCTCAGCCCTGGCTGATTTAAGAGCCTTTTTGTAACGTGACATACTGTCTTTCCACGCGATTCTAAAGACCTCTAAATTTGTTTGTTTCCATTTACGCTCTAAGTTACGAGTTTCTCTCTTGATAGCATGCGTAGCATTGTTGTACCATGGTGCTCTAGTTTTCTCTCTAACCTTTTTTAATCTAATTGGTGCAACAATTTCTAATGTACTAGAGAAAATGGTGTTCAAACTGCTAGTCATTTCCTCTAGTTCATCTGTTTGTTTGGGTTCACTGAGCAGCTGAGATAGATCAGGTAAGCTATTTGAGAATCTATCTATAGTGTTTGGAAGGATTGTTCTTCCTGGTCGATAACGTGGCGCAACATGACAAATTTCAGCAGTACGTAACATGCAAGTTACCATGTAATGATCAGTTACATCATCGCTTTGCGGTACAATATCTATATCGGTTGGATTGGTTCCATATGATATAATTAAATCTAGTGTATGATTTAGGCGATGAGTGGGACCACTGACGTTTTGCGTGACCCCGAAGGAGTTTAATAAATCTGTAAACGCAGTCCCTAACGCATCATTTGTGTTATCTACGTGTATGTTAAAATCTCCAACAATTATTGCTTTATCGACATTGACCAATAGATCTGAGAGAAAGTCTGCAAACTCTTTTAGGAAATCGGCGTAAGGCCCTGGAGGTCTATATACAGTAGCCAAGGCTAGAGATAATAGGGATTTCTTTCTTAAATCTAATAGTGTAACATTTAGCACAAGTACCTCAAACGAATTAAACCTGTGACCTGTTTTCTGAGTAACATTAAGAATATCTCTATAGATTGTTGCAACACCGCCGCCACGACCAATCAGACGGGGCTCATGCTTATAACAGTATCCTGGCGGAGTAGACTCATTTATACCGAAATAATCATTTGGTTTAAGCCAGGTTTCAGTAAGGCACAGTACATCGAAATTATTATCTGTGACCATTTCATTTACAATAACCGCCTTAGGTGTGAGCGATCTAATGTTTAGAAGACCTAGCTTTAGAAATTGTTTATCACTGATATTGAGATTTTCTGGTTTAATTACAATTAAATTTTTCCTAGATCCTACATTATATATATTATTTGGCCTTACTAAACGAGGAATAGACACAGTTTCTATATAATGTTCTACATTGGTGCTTATATCAATTAAGTTGGGACAGCAAAGACTGTGATTTGGACTTTGACTTACTAGTCATATGGTGTGTAGCGTCTTGGAGATGTTGTCCGACAGCACAGCCGCTCCAACTCTGCTGGGGTGCAGGCCATCAGCACGGAAGAGCCTAGGTCGCTCCCAGAACAGATTCCAATTATTTACAAAGAGCAGTCTCTGTTCATTACACCATGACATTAACCATTCATTTAGAGCAAATAATCTACTGAACCTTTCTTGTCCTAGTCGGTACGTGGGAAGCGGTCCAGACACGACGATCGTTGCTTCAGGCGATGTGCTGCGTACCGTCGCGATCAGGCTCCTGTAGTCCTCCTTCAGAACCTCCGTCTGCCGCAGCCTGATGTCGTTCGTCCCCACATGCAGCACGACAGCTCCGACGCGCTCGTCACCGTTCAGGATCTCGGGAACCTGCGCAGCGACATCGAGAACACGAGCACCAGGAAAGCAGTGAGTGCGCACCTTACCTTTACCCGAGGTAGCGCGGACATGACGGACGATGGAACTGCCGATGATCACGGCGTCGTCGCGTTCCGACTCGCGAAGAGGGGAGAAGCGGTTCCGGGTGGAGATCTCGAAGGCCGGGAGGGGTGGGGAGGTCCTTGGTCTGGTCCTGGCTCGCGTCTTCCGCCGTGGAATCACCCAGGGTCCGTGGTGCTGTGTCGGTGCCGGAGTGAATGAAGCCAGGGATGATCGCGTCCTGGTTGCTCGGGACCTGTGCAGAGAAACACACGGAGTAGACGAGGTCGGAGTCAAAAAATTATTAACCACTGACCTGTGAGCATCAGCGCGTGATGTTTCAAGCGCGGACCGTCGATCTCGCAGCTCGGCCTGTCTCTCCAGCAGCTCGCGGATCCGCCTCTCGATGGATTCGAGCTCCAACTGCACCGAATGCAGCTCAAAGGTGTCTTCACCTGCACTCAGAGGTAACGTTAGACACACATCCGATATATTCGCCATTATAGCAGATGTGCTATAGTGGCGAATTATAGCTTTCAGTTATACGGGTGTAAATAAGACGATCGACAGGCGAGAGACCACGCGTGCAGTGCTAGCGGGCTAAGGCTAGTAGTAGAAGTTCGGAAAGTTGGTTATAAGTAGCGATATCAAAGCAATCTGATTGTTTTTTATAAGGAATAGTATCCGCGATATGTTCACACGTTTGTAAAATTGGAAAATTTAGGTTTATAACTAAATGTGAAAGAAGAAAATCAAGGATTAGGAATCAATTCGACGGAGTTGTCTCAGTAAGCTTGTGTTAGGGTTAACGCATGCGCAGAATGAGTGATTCTCTATATTTATTTAATGAATATTATTATTGTTATTACAAGATGTATTGATGCGTACCATTTATTTGAATTTCTGGGTTACACCGACTTCTTGCTGCATTTCCTTTGAGTAAGTCAGACCAAGAATATTTCAATTCCACTACCATTTAATATCATCACAGTGGTGAAAGAATTGGATAATTAAAAATGAGAACACCTTATCTGACCTTGAGAAACATATGAGACCAGATGTACCAGTTACTGACATGAACATGGTATTTTACATCGAACATGATTTTGTTTTGTTGCATTATGCGTTCCTATGCATTTCCTTACGACTTTAAGTTCATATGTGCTCAATCATGAAGCGGACATTTAAGATGCTTGTCAGGTGTCTCACACAAAGCAGTGTGGAACAAAGGAGAACGCCTTCACCCACTGAGGTCTGCCCAGACAACCGCACCGCTGGAGGTGACAGGATTGGTCAAGAAGGGTCAGATTAACATTGTGGGGAAGGTGCCAGAGAAGCGGAAGTTTCTCCATGAAAGAATGACATGTCAAGTGAACAAGTCACAAAGGTCCAGATTGACTCTATGAACTTTGCTAACATCACAGGATCACAGGAAGAAAACCTGAACGCATTCATCCACCTGCTGGACTCAAGCTACACACACCTGGTGAGCTGTTCCCTCTGAGCTTCTACAGATGCTAACATTGCAAAGACAATTTTTGAGTTACATCTCAAGGATTACAATAAACGGCTTACTGTCACCCCACAAGTGTTAATCCGAATGTGACCCACGGGGATCAAGGCGGGACTGTAAGACTGGAAAAACTGGTTGAAGAGATATATCTGGACACTGGTCGAGGAAACAAAGGACCTTACTGCAAATTAACATTTGACTTCCCCCCTCTTCCCTTGAGACGAAAGTCTCACCTTATCCACATTCCATTCTTTCTCTCAGAGACAACTAAAACTCACTCAAGAATATGGTTTAACATGAATGATTATTATTGAGTATCATGTTTAGTATCATTTAAACGGTCTCAAGGTGACTGGTACAACTGTCTCATTCCCAAAGAGTAATACAAGGGAATAAGGTTTTCAGAATTTTAGAGAAACTGGCACACAAAGGAAGATAGGCAAATAGTCCTCCTGTCCCTCAGAGGCCAAGACTCTCAGCCTCATGTATTTCTGAATGTCGGGTTTGCATCTCTTTCTCTTATTCTAGAGCATTCAATGTTATTGTATTGATTATCTTTGTAACTGATTATGAAATTGGCATGATACATTTACCTGACACAATAAATTGTAAACATTTGATTTTATTCTAACAGACTTTATTTTCATTAATGAGTTAAAAAGAATCATCAAACATTCACTCAAATTTAATGATGCACAGATTTCATTAAAACCTTTTCATTTTATGGAGTCAGATGAAATGATGAGTTAATACATGATAAAATGTATTGCATTTAATCAAAAATCCCTTTGCCATGAGAAAAGACGGAACACACGTGAGACCTTCCCCGCTAATCGAATACCGCCATTGGATTGATATAGACGGGCCTTACAACCGCTTGAAGTAATCAGACAAATCATATAGGCTAAACAATAATGTTTTTAATGTATCTGTAAGTGTGCTTGTCTCTTTATACCGGACTGTCTGATATCCATATTTAGCTTTGCATATGTCATAAAAATAAATCAACTCTGGTTTTTCAGAAGCTTCCTCTGTTTCTCTGGCTGAAAATATAACTGTATTGGGAGAGAGCGCTCAAGCTACTCAGGTCATATTTTTGGTGGCATATTTCTAGAAATTATCATTCTTTCTAGATGTGATTTAAACCATCGCTACTGTCCTGTGACTAAACAAATAAACAGATTGAATAAGTAGGGTATGTGTGTCCTCTTTTTTGTGTAAAATATTTTTAATTAAGTCAATCTTTAATTAAGTCAATGTATCACTTTTTATTGTAAATCTGTGGTAAAACATCAATGCTTGGGTTTTAAATCTTTAAGTAAAAATCCCATTCTCCGCTCAAAACTGGACTTTAGTCCGTTACTAACCTGACGTAGATTTGCAGATCCAACATACTCTGAAATTATTGACTCTAGTAGATTAAGTCAGAATAAATTTAAACCTCACAATTTATAATTAGGGTAAATAAATCATGGCAATTACATAATCAATTCAAAGAAAATCAATACAAAACATAACACATAAAGACATAACACTGCAATTTCTTTCCAGAATGAGTTTGCAAATTACTTTTCAGAGCTATTTTATACGTGATATGCACTAAAGGTAAGTCCTCTTTTCAGTGTGTGTTCTCATGTGTGTATAACGGGTTCCTTTATGTGTGAAGCTCTTTCCACACTGAGGACAGGCGTAAGGTTTCTCTCCAGTGTGAAGTCTCATGTGACTCTTCAGACTTTCTTTTCGCGGGAAGCTCTTTCCACACTGAGGACAGGCGTACGGTTTCTCTCCGGTGTGAACTCTCATGTGAGTCTTGAGGTTTCCTGTGTTTGTGCAGGTTATTCCACAGTGATGGCACATAAAAGGCTTCTGTCCGATATGAGTTTTTACATGGCGTTTAAGACGTTTCTGGTCTTTAAATCTCGTCCCACACTGATGACATGTAAAACAGTTCGCTCTTAAGTGAAGCTTCATGTGCTGAGTAAGCGTTTCTTTACGTGCAAAACATTTTCCACACTGACCACACGTAAAAGGCTTCTCTCCAGTGTGAACTCTCATGTGAGCCTCAAGATTTCCTTTTCGATTCAAAGTTTTTCCACACAGTTTGCAGGTGTAAGCGCTCTCTCCAGTGTGAACGATCATGTGAGCATAAAGGGTTCCTTTATGTGCGAAACTCTTTCCACACTGATTACACGTGAAAGGCTTCTCTCCAGTGTGAATCCTCATGTGGACTTTAAAGTTTCCATGTTGATAAAAACTCTTTCCACACTGTTGGCAGGTGTAAGGCTTATCTCCAGTGTGAATTCTCATATGGACTTTAAGGTTTCCATTTTTTTTGAAACTCCTTCCACACTGTTCGCAGATGAACTGACTTCTAGTTCCTGTGTCTTGAGCTCTTTTTTCTGAGGAAGTATTTTCAGTCTCTGAGCAACTAAAAGATGTTTCTTCAGTTGTGAAATCATGGTGTTTTTGATTAAGATCTTGACTCTCCTCTTTCAGCGCCATCAAGTCTAAGGCAAATAAAGACAAATATATGTTAACCCCAGCTAATGGCAGAAAGCAACAGACATCAAAATATTTATACATGTAAAGCATAAACACCAACAATATACATAGCTGTAAACAGCGATAACAGGCTCAAGCACTACATTTCCATCGTCACACATGCATTAAGGTGGATAAATATAGGAGGACTGTTTCATAGTCTGTTGTATGTGCTACACTTCCTGCTGCCAGCTTTTGACCCTGAATCACAGTAGCCATGACCAAACCTACAACTTCAATGTGATCTTTATAAGACAATGCACTTAGAATATCCGAGACTCTTCCCATTTTACTTGCAAGACATTAATTTAACATCATCAATGTCTTGCCTGTTGGTGCGTCTCAATCAGCACTGAAGGGGTGGATTCTGGAATAAACTGCTGCTTCAATGTAGATCTAATGAGTGATAAAGTATTAATCAATATTTTTCCTTCTAAATATCAAATTAGTTGAATGACTTCTCTAGGCTTATGAGATTTTACTTTGTTATAGTTCTGATTTACCAGTGTGATTACTGAAATGTTTTTTTCATGTATTCTCTAATGTCTGTATTTGATATCTGAATGCAGTAACAGTGCTTGCTCATTTAGCCTGGCTTCCAGAAATGAAATATGAAAAGATGTTTTGTTTGAGAAAGGTCTTCAACATGTGTTAAAACATATCTGTTCTTCTAGCTCCCCCTGACAACTATAGGTCACAAGGGTCATTGGAACCAATAGTTTAAATGACCATTTCTTAAAGACTTTACCGTGATAGATTAAAGTGTAGCTCTCCTTGATATCTTGATGTTTTGAGAGGACACTCCTGTTTAAGGTTAGAGCCTGGCCAAATCCAACCTTGAGGAAGCTATGTGTCAGTGTGTGTGTGTGTTAGTCTTCTTGGTTACAGGGTAAAAGGAACAACTGGCATTATTGGAGATTGACTGAATTCTTGTTCGAGACAGGCTGGCAACCAGCAACCCAAATCTGTGACCTGGAAGGTCATTACGTGCCTAACTTCAGGGTCTGAGTGTCCGTTGCATAATCGATGGAGATATGCTTCAGTCTATCTGTTTATGTGTGGAAAGTTACTATGTTTGTACACTATGTATATTTCTTAGACAATGAGAATCATTCTTGGTGAAGGGTATAACTGCTGTGATCTTTGTAACTGTAAGCAGGGCGTCCTACAAACTCCATTGAGTCTTGAAGCTGACCTCTGCTGATGAAACTACAAACTATCTTCAGTAAAACTTTGCTTCAATTTATTATAATTCTGACTCCGGGTCTTCATTCATCATATCTGGTTCTGGGTCTTTGACTGTAAATCCCCTTACAGCTCCCTAGTTTACTAGTCAGGCTTCCGATCAGGGAGCCGGCCATTTTAAGGGTTGTCTCGATCACAGAATCCTACCAGTGCACCTGAACGGTCATTCTTAAAAAGTACCCCAATGCACTTTGAAAACCAGGAAGCATCAATGAAATTAAGAATAACTATTAAAGGGTTAAAGGATTAGGTCACCTCAAAATGAAAATTTCCTAATAATTTACTCATCCCAATGCCATCCAAGATATCCATGTCTTTCTTTCCTCAGTGGAAGAGAAAATAAGTTTGAGGAAACCATTTCTGGATTTTTTTTTGAATAATGGACTTCAATGGCAACCGACGTTTTGAAGTTGAAATCAATGCAGTTTCAAAGGTCTTTGAAGTGCTTCAACGGACTGTGCACGATCGAGGGTCTTATCTAGCGAAACGATAGGCCATTTTCTAAAAAATAAAAAAAAACTACAATTGTTCGGATTGAGCTGATCTGCAACGTGTCCGGGAACTACGTCATCACGTTGAAAGGTCACGCTCGATGTCACCGGGGCCGGAGGAAATACCGCCCCACTGTTTACAAACACCCAGGATACGCACACGCAAGGACCATTTTAAACAATAATATGACACAAAGACATAAATATGTCATTCAACATACAATACAATTTGAACTATCCTCCTTCGCACGGTCGCTTTGTAAACAGTACTGCACTGGCGACATCGAGCGTGACCTTTTACCGTGATGACGTACTTCTCAGCGCATTGCAGATCAGCTCAATCCGAACAATTGTACTTAAAAAGTATATAATAGAAAAAGAATTATTTTTCAATATAGAAAATGACCTATCGTTTCAATAGATAAGACCGTCTTCATCAGCTGCGATCATGCATAGCCCTTTGAAACTGCATTGATTTGGACTTTAAAACGTTCATTATTCAAAGAAAAATCTAGAAATGTTTTCCTCAAAAAAACTCAATTTCTCTTCCACTGATGAAAAAAAGACATGGATATCTTGGATGGCATTGGGGTGAGTAAATTATTAGGAAATTTTCATTTTGAGGTGAAATAATCCTTTAATTCACAACTCTGTTAAAATACATATTGTACACAATATGAACAATCATCTTATGTACATTATGTATTATAACAAATGTCTGCAGAGGGTGCCAACGGCCTGGTATTGTTTTACAGCAGATAAATTCCTTGTTTAATATTGGTCAAACAACATTTAATTAAAATGTTTAGGTATTGTTTACAAGTACAAGAACATGTGGACTCAGTGCAAGGGATAAAACTTTTTATTTGAAATCATGATGAACAGTTGGCATATTTAGTAACAGATTGATGTATTCTCCTGTGTTGGTATACGTTTATCAATGATTTATCTTACAAATTTAGGTTTAGCAATGATTTAACTTACATATCTGATGAAATGGTGCACATTGCATACCCAGATGAATGTTATAAGCAACCCAAACTCAAAGCATATGCTCCACGCACGTACATGCCAACAGTGTGAAGCACTGAGACCCGCTCTGAGATGAACGTAAATAATTAAACTCACAGGGCATATATTTATTTATTTATTTATTTGAATAACAGCCTTGTGAATTCACAATTGCACTATGCTATTTTCATTGGTTTTGATACATCGTGTCGCCTTAAAAACGGTCTAATAATCTGGCATTTTGCCAGTTACTCGACAGGTAAATTGCAATTGAGGATTTAAAAAAATAATAATAAAGTACTCGAATTTAATTGAGGAATCATGTCGGCCCTAATTGTGTTCATGTTGAATTGCAAAACTATGGTGGCCCACTACTGCACAACACAACGAAAACAAAATTGATTGATTGATTGATTGATTGATTGACTTTATTAATCCCACACTGGGGAAATTCCTGTGTTACAGCAGCTCCAGTAAAATATATAAAAGTAAAAATAAAATACAAATATAAGAATAAAACTGTATTTACATAATAACCAACCTTATGTAAACAGACAATCTATAAACACAAATATACAAATAAATATGCTAATAAATAACGGTAACATATTGCACAGTTGGAGGTGACACAAAGTAATAAATAGATAAGAAATATACATAATGCAAAATGTTGTCCAGTACTAATCAGCTACTTATCCGCAGCTAACAGTGCTAGTTCAACAACAGCTAACAGTCCTACATTGTGATGTTGCATTAAAAAGTCTAACTGCTACTGGGATGAAGGACCTACGGAAGCGCTCCTTCTTGCACTGAGGGTGCAGCAGTCTGCCACTGAAGGAGCTGCTCAGGGAGCTCACAGTCTCATGTAGGGGGTGAGTGGTGTTGCCCATAATAGAAGCCAGCCTGGCTAACATCCTCCTCTCCCCCACCTCCTCTATGGTGTCCAGAGGGCAAACCAGAACAGAGCTAGCCAAACTAGAGCAGAGCTAGCTAAAATATGAGTTAACACAGCAGAAACAAGCAACAATAAAACGGAAATGCTCCCTCTTCTTTCTGGGTGCATTAAAGCTATGCTAGAGGTCATTGTCAAATGAAATCCAAGTTTGGGGAATTTGTTTTTACTGTAGAAATAGTTTTTCTCCATTTTTTAAATAAACCCTTCAACTGCATTTATTGCTAATACAAATAATTTGTATTAGGGGTGTAACCATTCAGAAAATTCATGGTTCGATACGATACAGTGTATCGATACGGTTTCGATACAGAAAAAAACAAAGATTTAATATTTTAGTAGTTATAAACAAAGGTGTATTTTATTTTATTTTAAGTTTGCAAGGCTCTGGGTTAACATTTGATGGCAGCAATGTTACTAATAATGTCAAAATAATAATTCAAAAGCAAAATGATTAAAAAATTTATATTTAGGGGTGGAAAGGGCAGCCATCTACTGGTTTACGAGTTTTCCTACATCTAAAATACATCTACATTAAAAAATAACATTTAAATATGGTAATATTTAATTAGAGTTTTGAAGTACTGAAAAAAGAAGTTTGACGTACTTGAAAGCATTTTACTATTCCTGCCAAACTTCCATGGTTACAGTTAGTGTTACTACAGTAAATCCATGGTGAATGTTGCAGATCTGTGGACTTAAAGTCTATAACTAGTTCATTCATGGCACAATGTTTCTCCTGGTTTCCATGTCAGCACTAATCTAAAAGTGATCGTCTCTGGTTACTCACGTAACCGTAGTTCCCTGAGAGGAGGGAACGAGACATTACGTATGGGGAAATCCATTTCTCCTCGAATTATGAAGTCTGATTGAATAACTCTTTTGCTTGCAAATAGCCAATGGCGATCCCGCCATCACCTGATTGGCTGACACTCCTCAATATAGGTGACGGCGGGCGCCAAAATCCTCAGAATCTTAGCTGAACGAGAGAAAGGGGACTGAAGTCCTTTCCCACACGGCAGGTTACGTAATGTCTCGTTCCCTCCTCTCAGGGAACTACGGTTACGTGAGTAACCAGAGACGTTCCCTTATCGAGTCGGTCTCTCGACATTACGTATGGGGAACAATAAAACCCCCGCCGCGTGGGAAAAATCTGCCCTGCCCAGCTCACAACGAGCTAAGTAGCACAAGCACTAATCTCTACCTCTCACACAGCTCGGGATCAGGCACCGGACCTGGTTGAAACACTTATTGGCACAGAGCCAAGTCGGCACCCGCATCAACGTAGCCCCTCCCACATAGTTAAGCAACGCTGAACTGAAGTGAATGGGGAATGCAGCAATGTGATTGGTGCTTAGGAATACACTGCCGGCTTATGAATGCGGGCATAAAAGGGACACAATATATAGTGAGCATGATAGCTATTGCTAATAACTCGCACTGTCTGCAAGACTTGGTCGAAACCGCAGCTAGAGTGCGCGCCAGCCGGGGCGTGTCTGTAGCCTAGTCCAATGACAGCTCACCTCCCTCTCCCTGCACTGACAGTACATGTGGTGCGAATGAAGGAATATTCAAGTTATAGAATTTCGCAAACGTATTACGAGACGACCAGCCTGCCGCGAAACAAATGTCCTGAATAGACATGCCTTTCGCCCATGCCCATGATGACGCTAAACTCCTAGTGGAGTGGGCGTGCACCCCTATAGGGCAAACGGCTCCCCGAGAAGCATAAGCCAGTCGCACAGCCTCAACTATCCAGTGTGATAGCCTCTGTTTCGACAGAGCGCCGCCTTTCCTGGCACCCGCGTAGCAGACGAAGAGCTGCTCTTAAGTTCGAAAATGGCTAGATCTGTTCACATAAGCGCGCAGGGCACGCACGGGGCACAACGCGTGCTTCTGAGACACTGAAACACTGTCCTCATCGGGGCAAAATGCTGGGATTGTAACCACCTGGGCTCTGAACGGCGTTGAGAGCACTTTAGGCGAATATCCGCGCTTGGGTAAAAGTCTGACCATGCAATCGTCCGGTCCAAACTGCATACATGCACTGTTTACTGACAGGGCATGCAAATCCCCCACCCGTTTCCCACAGGCTAGCGCGAGCAGAAACGCCGTCTTGAATGAGAGTACTTTAATGTCGCTAGACTCAGCTGGTTCAAAAGGTGGGTCAGACAGCGCACTAAGCACTAACGACAGGTCCCATACTGGCATCTGACGAAGGCGGGGAGGGAAAAGCCGCCTCGCTCCCCGGAGGAAACTCGTTATCAAAGGGTGTTTCCCCACTGAATGGCCATCCAACACATCACGAAAAGCAGCAATAGTGGCTACGTAAACTTTCAGCGTAGATGGCGAACTGCCAACATCCAGACGTTCCTGTAGGAAGGTCAAAATAATGGAAATATCGCAATTCCTGGGGTCCTCCTTTCTGTCAACACACCAGTTAGCAAACACTTTCCACTTCAGAGCGTATAAGCGCCTCGTTGAAGGGGCTCTAGCCTCTGCTATTGTCTGCAGCACTCTCTGTGATACTCCGTGCTGATCTGCCACACATGCAGGTCCCACAGCTCCGGGTTGGGGTGCCATATCGTGCCCTTCGCCTGAGATAGGAGGTCTCTTCTCGGCGGTATCCGCCACGGGGGAAAACACGCCATGCTCACTAGCTCCGGGAACCACGGCTGGTTGGGCCATTTGGGCGCTACCAGAACCAACGCACATCTCTCCTCCCTGATCTTTTGCAGCACCAGCGGCATTAGCTTGATCGGGGGAAAAGCATACTTCCGACCTTTCGGCCAGCGGCTCGACAGTGCGTCTCCCTCTAGAGGGGCTGTCGCCAATGCAAAGTACAGTGGGCAGTGGGCGTTCTCCTGCGATGCAAAGAGGTCGATCTCCGCTTTGCCAAACAGATTCCAGATCATGTTTACCGTCTGCGGATGAAGCCTCCACTCCCCGTGAACAATGCCATCCCTGGACAGCATGTCCGCACCGCAATTCAAACTGCCCGGTACATGCACTGCTCGAATCGACAGTAGTACTCTGTCTGTCCATAATAACAGCCGCCTTACTAGCCCCTGAAGGGATCGCGAACGTAGACCTCCCTGGCGATTTATGTACGCCACCACCGCCGTGTTGTCCGTTCTGATGAGAACATGACGGTCTTTCACAAACGGGAGGAAAACCTGCAGCGCTAGATGAACCGCTTCCATCTCCAAGCAGTTTATATGCCAGCGCGTCTGGTCTCCTGTCCACGAACCGAATGCCGGTCTGCCATCGCAGAGGGCTCCCCAGCCTGACAGTGACGCATCCGTAGTGACCACTACGCGTCTGACCACTCTGCCCAAAGCAGCCCCCTGCTCGAACATGGTCGTGCCGAACCAAGGCGCTAGGGTCTCCAGACACGAACGTGTTATGATAAGGCGTTCCGTACCCGCTTTCCACGCCCGCGACTGTACTCGTTTCTGTAACCAGTGCTGAAGCGGTCTCATGTGCAACAAGCCCAGTCTGCAGACGGAGGCTGCAGCTGCCATCAGACCGAGTAGCCTCTGAAACATTTTCAAGGGGATGGCCCTGCCTTGAATGAATAGGGCTAATGTACCCTGAATTGACTGGATTCTCGACTCTGACAGCTTCGCGATCATAGCGCGTGAGTCCAGCACCATACCGAGGAAAGTGATGGACTGGCACGGTTGAAGCGCGCTCTTCTGCATATTGACAGACAGCCCCAAACCTGTCAGGTGAGCGAGGAGTCTGTGTTTGTGTTCCTCGAGGACACTCTCCGACCGCGCGATGACCAACCAGTCGTCGAGATAGTTCAGAATGCCCATTCCACTGAGTTTCAGGGGAGCAAGCACTGCATTCATGCACATTGTAAAAACACGGGGGGCCAGAGCCAGCCCGAACGGCAACACTTTGAACTGGTATGCCACACCTTCGAATGCAAACCGAAGGAAGCGCCTGTGATGCGGGGCTATCTGAATGTGGAAGTATGCATCCTTTAGATCCACTGCAATGAAGTAATCGTCGGGCTGAATGTGCGCGAGGATCTGCTTCACTGTTATCATTTTGAACGTGCGTTTCGCGAGCGCTTTGTTCAGTAATCTCAGATCCAAAATCGGGCGCATACCTCCGTCCTTCTTCGGTACTAGAAAATAACGGCTGTAGAAACCGGAATTTTTTCGCTCTTCGGGTACTGTCTCTACTGCTTGTTTGGCCAGGAGAGATGAGATTTCTGCCCGAATTAACGGGGCGCTCTGATCTGACACCTCTGTCATAATCACACCGCCGAAGCGGGGTGGTCTGCGAGCGAATTGGAGCTTATAGCCGCGTTTTATCGTGTTTAATACCCAATGTGATGCCGTCGGTAGCGTTGACCACGCGCTCAGGTGACTCGATAAGGGGGGCTTTGATGAATGCTGCGGCGGGGGCTGAGCGCCAGCCACCGGGGAAGCATTGACCGCTACATGAAAGACAGGTGACTCGTCCGCGGTCCTTCGCACGGGGACATAAATAGCCACCTTCTCGGGTTTCCCCGAGCTTCCGCTCTGCGAAACGTCTCCCGGGGGAGAGGTCTCGCTTATGACGCGGGTAATAGTGTAGGGAGGAAGAAAGCTCTTTTGCTGAGACATGTAATGCACTTTGTTTATTGAAACAGAACACAGCGGTTTCAAAACATTCACGTCGAACTCTGGGCGGGAACACGCCCTCTTCGCAGCGGGTCCGACGAACACGTCCCGCGCTCTCTCCTCCCCAACACGCACATCAGAAACGCTGCTCCTTTTTGCCCGCCGGGCGCCCTTGGCTGCTAGAGGCCGGCTTCGCACCAAAGCGGGGCTTCCTGAACTGCCTCTGGCGGAAGGGAGGCTCTGGCTCGCGACGCTCTGCCGCGCTCGGGGACGCGCGTCTGGTAGGTCCCGCCTGGCGCTGCGCAGAAGAAGATCTGGATCTCGCTGCAGGGGGGGCTTGGGACCGTTTCGGCAATAGATGAGGCATCATCCTGGATTGCTTGACGGTCTCGGCGTACTTATCAGATAACGACTCCACCGCAACACCGAAAAGGCCCGTAGGGCTTACCGGTGCGTCCAGGAACTGCTTTTTATCCCCATCGCGCATCCCCGACAGCGTCAGCCACAGATGGCGATGTAGGGCCACAAGACTGCCCATATTTCGGCCGATTCCCTGGGCGACCTTTTTAGACGCCGCCAAAGTGAGGTCTGCCGCCGTGCGCAGTTTCCTGAGCAACTTGGGGTTTCCTTCATCCAGGGACCCTAGAAGTCGCGTCTGGAAAACCTGCAGAATTGCCATCGTGTGGAGGGCAGATGCTGCATGTCCAGCTGAAGTGTAGGCTTTCTCCGCCATGTGTGCAGTAGCGCGACATGGCCTGGAAGGCAGTTGGGCGGTCTTCCAGCCGGGAGAAGACGCTAGATGAGCCGCGATGGCATCCTCGACGGGAGGCAATCGCGCGTACCCCAATTTCTCCGCCCCTTCCACTGAAGTCAGCAGCTGGGTACCTTGTGCATGGGCTCGGGCTGAGTAAGGGGAGCGCCATGATCTGGTGAGCTCCTCGTGGACCTCAGAGAAAAAGGGGGCGGGTCTCCGCGGGGCTTCAGCCTGACGGCCCGCGCCGAGGAAGGAACCATCCATCCATCTCTTGGACGGCAGCTCCTTGGGCGCCATCCACTCTAGCTCCATATCCGCCACAGCCTCGGTGAGGATGGCCATAAGCTCCGCATCCAAAGAGGCGGGGGCGCCTTCAGACGGAGCCTCGGACCACACTCCTGGGTCGGAGGCATTGGTAGACATGGCGTCGTCATCGTCATATCCAAACGAGACCATTTCCCGCGCTTCCTTAGGAGGGCGGTAACAGGCCTCAGAGTAAGTTAGGGGCTCTGCTACTTGAGGATGGCGTGGGTGTTGGGCCGACGTCAGCGCCTCGACAGAATCCACGGATGGGGTTCTCTGCCGTCTCCCGGTTCGCGGCTCGACGGCGGCAGACTGGGGAGAGGCAGGAGATACAAGGCCGTCGTTACGTGTAGCGGCCAGCCTTGCACGAAGGATCTTGATGGGAAGCTCCTCACAGGCACGACATCCCGATCCCTCGAGTGCCGCCTCCGCGTGGGCCCGGCCCAGGCACAGCACACAGTTCTCGAAATCGATGGGTCCACCACACATGCGGCAAAGAGACATATTAATATAATCCACCGGAACGCGAGAGGGGAAAAACTCCTTAATATATTCCGCTCTGAATGCGTACATCAACGGTGAAACAGACTCGAGTGAAGAAAAAAGATTCTGAGGATTTTGGCGCCCGCCGTCACCTATATTGAGGAGTGTCAGCCAATCAGGTGATGGCGGGATCGCCATTGGCTATTTGCAAGCAAAAGAGTTATTCAATCAGACTTCATAATTCGAGGAGAAATGGATTTCCCCATACGTAATGTCGAGAGACCGACTCGATAAGGGAACTATGGTTAATAACAGAGAAATGTGAATGCTTCTCACTAGATCTTACAGCGATGTTATTACTTCTGTGGTGAATTCGAAAGCTTTCTTTACTGGATCTCTTAGCGCTGTGTCGTAACAGTGTCGCTTGATCAAGATCACTCGCGCTGCAATGACATTGATGGTCCAAACTCATAAACGGTCCATTAAGCACAAAATAGCATAGTTTTGTTCCGCTTTCATTGCGTTTATCATTTGATGTTGGGCAACGTTGTGGTGGTCGCGCCAGCGAGACTGCTAACAAAATTTTGGTCAGCAGGAAAAATGCGGTTAAATACGAATACGTGTATCGTTACACCTCTAATAGCTATGCAAATTGTATTGTTTAATGTTGTTTTTCTTTATTCATTTTCATTATGTATTTTGTGAAGTCAGAGTATGTTGTACATGTGCACAGAGCAGAGATGTTCTACTGATGACGATACAGCAAATGTGTACAGTTGGCATGTTCTTTACAAGGAGAGGAATATTTTTTAACTGATCCATATGTACAAATGTTTACACCGAGGGATAGTTTCATAATATGGAAAGTGGATTGTACCAGGTGTAAGCATGAGGTACGTTCCATTTTAAACATAAGCAACATGTTTTGCTACCTTACAAGGAAGTTGTAAGTCCCTCAGTGGTGTATATAAGCTCAATCCTTACAGTGTAACCTAGGGCCATATGATTTCCGTGATGGGGAAAACGCGGACGGAATCACGGAATTTACACATGAAAACGGAATTATCTTATGCACGCGTAATTTGCATTTTGTTGACATTAAATAAGATATATTTTTTTCAATAAATAAATAAACTTCCTTCTCATTTTTCAGTTTAAAACAACAAACGTAGAAAGGTCTCTGCCTAAACCGTGGCCAAATAGCATTGTTAAACATGTTGCCTAGTAACCATACGTCCTCACGTTCACGCGTAGGGTAAAAAAATTTTTTCGAAGCGAGTGGCAATAACTATGACGAAAATCTATTGACAATAACGAATAACAACCACTGATCTATATAGAATGTCTATATATATATTTCAGTGATAAAAACTAGACGAAAATGTAACTAGATAGTGACGATTTAGGAAGCGATCCAGTCAGAACTGATGTCTTGCGTTTGTGGGAGATGCGCACATTTGTATACTGTAACGCGCTGATCTACCCAGCGGTCTCATAAAACGTAAAACAAATGTAAACGTCTGGGAGAATGAATAGAGCAGGCGATCTGAATTAGAGTGATGATGCAAAAAAGAGCTCTATTCGGTAACACCCGACCTGAAGCGTGCAGCCGAGCACAATAGACACATATTCAGCGCGCGAGTACTGAATTGAGCTCTCTTTCGTGTTTGAATGGACGAATACACACAACATTATGTCTAAATGTGCGTTTTGGAGAGTATTCATGTAAACTATGTCGGTTATGTCTTAAACAGTTGTGAGTGTATCGGATGTGCTGCATTAGTGCAATTGGATCCGCATGTCATCATTGGACATGATCCGACGTCTTAAAGTGACAGTGGGTAATAATCCTAAAGCGGTCCGTGTCATTAATATTGGTCAAGCAACAAAAGAAAAAGAGAAAAGCATTCACTGTTTGTTAATAGCTTTAAGGATTAATTATATTTAATTCATAAAAATAAATATGTCTGCTTGAAAGAATAAAGTCAGGGGTAAAGATGAGATGATGAAGATGGTAAAGGCCAGTTGATTCAAATATGATGTTTTTTTTTTTGTTTTTTTTGTAGATAGAAAATACATTGTTCTGCATCATCACTGATGATGATGGGTTAACACTGTACTTTAAGGCTGTAATATGTCATTGTGTTGGCTTTCTGTCAGGCACATATCGTTGTTTCAATGTTTCTGTCTCCCTGGAGCATGGCTGCATTTAATCTTTAATTTAATATTCATCAACCCTACCATGTAACTTGTTACCTTCATGTTACTGTTATTTTTGGCCAGATATTTGTTGAAGGTTTGGCTGAATTTAGGAGAATTTTGAATGTGCTTTGCTGAATATATTAACAGTTTAAATAAAAAAGCTGAATTGTGAGTTTGTGTAACTGGATTTTTAAAGGTCAATACTGCTTAGAAGTGAAAAGAAAACAAGAAAATCCGAAAAATCCGAAAGGGCTAAAAATAAATCCCAAAAAACGGAATTTGGAAAAAAATAAAACGGATTTCATAGGGCCCTAATAACCCAGAGAAACAGCTGGCATGAGGGGGTGAGGGAAGAGTAACACAGAGAAACACAAAGGCATAATGGGGTGAGAGGAGAGAGAAATGGGGAACAGAGAAATTTGGGATGAAGACCACCTCTCATGTAACCTTATTCTTCTATGCCTGTTTCTCTCGTATGTCTGACACATGAGTTTAAGAGATCTCTTGGTGAAATAACTGGTGTAACTTCCGTGATTCAACCATAGCGGGGAAAGCTTCGTTTTCAAATCTACAGTAGCATTACATTTACCTCAGTGTCCACAGAGAAATGAACTCTAAAGAAGAGCATTTCGCTAAATACATGCACAATAGTAGCCTATATATTTCTTATAGTTTACTTAACTTGTTAGTTATGTCGTAAATATTTAGTGTATGTTTAAATGAAACTGTAATGAAAACACTTTATGACAGCCACTGTGTAAATTATTACATTTCAACGAGTTTTAGAATTAGCTGTAGAAGTTAAAGAGGCTATATGCGTTTTTCTGAAATTTAAACTCGTGACTGACACCTGTGGGCAAAAAACAGAACTGCTCTTCCTTTCTGCTCGCTCTCGCAGCGCGCTCGTACGTGCACACTTCACAAGTCATCTGCTACAAGGAGGTCAACATTATGTGTACAGAGGTAAGAACAGTCAAATACATATATTCCATTGCACTGCTTGCGAGTGTAGGCTACTTGCTGACTAGCAGTGGTGGCAGAGTGATCTGAAACGTTTAACATGAACGCGCTCGACGTCACATCCGCAGACAGCGCGGGAAAAATCCGACCCGACAGAAAATAGGAAAAATAGGATCCAGGCTTATAGGTGCACCCACTGTGAGCGGACAAGGTGTCAGTATGCTCAACAGGAGACGTTTGAGTCATAAATGGTAAAATAAAAAGGCTATTGTTACATTTATTTTGGGGAAAAAGCTGCATATAGCCCCTTTAAAGTAAAAAAAATAAATGTACATGTTTCCATACAATTTTGTAGATTATTATATCCAAAATTAAATAGCAATTGAATTTAACATTTTAGGCTCTGTTGTTAATTGTAGCCTTTAATATTGTAGTAATATGGCTCCCTGTAGTTTTACAGCATTAGCTGAGCTAGATTTTTATCCTTAAAGGGACAGTTCGTTCAAAAATGTAAATACTGTCATCATCAAACCTGTATGAATTTCTTTCAATTGCTGAATGCAAAAGAAGATATTTAGTAGTGTGTTGGTAATCAAAGAGACTTGAGGTTGAATAAATGATGACAGAATTTTCATTTAGGGTGAACTATCCCTTTAAGAAAATGTATTATAATTAAAATTATTTAAAGACACAATTTGTTCAGTTGCACTGTTTAATAAAAAAGAAAAGAAGCAATTTAATGTTTAGTGTGCGTGTGTGTTTATGTTTTGGTAAGTATGAACTTCTCCGCTTCACTTGAAGGTATTATACTTGCTTTAGGCTGCGTTTACACCTGGCATTAACATGCGACCTGTATCTGGATGTTGTCCACATACACATTGAAAAGACAAGTGTAAACGCGTTTCTGATCGGAATGTCATCCGATCAGCGTGTCCTGGTTCAGAGGTAGTCGAGGACGCATTGTGATCGGATCTCAGTGTAATGTAAACGCAATCCAGCCATCGTGTCTGCATTCACAGGTGGACGTCATTTAAATCCCCGCCCAGTCTCCCCACGTGCTGTCAGAAAATAATGACCAGACGCAGTTTAGACAATAAATTAAACCACATTTGAACCTTCTGTGTCATTTTTTTTTTTTTCATTTTAATTGTGCAACATTATCTGAACGAGGCGATCGCCTGTACAATCACAGCTGTGAGTCATGAGATCTTAATGAAGAGCGTGCGCTGCTTTGCCAGAGGAATAATGGGAATACACTTTTTATTTTTTTAATGTTTTAAATGTTGAATGTTTTTGTTGTTTCAGCATGTTTATTAATGTCCCATTTCTGTTAATATAGCCATTGCACACTATAACCTTAAACCCCGATGATCGATGATGTGACTTAACATGATCAACCCAGATATTTTTTTTTATAAAATAATAAATATCTTTTTTTAGATATATTTAATTTCAGTTATTTTTGTATGATCAGCTCTGAAATATTCCTTCATTCAAAAAACGTAATTTGATATAAGACTGGAGATTGCATAGGAAAGTACATTGGGACATTGCTTAATTTGTATCATCTTTATTCTTAATTTGGCTACTGACCTAATTTAAATATTATGCAAAAACAGAAATCCGATCGGTTATCCAGATACAGAGGCTACTTAATATGAACAAATGTAAACGCACCATGTCCAGATTGGCTAATGATCCGATCTGCTTGATCGGATCACGGTGATCGCATGTTAATGCCAAGTGTAAACGCAACGAAGTGTTTGTATGGTCATGTGATCTCATGTCTGACGCTACATGTCAAATAAACCCACTTTATTTAGGACACTCATATGATATTCTCATTTCTATAGAGCTGGGCATTTTAATAAGGATCAAATACACCAACCTGTTTGTGTCTCAGTTTCTTCTTGTTTCACTCTGAATGTTTCTTCGATCTTCACGTCTTCACTCTCCTCTTTAATAAACGCCATCGTTAACAGTGAGTCACATTGATCTCAGTCGCTTCACCTCTGTGTTTTGTCCTGTTTAAGATGAGAATAATTAACAGAAAGAAAAATAAATCCACTCTCTGTGTGTCTCAATCAGCTCTAGTTCAGTTCACTGGTAAGAGAGTCAGTCAGAGAGAAAGTTAATGGACTTATGGACAAAAAAAAAACACTCAAAACTAAATCTCAAATGAATTATGATTTATAGTTAGTGTTTAATTATTTATATATTAGATTACACTTTAATGAAAGCTTGCAGTTGGTTTTCATTACTCATGTTGTGTTGTTTTTATTGCATTTACATTGTTTTAACCAGCAGATGACGTCAGTGTGTGTCATCATGCAGTTAAATTAAATTAAATTAAATAAAAAAAAAACCATCAGTTTCTCTCATCACTATTTACAACTGACCAAATTCGTGTTTACGAACTGATTCACGAACGATATTGGGAGCAAAATTAGACGCTCCTTTTCTTTTACTCAATGCGGATGCACTTTACTCACAAGAAATAACGTGCATTAACTTTAGATAAGGCATTACAATGTTACATTCAATAATAAATAATTACATTTAGATCGCTTGCAAAAACTATAAAATTCACGGAATGGTTTGCATCTATTTAAACGGTTTAAAACACTAACCTTTATTCAGCCAAATCACAACAGTTGCAGTAGCGCGGCGCAGCCATATGACGTCACTTTACCGCAGCATAATAAAAGTCCTGTTCACACGCTAAAATGTGCATGGAAATTACATGCAAGAACAAACAAAACAAAAACACACACACACACACACACACACACACACACATATAAATAATAAAACATACCAGAAGTATTCATTATAAAACATTTAAATACATGTCTAATTGTGTGCTGAAAATAACTGCTTATTAAAGTGTTTGTAACACGGAATATTTGAGATTCTAAGTCATGAGGTTGGCAATTTATTTTTTAATTATTATTATCAGGTTTTTTTCACAAGCCATTTTGTCATTTTTGTTTGATGCATTTTTAGTGCCTTAGCAAAAACTATTACTTTCACACAAAACATGTTTGTCTATAAATTAAACCATTATTAGGGCCACAGATTATTCAAAAACAAATGAATGAATCCTAAATGTATATAATTGCAATTGTCTTTTATCCACATTAGCATGCACAATACAGGTGGATGTGTTACATGATCTGACTTACATTTAGGGGTTTTATTGCAGTACATTTTCATCAATCTTTTCTCAAGGTCAGCATGTGTCGTTTCAGCTCTTTCCAGTCTTTTGGAGTGACTCGTGAACATCTGCTTTCACATTGCTTGTAGGGGTAAAGAGAAATATCTGACCATTTTGAGCTCTGAACAAACTCAGCCTAATGTCAAAATCACAAAAAAATCTAAGGGTTTTTTAAACGACAAATGGAGGTTATTAAAAATATACAACAGACACAGACAAATAGAAAGCTATTTGTGTTTCAGTGGGACAGCATCAAATACTGTGACACAGCCTTAAACATTGACATAAGATCAGTTAATGTAAGGTTTGTTTCATTGTGATGTAATATTTTGTTAATGTATAGTTGTACACAATACTCCACATCTATGGAACACTTAATTATGTATATTTGTAACATTTGCTGCTCAAGACTGGAATTTTGTTTCTGCAACAGTAAGTAAATAAAGATTTTTTTGTGTGTGTGTGAACTATCCCTTTTAAACTCATACTTGAGTGTGAAACCTTTTCACTGCCACTGAGCACAAAAAGTAATTTCATTGGTAAAATTTTAATTTATCCCAGTCAGAAACCCTTTCAGCAAAGTGACTTCATCGTTACATTTATAATACATCCCTCTCGAAACCCTTATAGTCCTTGGGCCAAGACCCAAAATTTCTCGTATTGGTACCATCTGGGTGGGCAAATTCTAGTTGCGATTTTTTTACATCCTATGCACCCCTAGATAATGTTTTGACATGATAACCCTTGCCAACTGGCAGCTCAGTAGTGGTTATGACTGCTTGAAGTGACAGACCCCTGTCAGCGGAAAAAAATAGTAAAAGTACCTTCCATGGAAATGTGATGCGATCTGGGAAAACCCACCACATGGTGAAATGTGACATATTACAGGTTTTGAGACCATATTAAAGCTGGGTTCAAGCCCTTTTTAGATCTGTTTTTATTTATTTTATCGTTTGTCTGTAACGAAGGTTGTGGTTATCTGAAGTCGGCTGATCGCTATTATTTTCAGAAACGGAATTTTGAGAAAAATAGGTTTAATTAACTGTCACGTCCTGCTAGCGGGACAACTGGTGCTCTTTTTTATTGCCTTTTTTCATATCACATATTTTAGTAATCCTCATAGATCAGTTATCATTCGAAAGCTTACGATCTCAAAATTCATCCTGTGAAAACCGTTTTGAAATTGGACGATTGAGAGGCGAGCAAGATCTTTTAAGCGAGCAGCTACTTCAGACTCCGTTGTTCTCTTGTGCTCTGCTCCGCATCACACCACACGATAACGTTGGATAAAAATAAATAAAAACTTGCGTGCCGTTGTAATTTACACAGGACTGGCGGGACCTTTATTCTGTTATGTGGTTTATTTTGATAGGTGAAACTGTCTTTGTAGTGTTAAGAGAAGGAGAGCTAAATGGGCGATTTTGTTTTTTTGCACCTCCGCTCCCCCGTGCGTGTTCTTAAAGAGAAATAGTCTTTTCAGCTTGCCACAATAAATCGCTATTTTTCTGCACTAAATTAGTGAATTTTCCCAAGATATATTCAGAGATGATAAACAAGATGTTATATAGTAATAATTTATTGAAAACCCAATTTTGACAAAAAACTGACATTCGATCTATTTTTAGACCTTACTGAAAACGTACCAGTGCGACATCCGACGGGTTTTCCTAGATCGCATCACAAATAATCTGGTTCATCCAGTTGATAATTTATCAAGTGGTTCATTCATCACGAATTAAGTAGGTTCTAAATTAGTGAAATAATGAGATAAAGGCAATAATTCCAAAATACATGGCTAAATTTGGGAGTATTAGCATGTCAAACCGCAATACCACAATATCATGAAAGAGCATTGAGACGATGATTGATGAGCAAGTCAAAGATTAGAACAACCACAATGTTTTATGTATGGTGAAAACAAAGGTCATTACAAAATCATCACAAAATTTCAATAAAGTACTAGTCATCATCGTCTTCGGTATCAGACTCTGACAGCTCTGGAGCGGGCTCCTCCTCACAAGGTTGATTAGTACAGGTTTGCAGCTTGCACAGGTTGGTGCACCTCAGGCTGTTGGCGAGGCACGCGCAATCAGGTAGCTTGCATGACCTGGTGCACTTGCAGGATAGTAGCTGCAGGACGGCGTCAGGTGCTGGGGTGCCTCGCATCCACTGGATTGTCAGCTGCCCTTCTTCATCTGTGTTCCACCCATGCTCATCGGGACTCGGCACAGCCGGGATGGTTTGCAGAGACCGCCTCCAGACTGCAGCCTGGTAGTTGGCTCGAATGGCGTGCATGAGGAGGCAATCTTCGCATGGAGGAAGCTGGCTGGATTCAACCTCTCCTCGCCTGACACAGAATAGCTGGTAGCGAAGAGCGTTGACCTCTGCAGTGCTGGTTGATGGCACATACATCTTAGAGGTGGTTGCCTGCAGCTTCTTGAACAGCTCATCAGATACAGCCCATGACCGACCGAGCTCCAGGAAGGCTTCTCGACAATCTTCCTGTGATTTCATCTGTTTCAGGGCACCCACTTTGCCACATCCCGCAAATGCACTGACAGTGTCGCAGCCAGTGAAGGCATGCATGCCGAGCAGGGCATCTGCGGAACTGCTGCCGAGAGACTGGCGCATAGGATATGTCAATGTACCTCATTTTGTTCTGGGTGCCGCTCTTCTGGAACAGTGGGCATGGGATATCTCCGCTGAAGGCCACACCCAGAACCAGAACATCTGTGTCGTCAGCTGTGATGATCACCGCTTTGTAGCCTGACTCTGCTGCATGAAGAGCATGCAAAAGCATGCGCGTGTCCGCTTCCTCCTGTGATGATTTCAGCTCTGTTGCCTCTTCCCAGTGCTCTTTATCCAGCTTGAAGCAGTCTTCGCCACATGTGAGGTACAGAGTCTTGTCTTGGAGCTTCTCTCTGTGTTTGGGCTCTTTACATTCTTCAACCAGAGCAGTCGTCTCCACTGCTGGATCTTGTGGCCTGACACAATGTTCTTGAACTGAATTCCTGTGTCTGTGCCTCTCTTAGCCCTCTCAGCATTTTTGATTGACATGTCCTTGTACACATCAAAGATAACATCTATACGCTGGCTCTTCCCCCCTTCGTGCAGCACCTTGTCCAGAGCTGTGACAGCCAACTGCGCAAAGGTCTTGTCTTGGCCCTTCAGTTTCTGTAACAGGCTCATTCCATCAATGACTTGGTTGTTGATGGCTCTGGGATTTTCTCAGCTGGGGACACGCTCTTCTCCAATTCTCTGGCCGAAGCTGCCTTGTTTGTCTTGCGTAGAGACCCATCCCTGTTAGCTAGGGCCTAAGGCAGAGGTCCCAGAGGATGAGCCAAGACGTCACTCATGTGTAGTTGTCGGCTCTGTGCCACCAAGATCATGTGACCAAAGAGGTTTCTGTCGGCCTTCAAGACTACCTGCTTGGTTTGCTCCTGGCTGCTTCGTCGCTTCTTGATCTCTGAGAATTTTTTCAGCTTTTTCTTGGTCATCGTGTCGTAGAAATGTGTCACTCTTGTTTCCAGACGTTCTGTCTTGAAATTTTGGTAAGCCTCTTCTCCAATCTTCTTGGCCTCAAGTAGGTCATTTGCCACATCAGGTGGGGCTACAGTTGCAGTTGACAGACTGACAAACTCTTCTTGTTCTGGACTGAATGGATTCTGCCAGCAAATTTCCAGAAGATCAACGATGGACTGGACATCTGCCTCATCTCTTCTGATCCTGGGCGGCTGTAGGTCTGGATGATTCAGCTGAGAATCACCCCGACTGACCATCTCTCTCAGCTTTCTTAGGTATGTGCTGCGGTACTCTGCTGTCAGGTAGTACTTCGAGACAGCTCCGGGCTTGAGGCTGAAGCCCTTTGTTCCTCTTGCTGTCTGCGTGTCCTTGTTGACGGTCTCCTCAATGGTCTGGTCGACTGGTATACGCCCGAAGGGGTTTCTGCAGCCAATCTGGACAGAGAAGCCTCCTCGTGAGAAGTGCTCATGGACATCTGGGTGGTCAACAGGCAGTTGCTTCATCGTGGCATAGTAGTAGGGCAGGAAACGGGCGTAGTTGAGCTTGTCATAAGCGAAACACCAGGGAATAATTTCTTGGATGCATGCAAGATGCAGCATCCAGTTGCCTTCTCTGGAAGCGCGAATCAGTCCAAGCATGATCTCTGTTATGTCAATGTAGGACATCCAGAAGGATGCAAGGTTATGCTGGTTTCGCAGAGATTCCAGGTAGACTTGGAACATTTGCATGGTGCGGGCGCATGCTGCATTATCAAGAAGCTTGGTGAATGCCTCCTGCCTGATATCGTCGCTGAAGCTGACAATGCTCTCCAGGGCTTCCTCCAGCTGACGGAGCTGTGTAGGGTGTTTGACCTCTAGCCAAGGTAGGAAGCCTCTCCAGGCAAGGCGCATAAGTGCTTCGTAGACTATCTTGTGCCTCAGATTTGATAGATCTGGCGTGCTGTAGTTCCATCTTTAAAGAATGCGTGGTTTTCACAAGCTCGGCCATGGTCAGGCTGTCGGGATAGAGAAGAAGCCTCCCATTGTCATCAGATATGATATGAATGGACTCAGCCAGCTCACTTTCCACTCTACGGCGAAGGTGTTTCTTGGTTGAAGGCTTGATCTCGGTGACAGCAAGGGCCTTCATGGATGACTCGAATCGTGATGCAAGGTATGTCATCGTCAGTACCTGTGGGTTTGTAAAGAGTTCGTTCCGAATGTACGAGAACAGTTCCTCATTGGAATACTTTTCTGCTGTCTGATATAGTTCTTCTGCATTCCCACTGTGTTCCTTTGCCTTGGAGCTGGTGGCAGGCTTGGCGACACGCGTGTATGCTCGATAGCAGGATCTGTGATAATGTCCCTCAGCAGCAACAAGCTCTCTACTAGTGATAGCAAGTATCCGCTGGTCTAACTTGATGCCTGCTGCTTTCCGGATCCGGTCATCTGCACGTACCTCTGAACATTGTATGAGAGGTTCCCTCGTGTTTTGTCCCTTATGGTACTTGCTTGATTTCACACAGAAGATACACAGTTCATCATAAACCCTTGACGTGCTTGGAACACCCCGAGATGCCCTTCTTGAAGTCCCTTCTTCTGCATTCTCAAAAGCTGAGGAAGATGGCTCTCTTGTGATAGCATCTAAGAGTTTCTTCATCGTGAAAATGCTGCGGCACTTGCGATGATATTTTTCTCTGAATTTCTCGCTTGCTCAACTCTTTGGCAATGTCCAGAATTGGGATATGTCCTCTTATTTCTGCTGCTCTCAACAAAGTTTTCCATGAGTCCAGGTTTTTGGGTGACACCAAGTGTGAGTCGGAATCCTCGTCAGAGCAGTGGATGATGCAATCCATGCGGGACCGCTTCCTTGGCAGGATGCCTTTGCCGGGACTTGCCGAATCCATCACTTATTCAGAGAACCATCAAACCTTGCAACCTACAGGAATAACAAAATCAGTGAGGACTTCTACTATGTGGAAGACATCTCACAAAATGAAAGATAATTTATTTGTCTAATGATAGGCCCTAGCTGCTGAAACTTAAGTACTAATAATTAATATTAACCCTCTGGGGACTAAGCCCTTTTTGGTCCGTTTTCATGTTTTCATCTGTGTGTAACGAATGGGTGTTTGTGCAGCTGTATGCTTAACGTCAAATTAAAAGAGCACATTCATATAAAACGTTGATTCAACTGACTTGAAACTAACGTTAACATTACCTGTGAGTTAAGCGGTTGCGTGACATTCATGTTAATACTAGGTATAAAGGACATTATAAAACCCCAATTTGCCCTCCAGGTGGGCATTCCGTCACGTGAAAACTATGAAATAACCGTCCAGTGAGTTTAGTCCAGTGTAAGTTAATTAATTTTAAGGTAATTTAGTTTACTTCCATTCACATTGAAAAGTTGCCACCAAAACCTTTACAAAACCTCTAATCAAGATTAAAAGCCTAAAGTCTAGTCAACCTAACGTTACCTCTAAGTTAGTTAGCCTAACAGTTGAGATGCTAACTGACTTTTCCCGAGGACACTAAACCATCAAGTAAATATTCAACGGAAGCGTGTTATTTACATGAAAGAATGTGTCAGAAACAGTTTAATGTACTATTTGTGTAATTTTGGGGACTAAACTTACCTGAAATTTGCGAAAACAACAGTGAGAGACGGAGTTGCTGCTTGTTGTCAGTTGAGCTCCCCGCCTGTTTCCATGGTAACTCCAGTTCAAATCTGGTTCAAATGCATCTGGAATGTTCATTGCGCACGCCCATTAAAATACGTAGAAGTCCCGCAGCATTGCTGATACGTTCAGCAATCAAAAATAACGTCATAAAGACGTTCCAAGAATGTTGTTCTAAGAACGTTTTCTCTCAACGTTACAAGAACGTAAATAACGTTATATGAACGTTCTGAAAACATTATTTTAATAACGTTTTGTACTAACATTTACACAACTTTTAAAGAATGTTAGTGAATGTTCTGGGAACGTTCCCTGTTAGCTGGGGTGTTTATTTTGTGGTTAGAAAACGGCAATATAATAGCAATGAATGTTGTGACCAAGATAAATACAGATTTTGGAATATAATGGGGTTTCTGGGCATATGTGTTAATATTTAGGCCTACCTGAAATTCAACATTTCTTCTTTTCTTGTGTTACAAAGCTGAAACCTAATACATTCCACATGAACCTGATAACAAAACTAATTCAAATATATTATAAAAAAATTAAGAACAAAGCGTCCAATAGTAGACAGCGTAGAGTCGACAATACATGTGTTATTTTTCTTTTCTTTTATATTTTTTACATCTCAAAAACAATGTTCAATTCAAAGTTATCGACTTTATTATGCCTATTAATATGTACAACATATTTTAGTTTGCTTGGGATTAATATTAGATCACTGTTATTACGGTAATGGACGTTTGTGTATTTTTCAAAAATAGTTCTAATACATAAAAGTAGGAAAATGACATTCTAAAAAACTTATAAAAAGCTGGGCCTGTGGAAAGGTTATCATATTATAATTAACTTATATTAACCCCATAAACAATTTAGTATAGTTATGGTTTTGCCCACCCAGATACCAGGTACCAATATCTGGTCTGGCCCATGGACTATTACGGGTGAATGACTTGATAGGTTGCAGCAGGCCGAGGTGCGCAGCAAAACTATGAAGTTTAAACAATAATTCATTGTTTTTATGTTTTGGAAAAATTGTAAATATAATCTGAATCATATAAACAGTCAGAAAACAACATTTCAACAGAAAACAACATTTAAAATTACAAGTCAAGTCACCTTTATTTATATAGCGCTATACAATACATATTGTTTCAAAGCAGCTTTACAGAGATAGCAGGAAAATGTTTTATTTCAGGCTGTTGTTCAGATGAAGTCAGTTCAGTGTTGATTCAGTTGTTAAGATCATCAATTATTAAATTAGTTCATTTCATCCACAAAGCAGCTCTGTAGAAAACAGTGATGTCATTGTCAAGCTTGGATAGTTAAAACAATACAAAAATGGATATTAACATTTTGCAAAAACCTTCTGAACTTGAGTTGAAGATGAGTTGACCCAGTCTTGTGTGTATGATACTGTGGAAAAGAGGAAACAGTATCTGATATAAATACAGTATATTTTCTGTGAAATAATTTGCTATATCGTATTTTCCGGACTATAATAAATTGTGGGGGCTTTTTTTAATAATCTAAAACATGCTGTGATTTATACTCCAAAGTGATTTAATGCATTTAATGATAAGTAAGCAAAAAGCAAACAGATTTTTTTAAAAGATTCAGTGATTCTGAGAAGAATCCACTTCAACATGCACAAACCAGGTAAGACTGATCATCTAAAATGGTTCTGTCAAAAATTATAAAGCTAGCTATATTGAGTTCAATAATAGTTTTTGATACATATATTTGATTCTTATCAAACAAAAATGTGGAAAAAATGGTTTGGTATAGAAAAGTTCCAGAGACCACTGGTAGGTAGGTAAAGAAAGCAAGAAAATAAGTAAATAAAGAAAAGGTGTATGCACTAAATCGTTTAAATCATTAGTGTTTTGCCTTTTAGACAGAATCTCATGAATTAGATGTGGTTCAAACCCTTACTTTGATAGTCATTTCTCACTGAACAACATGCATTTTCTATTTCACAAATAATTCAACTCTGGATGGTGCTGATATATGTTTTATTATTCGTATGAAAATGCACATACGTATGTCTATACACTTTTGTAATTTTAGAACAGGACTTTTATTGTGGAGTTGTGATTTGACGTCATTAGGCTGCGCCGAGCTCTGGCTGCTGTTGGGTTGTGATTTCGCTGAAGAAGGTTAGTGTTTGTAAAGTGTTTAATTCAAAGCTATCCATTCAGGTCATTTCATCGTTTTAACAGGAATTGTAAACGTAATGTGTTTATTGAATGTAACGTTGTGATGAATTATCTAACATCAGTGCATGTATAATTTATTTGTGTAAACCGCATCCACACATGATTAACAAAAAAAATCTGCGTCTCATTTCGCTGCCTTTATCATGAATCAGTTTATCATAAACACAAATTCAGTCACGAGTAGAGATGAGCAAAACATAGCTTTTTGAAACTCCCGAGTCAATTGAATCAAATACTTTTCAAAATGATTCAGTGATTCGAAACGCTCGATTCAAATTTTTACTTTTTAAAAATGTAATTACATATCATTACCTACCTAATTTTAATATGAAATATTAATCTAAATATGAGATGTTTTATATTTTGTGTTCCTTTACTAATTTGTAGTGCTAGTTTTGAGTCTTTTTATTCAGGTGATTTAAGTCCATTAACTCTCCCTGACTGACTCCAGTGAACTGAACTAGAACTGATTGAGACACACGGAGATTTAGTTTTGAGTGTTTTTCTTTCTACTAATTATTCTCATCCTTAACATTACTATTATAAAGATGGCGTTTATTAAAGTGGAGAGTGAAGACTTGAGGATTGAAGAAACAATTAGAGTAAAACATGAAGATACTGAGGAACAAACAAAGATGCCGTTTATTAAAGAAGAGAGTGAAGAAATGAAGATTGAAGAAACATTCAGAGTGAAAAAGGAAGATCCTGAGGAACAAACAGGTTGGTTTAAAGGTGATTCCATTTTTCAAACTTTAGTTAGTGTGTAATGTTGCTGTGAGAGCATAAATAATACCTGTAAAATTATAAACGCTCAAAGTTCAATGCCGAGATATTTTATTTAACAGAAGTCCCCTTTCAAAGCCTACAGCGAACGTCCGGTTTGGACTACATCCCTCTACTTCCTTTTTTAATGACGTAACTAGAACAGTTTTTTGACTAATCTTCGGCCCACAGGAATACACAAAAAAGGGGGCGTGGTCTTGTTGCGCTCCCACGGAGAAGAGGAAGAGTTTCGTTTGTAGAGTGTGTTTGTTGCCATGCCGTCGAGACGCTGTTATTTTCATGCCGGAGTTAATTCACATTTTTACAATAACAATCAGCGCATGCATCTCCAATGTATGGTAAGAGGCGTGACCTTTCCGGGCAACGTGCGATAAACTGCTGTCCAATCACAACACAGGAACCGCTGGCACAATCAGAACTCTTTATGTATTTCTGAAGGAGGGACTTCATAGAACAAGGCAGCTCGTTTTTTGGACAGTGAAAACAGCGGTATAGAGACAAGTAAATTGTGTGAAAAATGTAAAAAAGTTTTTTTACACTCTAAACATGAACACATGTTATATTCAGTGCCGCTGCTAGCCATTTTGGTGCCCTAAGCATATTTCCTTTATGATGCTCCCCCCCTAAAAAAATCAACATTTTCATTTAGGGAGGCTAAGCCCCCAATGAGGGTATGATTTATAAAAAATTAAAAAGTAACACTTTAGTTTAGGGTCTAATGCTCACTATTAACTGTTTCATTACCATGCAATGGCATGATTTTATAATCACTGTGGTCCCAAATTTGAGGCAGGTTAGTTAGGGGGGTTCGGGCTTTCCCCGAGAAAATTTTGATTTCTCTGAACTAGCCTACAGATGTGCATTTTAAGATGTTGTGAAGGCAAAAAAAAATTTGGATAACAACAGTTTTAAAACCATGTCAGTGGGCAGCTGATTATTTTTCTCTCCTCATCAGCATCACACTCTTTCTCTTTGGTTTTATCTTGCCCTGTCTCTTCCCCTCTTAAAGTTGGCTTTTTTAATTTACTAAAGGCTAACATTTTTATTTTATTCTCAATATGTACACATTCATTATTAATCCTGTGCCTAACATGATGAAAACGGCTTTGTTCATGTTTCTTGTCCCCTCACAATGACAGTACACTAATTATTACATTAGGCTACATGTTACATAGGCCTATTTTCAGTTCAAAATGGCGAAATTAGACAAAACTATATTAGTTTGCCTGATTATTTTTTGTCATTCGTTTAACATTTATAACCTAAAAAAAAACGGTCAAATTTGAAACGTTAAGTTTAGCTACTTGCATCTTATCTCGCACTTGACCGTACACTGAAGCGTCGAGTTGCACTGTTAAAATTCGCGCTCAGCGCCTGTGAACATAAAGCCCGTCTACTTTGATTTGATTGGTCATCTCAAATATTCTGACATTGACGAGCATTGACAGACCAATGAGGCTCAGATGAACACACACACACACCCTGTCCTCTGTTTCTGACGTGCTCTACCTCTGCTCGGCGCTGCGGATTGAAGATGAGGAACGCGCTGAATCTAATTATAACAAGAAGTTTAATGATTGATTTTTCATTAGGCTATTTTTGGTGCCCCCTCAGCACTTGGTGCCCTACGCACAGCGCGTGGTGGGAGTGGCGGCGCTGGTTATATTGCACACTGTAAACACAATCAAAGCTTCAAAAAAACATTAAGAACAGGACCTTTAATTCTCACAGCTGAACTCTGTCATTTGATCCTTATGAAAATGTCCAGCTCGACAGAAATGATTGATAGTTTTGAAGAATGAGTATCCTAACAGGGTTTTTCCTGGGTCAAAAAGGGTATTTTGATGGTGGCGTACAAACACTGTGAACTGTGAGCCCAGTACTGACAATACATCCAAAATAAATGCAAAGAAACAGTAATATAAACGTGTCCTATATATTCATGAATTTAAAATAATCACTGTCAGGACAGATTATAAAACAATGTGAACATTAAACATAAAAATTTTTTAAAACAAAACTAATAACTTGTTTTTTGAACATTTGTAAATGAGTCACTCACTGATTGATTAAAAAAAGTAGCATTACGTATAAAATTAAGCTGCCCCTGACTAAAGATTTGTCTAGTCGACTATTCATTTGAGCAATTAGTCAACTGCTGCATGTTTATGTAAGGAATAATTGACTAAAGGCCGTTGAATTATTAGAAAAATATTGCACACCCGAGGTGGTAATGCGGTTACCACGCGAAGCGGAGTAGTAACTGAGGGCGCTTTCACACTTGGTTCGATTGCCTGTTCTGAACCCGAGTTCGATTGCTCCCCCCTCCCGCTGCCCCCGATGGACTGTGTTCACATTATAATATTTCTATCCGAACCGCGGTACGCTTGTCATCAGGCTGCAGCTGGCGTAATGGTGTTACTTGGTAACCGCGAATGAAAAGACGCACAAATGGATAGACTCACTCGGTTGAGATTAAATTTGTTCTTTTTTTTTAACCTTTGGTTTTGTTTTCAACATAGACATACAGAAACACACGCATCTGTCTGCCACAAAAATTCTGAAAACGAGACAGCAGGAAGATAAACTGTCTGCCGAAGATTCAGAAATTCTCTCTCTCGCTTGCAGTGCGTCAATCCCGCTTTTCATCAAGTGTATATATACACACACACACACACACGCACGAACGAACGAAAGAGCTAACTTTATCAAATATTATACCACATTATATGTCATCAATAGCGGTTCACTTCCGAGGTTTGGTTCGATTGCGTTCATATCAGCAGCGAACCGTACCCGAGTTCACATGAACCGTACCCCAGACCACCTTTTTAATCGGACTCGAGTACGGTTCGCGGGTGCGCACCCGAGTTCGGAAGACAGCGTTCACATCATCCAAACGTACCGAACTTTGACGTTATTCGATCCTGGGTGCGCACCAAAAGTGCTAGTGTGAAAGCGCCCTTATACTACAGTTACCACACCTGGAAACATTGTTCAAATGCTGTATTTCAAGATGTTTGTAAAGTTTTTGTCATTAAAACGCTCTTGTATGTAGGACTAATTTCCTGCGCATCTAATCCCATGCCTCCATTGCCAATTCCAAAACGTCATTTTAGAGTTAGTAACAGAGGTTTGAGCCTCTGATAGCAGAGAAGCAGACTAAAGGGGGTCGCACACCGGACGAGAAGCGGAGCGCCGCGTCGCGTCCCGTCTAGGACAACTCGAGGTATCGCACACCGGACGCGCACTTTCTCAGTGTATATGACCAGCAATATGTTTATGTTTAATGACATTATGAAATGAAGATAATGTCTGTACTATGTTATGATTGTACTGTACAATTAAATACAATTGTTGCTAAGTCTGCAGTCTGAAAACTTTACCTCAGAGCGTCCGTTAACTGAATGAATTGAGAATATCACCTGAAAATCCAATAACATCAGCAATTGTCATTCAAGCAGCCGATTTCTGTGAATGAATGCAAAACTAAATGAGAGATTGAAAGATATAAAAAATGTATCCCAATCAGAAAGCCTGGATGATGAGAGAAGTCAAGAGTACAGTACAGCTCTGCTAGAGCTCACCTGAAGAGGGGTATCAAGGTGGCGTATAAGAGGAGGGAGGAGGACCACCTAGCAGACAACATTCAACGCAGAGTGTGGCAGGGAATACAACAACTGTCAAGTTTCTTTTCGGATTTCACACATCAGTTCTGCTTTTAACTTGAAAATTGCTTAGTCAACCACAGACACAGGAATCATCTAAAAAATGGCTTTCACTTTCACTCTTCATTAAAGTTGTTACAATCTTGACTTGCAGTCTTTTACTTTCCATTCATGTCAATACATTGGAACAGATGAACTTCATTTGCAGTTAGATTTTCTTCAAACAGTAAATTCTTTGGTAGAAAGGTTCAAGCTCAAATTAGGCCTTTTTAAAAGAAAAAGAAAAGAACGGGAAGAGAAAAAGAATACAAAATCTAATTACAATCGGACATCTTGACATTGCATTACAACATTCACATTCTACTGGACATTTAAATTCATATATACATCGTATATACTCTTAATCATAATCGAGTGAAAATGACTTATCAGAATATAAATTAATCAAGCTTCAAGCAGTCATCCTACCAGCAGCGTCTCGGGTTGATTAATCACTGATGCGCATCCGATTTCTGTTGTACTTCTTACTAATACTTCATAACTTCTAGTTACAAAGTTTTCCCCTTTCTTCAAAAGGAGACAAGCTGGAAACCCCGCAGGACAAGCGTTGTTCTCACCTGTCTTGTTTCTGCCTGTGTTTGGTCTTTAATGCGCTCTTATGATGAATCAATCTCTATCAGGTGCGCTCGCAATTAGAGTTTGGCTTTTTCCGACAGATGCCGGATGACGTCACCCGGAAGACGGCGCTCTTCGTGACTTTCCGTAACACCATCTATGACGGTCAATTCGGCATAAAAACTCTTTTCTTCATTCATTTCTCAAGTAATATTTACAGTCACATAAATATGTGTTTGACTTAACAACTACAACCAAATATAACCAACTACAAAGGCAGCACTGTCAATAGTACCACCAACACTGACACCTTGCTGGCTGAGGAGCTGAACCACTTCTTTGCCAGGTTTGAGGCTGACAGATCTGAAACAGATCTGCTGTCTCCACCAGCCATCACCAGTCACACTCTCACTCTGTAGGAACATAAAGAGAGATGTTCACTAAAGACCGTCAACCCACGAAAGGCAACTAGACCTGAGGAAGGGCCGGGCAGAGTCCTTAAATACTGTGCTGACCAGCAATCAGGAGTCTTCACCAGAATTTTCAACAGCTCCCTGTACCAGGCCAGCGTTCCATCTTGTCTGAAATCAGCCACCATCACCCAAAAGCCACCGCGCCAAAAAAGCCAGTTCCAGAGGACCTTAACAGCTACAGACCAGTTGCATTGACACCAGTTGCCATGAAATGTCTGGAGAAACTGGTACTAGAGTACATAAAATCTAGCCTCCCAGCCTCTTTTGATCCCCATCAGTTTGCACACCGGTCAAATAGGTCCACGGAGGATCCTTTCGCCATAACAACGCATGCTGCTGCGTTATACCATTTGGAACACCCCAACACCTACGTGAGGATGCTCTTTATGGATTACAGCTCTGCATTCAACACCATCATCCCGGACATCTTCATCAAGGTGGGCCTTTCCACCCCATCTGCACTTGGTGATTTTCTGCTCAACCGCTCACAAGTTGTTCGACTGGGCCCCCACCTCTCCTCCACCATCACACTCAGCACAGGGGCACCGCAAGAGTGTGTTCTCAGCCCTCTGCTATACTCCCTGTACACCAGCAACATTTCCCCAGCTCATCCAACCAACACCATCATCAAATTTGCAGAGGACACCACAGTCGTCGGTCACATAGTAGAGGGTGATGAGACACGCTATAGGGCTGAGATTGATTGAGAGGTTGACAGCATGGTGCCATTACAACAACCTAGAGCTCAACACATCAAAGACCAAAGAGCTGATCCTGGCCTTTAGGAGGAAACGGAAGATGGACCCACCGCCACTTCTCATAGGAAGGGCTAATGTCGAGAGGGTCCACACCTTCAAATTCCATATTGCCAATGACCTGACCTGGACTGTTAACACCACCACCATCATCAAAAGGGCACAGCAGCATCTCTACTTCCTGAGACTGCTAAAGAGAAACAACCTAAGGGAGACGCTGCTGGTGGCCTTTTTTCGCTCTGCCATAGAGAGCATACTGACGTACTGCATTGTGGTATGCAAGCTGCACTGTGGCACAGTAAAAAATCCCTGCAGACTTTCCTTTGCTCTGCAGGAAAAAAATAATTGGCTGCTCTCTGCCCACACTTGACAGCATTGCCTCATCCCGTTACCTCAGCAGAGAAAAAAAACATAATCAAGGACTCCTCTCACCCAGGCCACGAACACTTTTAGTTACTCCACTCAGGAAGGCGTTACAGGTCTGTCAGAACCCGTACGTCCAGATTCAGAGACAGCTTTTCCCCCACAGCCATCACAACTCTAAACACTCACTTACAGAAATAGGACTTTGTCATGATGAATGATTATCTTGTCTGACTTGCACTGCATTTGCACTTTCCAGCCCTGTGATTTTTATTTTATTTTTTATATTGCCTCTATCTTACCTGTCCTATTATGTGTACATGTCGGTATAGTTCTGTGTGAGTGTATGACGCGAGTAACTGTATGAATGTATTCTTCTATGCACCAGAAGTAGCACTTTAAATTACGTTGTGACAATGTTTTACAATGACAAATAAATTATTCTGATTCTAAATATGTAAATCATACAAAAGTATTATTCTAAATAAGCATTACTAAAAGCCAGACAATTTTGTCTTTAAAAATTATTTGCTATGTAGTGACATCTTTAAAATTCAAACACATTATTCTCTATGAGTGTACACACACCGGCGGCGCCATTCGGTGTCTGTCCGCGGCGCCCAGCAACGGCTCAGGACCGTGTTCAAAATCCTGCCGCGGCACAGAGCGCCATTTACATAGTTTTATATAAAATTTACATTATATTTATCTTAAATCGTTGTTAATGTATCCTGACTTCGCCCTGTGCTGCAATATACATTTAGTTTTGCATTCATTCACAGAAATCGGCTGCTTGAATGACAATTGCTGATGTTATTGGATTTTCAGGTGATATTTTCAATTCATTCAGTTAACGGACGCTCTGAGGTAAATTTTTCAGACTGCAGATTCGGCAATGATATTTAATTGTACAGTACAATCATAACATAGTACAGACATTATCTTCATTTCATAATGTCATTAAACATAACAATATTGCTGGCCATATACACTGAGAAAGTGCGCATCAGGTGTGCGATACCTCGAGTTGTCCTAGGCGGGACGCGACACGGCGCTCCGCTTCTCGTCCGGTGTGCGACCCCCTTAATGCTGGGGACACACTCAACGGCTGGTTGAAACATTCTCTGACTGTTTCCATCGACTGGAGCAGATCTTAAACCCAGACTGATCACAGACTGAACACGCGTTTGGGCATGATCAATCATAATAAATTACATTCATAACCGGCCCTACAGTATAAGTGTGTCCCCAGCTTTATGCAGTTATTAGAGAGAGAAAAAGAGAGAGAGAGAAGCATATGTGCGTCAATATTATTATTTTATATACGTTTTAATTAGTTCGTTCATGTTTTTTTTCTTCTAATATTGACAGTAGACTAGCCTAATAAATGAAACCCAAAGTCCTTTTAACAAGTATAGGCCTATCGATAATTATTTATTTGTTATAGCCTATTATCTGCAATAATTACGAAAACCCGTGCAGCAGGACTATCAATTTATTTATAGGCCTATTCAGTTTAATTGTCTATTGATTATAGATAGGACTATATACTTTATTTATTAAAATTAAACTTCATGTTTCCAATGATTGTGAAGTTAGACATTGAAAATGGCAGATCAAGCGCACGTGGCTACATGTTTTTCGTGTTATGAATTGTATCCTATTTTCCGTTATTACAGTCAACTACGCGAAGTGATATGGAACTGTAATGCGGTCAAGACCTGCTGGAACTACTTTAGCCGTGCGTTACCCTGAAAATAATTGCACACCTTAGAACGTTCTCAACCAATCAGAATCAAGCATTCAACAGCCCTGTAGAATCCACCTTATTCTGCTCTAAACAATGCGCGCTGCCATGACGACGACTCCGGTTGCCAACTTCCGGTTCGAATCTGGTCTTTATGTGTTTCAGATTTTGTCATCCCCACATCGCTAAACTAAATCGAAAGAAACATTCATCAAATGTGATCTGATCACGTTATTTTTTTATTAAATCACAGATAAAAACAAAATGAACTTTTTTCTTTTCTTCATAACTTCCAAAGGATAGCTGATGCATGACTGCACGATCTCCCTAATACAATACATGAACATCCGACAGTCTCTATCACCCTTGACTGCTGCATAACCCAAGCAATGATCTTAGGCTGGTTATCACTTTGACTCCTGTCTACCTCTGCTTTCAAAAATGCATAGTCTATATATTTCTCAGGCCTGTGAGGCAAGTAGGCTACATTATACACTGAGTTTCGGTTCATTTATGAGACCAGAGTCCAGTTTGCGCGCCGCCTCCTCCGTGTCGTCATGATGATCTATTTTCTACTATATTTACTTTTTATTTATTAAAACCAGGCAATTGGTTGATGAAACATTGATTAAAATTAAGATACAATTAATAAAAAACGAAATTCACTTTAAAGAAAGGCTTTGTGCTTTCTCTTTGAGATCTCTGTGAAAGTTTTATAGTCGATTTCAGAGCGTCATCATGTCCGTAACGGAGAACTGTCACGTCCGTAACATTCTTTTTTTTTTTTTCATAAATGCGAACACGAAAAATAAAAATAATATATTATGTTCTGTGGAGGCCGACCCTTCTTCATCCAGTTAGTAGGCTATATTACTTGTGTAATTCATAGAATTACAAAAAATATTTTGCCACCTAAAAGTTAAAGATTTGTTGTGTCATGTCACGTGTATTTCGCTCATATTAAATATAAAATGCATGTGCAGACTAGGGATGTCACGGTACCAAAATTCCAGTAGTCGGTACCTATACCATTTGAACTATTTTTCCAATTTATTTAACTATTTGAAAATTTTTTATTATTTATGACGTACATTTATGAAAGCATTGAAGGCAAGCTGAGCCATATCGCTAGTTCACTGACAAGCTGAGCCATATCACATTAATTATTGCGGACATATCGCCTGCGATAATTAATGCGATATGGCTCAGCTTGTCAGTGAACTACGGCTCTGTGTAGTAAATGCCACTCCATCTGATAGCAGGTGATGGCGATTTACTACTAATCAAGGAACCGGCTTTACTGACGAGATGCGCATAACAATGTCATCCGATATATCGCCCAGCCCTAATAATACCCATGTTGAAATTACACATTGTGCAAGGTAGAGATCAGTATTGTCTTTATTGTGATGCTTTTTTATATTACTTAATAACATGTTTAATATTTAAAATCATTAGTGCCGTGGTGTTTTAATGGTTTCGTGAGAATCAACCATCTAATGAGCTTATTTGTTGACCCTGCAACATGTATAAGGGGATCGAAGGCTCAAGGCTGTTCTACAAACATTAGAAATGTACTGTTACATCCATCCAATGGGATCTAGATTTTTGGAGATATTTTTTTGGGCTTTTGTCTTGTCAGAATTAGTACAGGAAAATTACTAGACATCCCATATTTGCTATCCTTAAAACAGTCTGGAATGTTGTTCAGGTTGTAAAGACTTTTAAAACTGAGTATTATTGACATACCAGTGAAATATAATGACATTGACTCCTTGGGGATGAGGAGAAAAGCAAAGAACCTAATACTGAGCCCTGTGGTACACCAAACTTTCCTTGAGTAAATGAAGTATCTTCTTATCAAACACAAGTAGTAGTAGTCGGCTAGATTTGACGGATGTCGACGGAGAATATGCCGAAAGCAGTTTGTTTATTACTTTATTATACATAAACAATGTGGCTTACATCCTGACTGATATTGTTCACAAATGCAGTTTCTCTGCAAAACTGAACATAGTTGAGATGCCAATATTTTTCTAATATTTTAGATCTAAATTGTAGGTTTACCAGTTTACTTATTGGTCAAACTGTGGGTTTTAGGTAACTGTTTGATAAGTATTTGGGATGTGTTCCTATAAGCAAAGAGTAAACAATATGGTGAAGAGATTCTGAGATTACAAGTAACAGCTCTTTCAGTTGCTTTGTGGCTATAGGATTCTGAATACATGTCATTCTACATGTTTGGTGCCATTGTTAACTTCTCTATTTTCACCTTAGACCTGACAGCGCTGAAAGAGGAGAGTGAAGTACTGAATGAAACAGAGGAGAACGACCAGTATGATTTCACAACTGGAGAAAACTCATTTAGTTGCTCAAAGACTGAAAAGACTTCCTCACGAAAAAGAGCTAAAAAAAACCAAACCAACTTCACCTGCCAGCAGTGTGGAAGGAGTTTCAAGAAAAAAGGAAGTCTGAAAACCCACATGAGTGTTCATAAGAGAGAGAAGCCTTACACCTGCCCTCAGTGTGGAAAAGGTTTCACTCAAACGGGAAGCTTTAACAGGCACATTAGACTTCACAATGGAGAGAAGCCCTACCCCTGCAAACTGTGTGGGAAGAGTTTCACGACAGATCGAAACCTAAGTTATCACATGAACAGTCACACTGGAGAGAAGCCGTTCACATGTGATCAGTGTGGAAAGAGTTTGAGACACAAGGTAACCCTTAAACTGCACATGAGGCTGCACTCAAAAAAGACCTGTTTTAAGTGTCCTCAGTGTGGGGAGAGATTTAAAGACAGTAAACACCTTGAGAATCATGTAATAAGTCACACTGGAGAGAAGCCTTTCATGTGCTATCAGTGTGGAAAGGGTTTCACACTTAAAGGAAACCTGCAGACTCACTTGAGAATTCACAGTGGAGAGAAGCCTTTCACCTGTCCTCAGTGTGGAAAGAGTTTCACAATCAATGGAAACCTTCAGACTCACATGAGAATTCACACCGGAGAGAGGCCTTTCACGTGTCTTCAGTGTGAAGGGAGTTTCACGTATAAAAGAGACCTGAAGCGTCATTGGAAAAAATGTTGTGGAAACGCATCGCAGTGTTCCTCAGTGTAGCAAGATGCTTAGAAAAACGAGCAATTTCAAAGACATTTGCGCATTCACAAAGGCAGAAGGTGGCAATTTAATTGGGATTAGTGTAATAAAAAATTGTCACACTTTAGATTAGTGTCCAATTCTCACTATTTAACAACGACTTTTGCCTCAAACTCCTTATCCAAAAAGGTAGTTGTTAAGTTTAGGTATTGAGTGGATTAAGGGATGTAAAATAAGGTCACAGTAAGAAACTTATAAGGCTTTATAAGTACTAATAAACAGAAAATATCCTAGTTATAACAACCACATTTTAGTAATATGCATGCTAATAATCAACTAGGTAATAGTGAGAATTGGACCTTATATTAAAGTGGTATAAAAAATTATTTTGTTGGGACACACCAAACTGACTTCCAGAGCCGGACAGTAACGGAGTACATTTACTTGAGTAAAGTACTTAAGTACAATTTTGAGGGATCTGTACTTTACTCGAGTATCATTTTGGGGGAGTACTCATGACTTTACTCAAGTACATTTGAGAGGCAAATATTGTACTCTTTACTCCGCTACATTTGTATCCATAACCGTGAGTACCCGTTACTTCTAAAAAAGGAAAAAAAAATCTCGGAAACCCTCAATTGAAGGTCAATGTTAACGCACGCGATACATTTTTGCCCAGCGTTAACGTGTTAAAGTGTTTATCGCAGCATTCGTTCATTCTGTCATCCTTTAGCTATGGTTGATCACGCTCTTATTCACGCAAATGCTCTTAAACCATTCATACGCGACATGAAAACAGAGAACGCGTTGTCAGTGAATGTCCTCCTGACACACACACACACACATACACACGACGCACAGAAAGACGCGCGCCAGTATCGAGTTCTCTTTCGCTTGAACAATAACACACACATTTATGCCAAGATGTCCACTTTGTCGAGTATCCTCACAAGAGCAGTCTTAAATGAGTTAAATAAAATCCTAAATGGAAGTAAAGAGTAGTGAGAGAATGAGATGTGAGATCCTGTCAGCAGATCTTAAAGTGACAGCAGCCACAATTCTCTGTCAGTAAAGTTAACCAAAGAGCAAAGGGAACAGAGAAAATTACTCCCTTCTCTTGACTAAAGAACGCTTGTAGATTTAATAAGGATTAATCTATATTTCATTTATAATTTATGCAGTGTGGACTGTTTTATAACCTTATTCAATTTCTGCATATTTCATACCTGTTAGACAGGAAAGGTACAGGTAAATAGGACATGTATTATGAGTTTAAATGAGGATTGTTTTAAGTTCAATTTAAAAAAAATGTGTTTAAAGACATCATTAGCTATATTAATATCAGTACTGCCGTTCATTCATAAAAAGATGGCATTAACATACAGCCATAATACTTGATAATAAATGGTTCCATTGAAGATAAATCCGTCTGTGCAGTTCCAGCCGTCGGGTGTCGTCAGCTTTGGCGCCGATTACACATGTAAGCGTGTTTTGTTAACTTGTGGTTAGGCCTATCTTATCTTTATTTGCATCTGTCTCTTTGGCTTGATGTTGTTTATTTTCTTTTGTCATGTATATGTGAATGCCTATGACCATACTTGACCATTTTCTTGATAAAGTTTCAAATACTGAGCGGTTGCTGGAGAGAGTTTAATTTCTAAGGTTGTATCAAAGCGTCCTCATATTTTATTCAGTTTAACACCTCAACTTGTGTCCTTCAGTGAAATAATAATGTAAAAGAAAAATTGTCAGGAGGTTGGTATCTGTGTATGTGTCTTTATCATACCTGTCAAGTTTTGGATTTGAAAATAAGGGAAATTTTCCGGCAACCACCGCGAGCAGTCCCACCACCCCAACCAAGCTCCAGTATCGCTTACATTTTAAGACAGGTGTTATAGCCTAAATGAAAACAGAAAAGGGTATATATGAAGAGCATTTATTTAAAGGCTTATTTGCATATTTTCTGTCCATTTAACATAGCTTGTCTTTACATTTACATCCACTACTTTCTAGTGCGCCAGCGTGAGCAGAACGCAGATCCAGTAGTTCCGTACGTGTGGTGTTATTTTTAATACTTTAAGTGGTTTAAAATACTTTTTTAACTCTTTATATAAAACTAGTTGTGTAAAACCTTATATATCCTATGGATACAATGATTTTTCACGGACAACATAGCGGTGGACAACTTGTTTATTCAAGGGAGAAGCTGCTTTCACTTCAAACAATGGGACGAGCCAGCATTTTTCACCACATACCTGAGGAGCTGAGGAAGAGGCACCGAGGCTGTAGAGCCGGAGTGAAGGTGAAGGCTGGGCAAGCGGCTTAGCGGTGGAAGTACAAGCCCTCGGTTCCGTTGATAGTGATGGGGAATGTGAACTGTCTGATCAACAAGACGGATGAGCTTTCCTCTCCATTCAAGCTGTTAAGCAAGGAAATGCTTCTGGGATCCTGGATGCCATCTATCCAGGTAATGTGAAATGGTTGGATGGTAGATTTACGGTGCACAAGTGTTTTTACTTGAAATGTCATTATGATATAGAAATGCAGAAAGCAATTGACAAGTGAGACTGATTCGGTTACAACTACCTTAATCCAGAGGTTTGTTTTTAGCAATGCAATATCTGTGTTTTCATGTTTACATTTTAATGTATGGTGCTCAACTGACTTCTCTTTTTGTGTTTTTCTTCAAAGCATTTGGAGAAGCTGGCATTGATGACTGGAAAGAACAGCTAGTGGGATTTGGCAGCGATGGAGCAGCAGTCAATGTCGGATGCAGGAATGGGGTGGCAGCGCAGCTTCTGAGGGACATTCCATACCTCATCTCCATACACTGTGTTGCTCATCGCCTAGAGCTGGGTGTGACTAAAGCAATTAAAGAAAATGCCAACATGGTACAGCTTCAGAATACACTGAAGAACTTATATGACCAGTACCACTACTCCCCCAAGGCTCTCAGGGAGCTTCACCTGATTGCTGAGGCCCTGGAGGAGAAGGTACTGAAGCCGTCCAACCTCCATGGTGCCCGATGGCTACCATATGTGCATCGTGCAACAAAGGTCAGTGCTAAATTAACTACAGCTTTTCCAGCAGATTTTACTAATGAGTAATACCAAATGGATATTATGTAATAATAATTATTTTTTTAGATTGTATGTGATAGTTACCCTGTCCTCCTGGCCCATTTTGATGACATGGCAAGCATGGAAAGGAACCCCAAACCATCACCAGCTGTCGTTGGAAGAGCGAAACAAGTCACTGGGTATCTCAAGAACCTGCACCATTTAATCTTCCTTTTTTTTTATTTTTTTTTATTTAACCTTTATTTAACCAGGAATAGTCCCATTGAGTTACATTAACTCTTCTCCCAGGGAGTCCTGGCCAAGATAGGTGGCCAAAAAGTTGCAAAGAAAAAACTAAAAAAAAGACAGGACAAAAAAAACAAAAATTACATACTACACAACAAATCTCTATACATAGACTATACATATACAAAAAATACATTTTGTTTAACTTAAGTAAATACAAACATATAATTTAAAAGGTACCTAGTGAAAAACAATTACACCGTTCAGTCAAAGTTGACTTTAAAAGGTTTTTAAAAATATGAATAGATGGAAGTGATTCTAAATTTAAGGTGTTTTGAAGTTCATTCCAGACATTTGGTGCATATGATGAAAAAGCTTTTTTACCAAATTCTGTTTTTGTTGATGGAATAATTAATATTTTTTTTGACGACCTTGTTCTGTAAATACTGTTTTGGTAAGTAAGTAAATTTGAAATGTAAATGGGTAATTTACCCATTAGTGCTTTGCCAATAAAAAAGCACTATGTTGCATTATGCGTTCCTATGCATTTCCTTACGACTTTAAAGGTCCCGTTCTATGCCCCTTTTCACAAGATGTAAAATGAGTCTCTGATGTCCCCAGAGTGTGTCTGTGAAGTTTCAGCTCAAAATACCCAACAGATCATTTTTTACAGCATGTTTAAATAGTCTTTTTTGAGGACTCAGAAAAACGCACTGTTTTATTGTGTGCCCTTTAAATGCAAATAAGCTGCTGCTGCACGACACAGGGGGCGGAGCTTCAAGAGCTCGCACTCAGACTCTTAGGACAATTTCATCTCATGGAATAATGATAACATCAGCAACTCTCAGTAACGGTGTTCATTTCGAATTGGACAATAATGCCTACAGAGTCAGAGGGCTGTATAGAGATTGAACAGGTATAGTTTAGTAGTTTAATTATGGTTATTATAACGTATTTGTCATCTGCTTGTATGTATCCATTATTTATTAATAGCCTACAAGTCTGCTGTGTCAGACCAGATCAAATATATACTGATGAGTTTAATAAAGTTTATTGTACATCACACAAAAGATGAAGCGTCAGTTTTACTTCAGAAAATCACCGTAAGAGCTGAGTAAACACAGTAAGTTATAAGAAGTGCGCGAGTTGAGGGAGTTGGGGGAGCATTCCTGTGGGCGGAGGTTAGTCAGAGAGCTGTTCTACTGACGTCATTAAAGAAGGAAGTAGAGGGATGTAGTCCAAACGGGCCGTTCGATGTAGGCGACTTCTGTTAAATAAAATATCTCGCTTGGCATTGAACTTTAAGCTTTATAATTTTACAAATATTATTTATACTCTAACAACAACATTACACACTAACTTAAGTTTGAAACGTGATCACGAAGAACGGGACCTTTAAGTTCATATGTGCTCAATCATGAAGCGGACATTTAAGATGCTTGTCAGGTGTCTCACACAAAGCAGTGTGGAACAAAGGAGAACGCCTTTACCCACTGCAGACAACCGCACCGCTGGAGGGGACAGGATTGGTCAAGAAGGGTCAGATTAACATTGTGGGGAAGGTGCCAGGGAAGCGGAAGTTTCTCCATGAAAGAATGACACGTCAACTGAACAAGTCACAAAGGTCCAGATTGACTCTATGAACTTTGCTAACATCACAGGATCACAGGAAGAAAACCTGAACGCCTCCTGCTGGACTCAAGCTACACACAGCTGGTGAGACCAGGTATTCCCTCTGAGCTTCTACAGATGCTAACATTGCAAAGACAATTTTTGAGTTACATATCAAGGATTACAGCAAACTGCTTACTGTCACCCCACAAGTGTTAATCCGAATGTGACCCATGGGATCAAGGAGGGACTGGAAAGACTGGAAAGCCTCACCTTATCCACATTCCATTCTCTCTCTCAGAGACAACTAAAACTCACACAAGAATATATATGGTTTAACGTGAATGATTATTATTGAGTATCATGTTTAGTATCATTTAAACGGTCTCAGGGTGACTGGTACAACTGTCTCATTCCCAAAGAGTAAAACACAAGGTAATAAGGTTTTTTAGAAGTTTAGAGAAACTGGCACACAAAGGAAGATAGGCAAATAGTCTTCCTGCCACCCAAGGTGTGACCTCTGAATGCAAATTACCATTGTTAACATGTTTCCATGTGAAAGAGGTTCTGGCTATTTAATGGGATGCAGCGAGAGATCGGGGCCTTTCTGTACTTCAGATGAGCCCGTGAGGCTGAGAGCGGCCGAGACTCTCAGCCTCATGTATTTCTGAATGTCGGGTTTGCATCTCTTTCTCTTATTCTATAGCATTCGATGTTATTGTATTGATTATCTTTGAACTGATTATGAAATTGGCATGATACATTTACCTGACATAAATTGTAAACATTTGATTTTATTCTAACAGACTTTGTTATTTTCATTAAAGAGTTAAAAAGAATCGTCAAACATTCACTCACATTTAATGATGCACAGATTTCATTAAAACCTTTTCATTTTATGAAGTCAGATGAAATAACGAGTTAATACATGATAAAATGTATTGCATTTAATCTAAAATCCCTTTGCCATGAGAAAAGACGGAACACACGTGAGACCTTCCCCGCTAATCGAATACCGCCATTGGATTGATATGGACGGGCCTTACAACCGCTTGAAGTAATCAGACAAATCATATAGGCCATCACAATCATGTTTTTAATGTATCTGTAAGTGTGCTTGTCTCTTTATACCGGACTGTCTGATATCCATATTTAGCTTTGCATATGTCATAAAAATAAATCAACTCTGGTTTTTCAGAAGCTTCCTCTGTTTCTCTGGCTGAAAATATAACTGTATTGGGAGAGAGAGTGCTCAAGCTACTCAGGTCATATTGGTGGCATATTTGTAGAAATTATCATTCTTTCTAGATGTGATTTAAACCATCGCTACTGTCCTGTGACTAAACAAATAAACAGACTTAACAAGTAGGGTATGTGTGTCCTCTTTTTTTGTGTAAAATAATGGTAAACCACTTTAATGGTTTAAGTCATTAAGTCAATGTATTACTTTTTATTGTAAATCTGTGGTAAAACATCAATGCTTGGGTTTTAAATCTTTAAGTAAAAAAAAATCCTATTCTCTGCTCAAAACTGGACTTTAGTCCGTTACTAACCTGACGTAGATTTGCAGATCCAACATACTCTGAAATTATTGACTCTAGTAGATTAAGTCAGAATAAATTTAAACCTTACAATTTATAATTAGGGTAAATAAATCATGGCAATTACATAATCAATTCAAAGAAAATCAATACAAAACATCAAATACTCAGAAATAAAGAGTAAAAGACATATAACACTGCAATTTCTTTCCAGAATGAGTTTGCAAATTACTTTTCAGAGCTATTTTATATGTGATATGCACTAAAGGTAAGTCCTCTTTTCAGTGTGTGTTCTCATGTGTGTATAACGGGTTCCTTTATGTGTGAAGCTCTTTCCACACTGAGGACAGGCGTAAGGTTTCTCTCCAGTGTGAAGTCTCATGTGACTCTTCAGACTTTCTTTTCGCGGGAAGCTCTTTCCACACTGAGGACAGGCGTAGGGTTTCTCTCCGGTGTGAACTCTCATGTGAGTCTTGAGGTTTCCTGTGTTTGTGCAGGTTATTCCACAGTGATGGCACTAGGGCTGTAGTCAACCAAAGAAATCCTTATCCCGTTGGCCGTGCGGTGTATCACAGTGTGTATCTTCCGTCTAACCACCGCCTGCCTTTGTATTTAGGGACCGCAACATTGACGAGATAAGCGGATTATTTGCGCACCAACTAATTCTGTCAACCATTGTATATTTGTGTATAACTGGATGTTGTGGTGACTTTGTAATAGCACTGTTCCCACAAATTTTTCTTTGTTTCTTTTTGGTTCCAGTCGAGGCTGAGTGCGCCGAGGGGGAGGCTAGACACTGGGGTGAACACATTTATCGTGAGTGTGGAGCACCAGGGTGGAACACATCTTTCCTTTTTTTTTTTTTTGCTGTGCACACTTAAGTGGTTGAGAGTAAATTTTTTTTGCTAGGCTGCCACCCCCAAGGTAACGTACGCCTTGTAATGGTTGTTATTTTTGGTTATTAATCATTTTCTTTATTTTGCTTTTGTGGGAACCGTTTCTTTATTTTGTGAATTTGATGTGATTCTGTGGTTGGATCCAGTGTGTCCGGAGGAATGCCTTGTTCTTAATATGATGCTAATTTTACTGTTTAAATAAACGTGCCATTATTTATATTGTGCTTAAATGATCCCAGTCGAATGGACTTCTTAACCAAATAAAATCACTAATTTGTTCATTGTACGAAGCGACTCTGTCTTTTCACTGCACCACCGAACCTGAGTTCCTTTCTTTACTTCCTTGGGTGAAACTCCTGAGGTGGTAGTCAGTATTATTTGAATTAAAATATATTGAACGTATTGGCCAGGTTACATAGTATTCCTGTAATGTATAGCCTACACCACATAATTTCGGATGAATCCGGGAGTATTAGATACCTGACCAGAAATGGGAAATACCAAAAATATAAAAATATACCAACTCTGCCGCAAATATACCAACTCAGATGTATGTTAGTATTCATCCATGCAACTGTCATTTGTTGCCATGGCAAGTAGTCCCCTTGAATTCATGTTAACTCTTTCCCCGCCAGCATTTTTGAAGAAGTTTCCAGCCACTGACAACAGTGTGTAATAATTTTCACAAAAATGTCATGGCCCTCAGACTATTTTGTTGTATGAATATCTGTACACGCAATATATCACAAGAAACCTGTTTTATTCTAGCTTGATGCATTCTTTTTTAATCAACACTTTAATGTGGATACATTTTTGTCAAAGACTACATCCAGATCAGATTCAGAAATATGATTGAAACAAAGATGGAGTAGATCGAGTCCATCAGCCCCCATAGCTCGTTCTGGGTCAACATTTCATTCAGTAACATTAGACCGTTTTGTCTAGACGTATGTCTATACACTTTTGTAATTTTAGAAAAGGACTTTTATTTTGGAGTTGTGATTTGACGTCATTAGGCTGCGCCGAGCTCTGGCTTCTGTTGTGATTCGGCTGAAGAAGGTTAGTGTTTGTAAAGTGTTTAATTCAAAGCTATCCATTCAGGTCATTTCATAGTTTTAACAGGAATTGTAAACGTAATGTGTTTATTGAATGTAACGTTGTGATGTATTATTTAACATCAGTGTGTAATTTACAAATGTGTGATTTGTTTGAGTAAGCGCATCCACACATGATTAACAAAAAAATCTGCGTCTCATTTCGCTCCCTTTATCATGAATCAGTTTACCATAAACAAATTCAGTCACACGAGTAGAGATGAGCAAAACAGCTTTTTGAAACCCACGAGTCAATTGAATCAAATACTTTTCAAAATGATTCAGTGATTCGAAACGCTCGATTCAGCGCGAGAACAACAAACACTAACAATTTGTACTTTTTAAAAATGTGATTACGTATTATTAACTACATAATTTGAATACGAAATATTAATCTAAATATTAGACGTTTTATATTTTGTGTTCTTTTATTAATTAGTAGTGCTAGTTTTGAGTCTTTTTATTCAGGTGATTTAAGTCCATTAACTCTCTCTGACTGACTCCAGTGAACTGAACTAGAACTGATTGAGACACACGGAGATTTAGTTTTGAGTGTTTTTCTTTCTACTAATTATTCTCATCCTTAACATTACTATTATACAGATGGCGTTTATTAAAGTGGAGAGTGAAGACTTGATGATTGAAAAAACAATTAGAGTAAAACATGAAGATACTGAGGAACAAACAAAGATGCCGTTTATTAAAGATGAGAGTGAAGAAATGAAGATTGAAGAAACATTCAGTGTGAAAAAGGAAGATCCTGAGAAACAAACAGGTTGGTTTCATTCTCACAGCTGAACTCTGTCATTTGATCCTTATTAAAATGTCGAGCTCGACAGAAATAATTGATAGTTTTGAAGAATGAGTATCCTAACAGGGTTTTTCCTGGGTCAAAAAGGGTATTTTGATGGTGGCGTACAAACACTGTGAACTGTGAGCCCAGTACTGACAATACATCCAAAATAAATGCAAAGAAACAGTCATATAAATGTGTCCTATATATTCATGAATTTAAAATAATCACTGTCAGGACAGATTATAAAACAATGTGAACATTAAACATAAACATTTTTTAAAACAAAACTAATAACTTGTTTTTTGAACATTTGTAAATGAGTCACTCACTGATTGATTTAAAAAAGTAGCATTACGTATAAAATTAAGCTGCCCCTGACTAAAGATTTTTCTAGTCGACTATTCATTTGAGCAATTAGTCAACTAATCGCATGTTTATGTAAGGAATAATTGACTTCAGGCCGTTGAATTATTTGAAAAATAATGCACACCCGAGGTGGTAATGTGGTTACGACGCGAAGCGGGGTGGCCGTTACACCTCGGTGTGTATTATTTTTCTAATAATTCAACGGCCTGAAGTCAATTATTCGGCTTATACTACAGTTACCACACCTCGAAACATTGTTCAAATGATCTATTTCAAGACGTTTGTAAAGTTTTTGTCATTAAAACGCTCTTGTATGTAGGACTAATTTCCTGCGCATCTAATCCCATTCCTCTGTTGCTGATTCCAAAACGTCATTTTAGAGTAACGGAGGTTTGATAGCAGAGAAGCAGACTAATGCTGGACACACTCAACGACTGGCTGAAACATTCTCTGACTGTTTCCATCGACTGCAGCAGATCTTAAACCCAGACTGCGATCACAGACTGAACGCGCTGAACACGCGTTTGGGCATGATCAATCATCAATCATAGTAAAATACATTCATAACCGGCCTTACAGTTTAAGTGTGTCCCCAGTTATTAATACAGTTATTAGAGAGAGAGAGAGAGAGAAGCTGTGTGTCAATATTATTATTTATTTATTTATTCAATTCGTTTTAATTAGTTAGTTCATGTTTTTTTTCTTCTAATATTGACAGTAGACTAGCCTAATAAATGAAACCCAAAGTCCTTTTAACAAGTATAGGCCAATCAATAATTATTTATTTGTTATAGCCTATTATCTGCAATAATTACGAAAAACCCCGTGCAGCAGGACTATCAATTTATTTATAGGCCTATTCAGTTTAATTGTCTATTGATTATAGATAGGACTATATACTTTTATTATTAAAATTCAACTTTATGTTTCCAATGATTGTGAAGTTAGACATTGAAAATGGCAGATCAAGCGCACGTGGCTACATGTTTTTCTTGTTATGAATTGTATCCTATTTTCCGTTATTACGGTAAACTACGCGAAGTGATATGGAACTGTAATGCGGTCAAGACCTGCTGGAACTACTTTAGCCGTGCGTTTCCCTGAAAATAATTGCACACCTTAGAACGTTCTCAACCAATCAGAATCAAGCATTCAACAGCCCTGTAGTATAAATTAACTTAATTACTTGAATATACACTGGCTGGCAGGGATACTAAACCATAATAAGCCTTAAAAAAAAAAATTATATATATATATATATTAGGGATGTGCATCTCCATAGCTGAGGCCGATGCGATACGCATCTCGATGCATAGCCAACGATTCGATACATTAAAGATACATTATAAGCATCTACCGATGCGATGCGATTCACTATTATAACGATGCGGTGCGATCCGATTTCGATTCAACGCGATGCGATTCAATGTAGCCTAATATGATCCAATGGAGTAAAATATGATGCTATGCAATTCAATATTGTATAGATAGTTAACTTCTATTTCTTCTGTTCAGACATACAGCAAATCATAAAGTAGCTTAAGTACCATATATCTGACTTTTAACGCATGGGTCTTTCACAAACACAAGATTAGACTAAATAAAAACAGACATACTTTTCCTGTTCTGTCTCCAGTTACATTTTTAACAGCTCACACATTTAACAGTGAATCAATCTAAGGATGCTCAGGGATAAACAATAAAGAAATGTTCCTAATGTGATTTCAGCAGGCTAACAGTGACCAGAAAGCAGGTGCTGTTTTAACATAAACAATAATAAAAATAAAAATAAACTTTCACAAACAGGTCTTTCATAACTGTATTCAAATGTAAAATATATATATGTATATATATATATACATGTGTGTGAAAAACGATTATTTGCAGTCACAGACTTCTGTAAACCAGATTAACTTAAATGTCCTACTTTAAGGTTAGGTGACTCTCAGGACACGCCTCGTTCTCCGTAGTGTTGTGATGCGTCATATTCATGTACAGCAGCGTCAGTGGAGCAGTAGTGAGAGGACGTGCTCGAGCAACAGTTCAGAAAGAAGAAATCAATCTAGTCGAACTGGACGCGCGAATGAGGCGAAATCGCGCCGCAGGACCTCCAGACCCGCGTCAACGCGTCTTTACATTGACTTAACATGGAAATCACCCGCTACAGACGCTCTATCTGCGTTCGGTGTGAACGCAGCAGTTACATAATAAAATATTGGTCACAAATGATTGTTTACTTTCTAAATAGTAAAAAGTATAACGCATCTACAAATAATTATATATGAATAAATCGTTTTTTACCAATGCAGATATGTTAGAACCGATGCATCGCGATACAAATGCCAACTTGTATCCGATGCACACTTATTTAAATCGATGCATCGTTAGCTTTTATGCCGATGCGAATCGATGAATCTTGCCATCCCTAATATATATATAATGACCTATTCCGTGCTCGATTGCACGCATAAGTTTTTAAAAGTAGACATTTCAGGCCTTCTATAGATATTTCTTATGTCTGTGAGGCTTGCGCTGAGTTTCAGTTCATTTTTGTGACGCGCAGTTCAAGGAGACCGAGATAGCAGAAAGCATATCCTGTTAGTTTTTATTATTTCTAAAAAGCACAGTGTTTTGTTGTTATTATTCCATTAAACAAACAAAAGAGCCTTTACAGTTTCAACTCTTATAGGTTAGTTCACGCAAAAATGAGAATGATGTAATTTAGGGCTGCACGATATATCAGATGACATTATGCGCATCTCGTCAGTAAAGCCGGTTCCTTAGTAAATCGCCATCACCTGCTATCAGATGGAGTGGCATTAACTAAACAGAGCCGTAGTTCACTAACAAGCTGACATATCGCCTGCGATAATTAATGCGATATGGTTCAGCTTGTCAGTGAACTACGGCTCTCTGTAGTTAATGCCACTCCATCTGATAGCAGGTGATGGCGATTTACTACTAATCAAGGAACCGGCTTTACTGACGAGATGCGCATCATAATAGCTGTGTCCCAATGTGAACTATTCATCCTTCGAAGGACGCATCATGTAGCCTTCATAGGATTTCCTAATTGCGCAACCAGGTGTTCCCGATTACCGCTCCTGGCCTCAAGGTACGCGCAAGAGGACAGGTGTCATCCTGATCATTCATTTGATATAATTGAGTAAACAGCTTTGTTATGTCATTGTTATGTTTTATATTTTACTGGAGGCCATGGTGAGGATGTTTCAGTCCGCTGGCCAACTGTAAATTGAGCTGGTTTGCTGCGTCAATATATATATATATATATATATATATATATAGATACACGTCATATCTTACATTGATGCGATTTTGTAGGCTAGTGTATACTTTTTATTATGGGCTACATAAATTGACCATGGTAAATATATTTCCATGGTTTTATATTCAAATAGGGTTGAAAACATAAGTTGAATATAAAAAAGTCCAGTACAAATGTTACTCCCACGCGTCATCGGCAGCTGTCTGTCACAGTTGCTAGGCGACAAAAACAATCGTCCGTACCAAAGCCCGTCTACGGGACATTCTCTGTCCGTACTCCATAGGCTAGACCGGTCCGAGCGCTTCAGATGTGCCCTTTGATATACATTTTCAAAAATAACCAGTGGTGGAATGTTAGGAACTACATACTTCGTTAATATTCAAATTTTTTACATTAAACTACACAAAAGTATAAAAGTTTAAATGTATCAACCTTGAAAATATTCAGAAGTAAAATGCAACATACGCAGTAAAGCCCAATTTATACTTCTGCGTCGAACTTACGCCGTAGGCTGTGCGTAGCGCGCGTACCCTACGGCGTACGCTGACGTGCACCTCTCCAAAAATGTAACAACGCGTCAATTCTACGCGGACGCAAGCGCTGTGATTGGTCTGCTAGAACCCCTCCCTCGGGTTTCACATGCTCCCTCTGCATGAGTAATTGCGCGTCAACGCGAACAACGACGCAGAAGTATAAATGAAAACCAACGCGTAGTCTATAGCGTAGAGGCACCGGCGTAGGTCCGACGCAGAAGTATAAATCAGCCTTTATGCAGTTATAAATGCAAAACCATCATAAAAACCCTGAAAATTAGTTTTTTCCCCTGCAGAATACATACCTTTACTTTTACTCTTGATACCTTAAAGGTTGTATCAGGAAAGATTAGACATTTATTTTTGGGCCTGAAATCACTAACGATCCGCTAGCTGCCCGCCCCATAAGCATGCCATCAAAAAAGCGCGTCTCTGTAGGCAGCCTAGGCTCTGAGATCTGCACACAAAAACAAATGGGTACAACCACCACTCAAAACCAAAATAAACAGTGTTTCAACCAATCACCGACGGGGGCACCGATGTTTTAAATAGTTGCTTTATTGCTTATATGTAACCTAGAACAAATTATTTTAATTTTAACCAATTTTAATTGAAAAAAAAAAAGGTATAGAAGAATTTTTCATGTTGAAATTATGATAATAATAATTATTCTTTCAACAATTGAGTTATTTTCCCCCCAAAACAATACAATAACTTGTTTTGCTTGTTTAGAAAATGCTTCTTAATGCAAGACTTTTTTGATATTTGTACTAGAAACAAGACCAAAAACTAAGCAAGAAAAGCATTTTGTTGATATTAAATTTAGTATTTGATTCATTTAACGTAAGTTGATTGGTTTCCCACAGGGGATTCAGTGCTTGGTCCATATGTATGCATTAACACTTGTTTCGCTAGCTATTTTATTAAATTAAAACACAATACTATACATTTATAAGTGAATTCCTCGGCCACCACACTAATAAGACTACTAATTTCTTTGGGAATAAAATTGCGTCGTCACGGGTGCTATGATTTCTGGGGAAGGGTAGGCCGCGAAGTGTCCATTTTTGTACACTTCGTTTCCCGAGAAACGAAGGGCGCATTTGAGTGAAATTCCAAACTTGGGCAGTCTTCGTCGCGCCATCGGCCTTCCAAGGGTGCAAAGTTTGAATTGGGACAGCCTTCTTAACACTGCTGTGACGCAATCTGCCTTCGAATGCGGCCTTCGAAGGCTGGAGTGTTTGAATTGAGAAGCGCCGCAGTGACGCAATCGGCCTTCAAATGCGGCCAATCGGCCTTCAAATACGGACTTAGGAGGATGCAGCCTTCACATTGGGACACAGTTAATGTCATCCGATATATCGTGCAGCCCTAATGTCATTAATTACCCTCATGTCCGTTAGTTCATCTTCTAAGTTAATCTTCAGAACACAAATTACGATATCTTATATCTGGGTGATTCTCACGAAAGCTTGTTTTTAAACATTTCAAACATGAAAATTAAAAAACGCTTAAAAAAACATTAGAAACAAACTATGGAGAATTTGTGAACATTAATTTAAAACATTTACTTAGAATTTACGACCTTTTTGAGCATAATTTCCAAAACAAGTCCTAAACAATCTATTTACCGCAACAATCTGAAAACATCAACACTTTTAGAAAATAAAATAAATTTTCACATTTTTAAAAATGGATTATTAACAGGCATGCACAGTTACTTAGAAATCTGAAACTAATATTTATTTTTAAGTTAACATTTATTTTAAAAAATGTATTTAATTTCTATCATTACCGCAACACCTTCCACAATTTACAACCTTTTTAATATATATTTTAATGAAACCTGACACATTTTCAAAATGAAGTGACAAACCTGAAAGAACATAGTATGCATTTAAAAGCAAACTACAAATTTGATATTAATTAAATTAACATTTTAATGATCATCTGTTGCGGTAATGAATAATAACTTAATAACTTTAATATTCGTAAAACAATAACTTATAACTTTAATATTTGTCAAAGTATTTTAGAGAGGGAAAAACCTCTTCATTCTTCAACCTCTTCATAACTAGGCAAATGCCTATGGTTGGAAACATTTCTCAATGTATACACCTGGCTGCAAAGAATAGATTATTAGGAGATGAATGAGAGGAAAATATTGCCAAAAAAGAGGAGGAGAAAGTATTTACAACATAAAAAGTTAGTTTTTACTGAATCTTTCTTTTTAACGAATGTAAAGGGAATAGTATACCTGTTCTTAAATATGGAGAAACATGAAATAACATACAAGCATCCACTACATTACATTGCGATGCAAAGGACTGCACCTTCTCCCACTGAGATAAATAACTCCAGTATGGAGGGTCGCCTGCTGGTTGCCACCTCCAAAGTGAGTTTCTTTTATTTCTCTGGTATATTTACAAGCGTAGTTCTCACTGTAGTCAACATGAACTACTACTTCATTCTGGCTAAGGGATTCTCTCAATTTTCTCATTCTTTCATACTGATGCTTGATATTGTAAACGTGTCTTGAGAAGTTTGAGAGGTGGTCCTGTGTCAGTTCTACAAGCTTGGAGGTGGAGGTATGTCTCCTCAAGAAAAACATTCCTCACTTCCTTCTCTTCGGTGGACCCATCTGTACCTCTTGGTACAAATTTTGTAACCCACTCCTCCCATATTATGATGTTTCTTATTTCTTATACTTGCAATTGCGGCATGTCCTATAAATGCAGGACATGTCCTGTTCACTACACACTCTGGCCTGGACAATGTCATTTGGAGAGGACGTGGCTATGAATCCTAGCTTGTGCAGCTTTTTTATCTTCAGGCCAAAATGTTCATGTGTTTTACACGCACACGTTTCTTTTACTCTCCGGTGGACAATCCAAAATGGCTTAAGTTTACAGAACTGAGACATGGAAAGTTTGTGCCTGGGATTCTCAGACAGAAATCTTCTATTTAGATTTTCCATATTGTCTGTCTTGCGAAATATCTGTCCCTTTTTACGAATTTCACCGGATTTGCCATTTATTACACTCGAAACTTCATCTTGGTGAAAGAAGTGACTAACAATTCTGCGCATTAATCTTCTCTGGCTGTTGGGTAATATTTCCTCTTTCTAGTTTTTTTATGGACCTCTCTGCCTTCCATGTTCATAAGTACCTGATTTTTCTCCCTCTTCTCAGTCTTTCTTTAGGTTTACAATCTCTTTAGTTCTGTCCAGAAGCTTCTTTTCTGTGTGGCGCAACTTTCCACCCAATTTTGCTAGTCTTTTTTTTCCTTTTCTTTGTTTTGGGTGATTCTTTTGGGGTAGATGTATTTATTTGTCTTGGTGTCTGTATAGAAATCTCTTTTTTTTTTAGGAGTTGAGGTGATTTTTTTTACAGTGTAATACCATCAGAAGTTGAGAATTCAAAAGGCAGCTTTAGAACTTTTGAGAATAGTGTATGTTGTATTAGTTGAATTTAATTACTATCATTAAAATTATAATTATTCAATCTTGCATTAACATTATATAAAAATTATGTTTCTTATACATTTGAAAGTTCAGTACCTTTGAAATAGAATTTATTTGATGAAATGTAACTTTTTTTTACTGGGACATTTACCTGTGGAGACAAGAAAGGCTGTTCTTTTGGGGTGGCTATCATTTTCCTCACTAGATGGTGTTGTGTCTAGTACAGCTTTAAGCTGTTTCTTTCTTTTATAATAACACTGAGTTCTCCCGCCATTGTCTTTTTTCTTTTCAATCATGTTGCTTCTTAGTCAGCTCTTCAGTTTTCTTTCTTTTGCCAGTTTGTTTTCGTTTTTGATATCTGGAGGCGGAAAGCAAGACATTAAGGCCTTGTCCACACGGACACGGGTATTTTTATAACCGGAGTTTTTCCTTCCTGCGTTTAAAAAAAAAACTCAGTCCACATGAAAACGCAAAAACACGCTATCAAGCGCTGTCAAAAGCATGCAACACCAGCAAGCGGCGATATAACCCTAACCATAAAGCCACGTTGGCCAATCAGAAGCCGTCAGCGGCGCAAAAACTTCGGTTTTATTGTCTACACGACAACACTGCAACCGACGTTTCAGGTTTTCAAAAATGTTCGGTTTCAGTGACCTGATACTGCGCTTCCGTGTGGACGAACGGCCGAACCGCGTAAGAAATGTCACGGTTATAAAAATACCCGTGTCCGTGTAGACAAGGCCTAGATAAGTCTCACAACATGGGGAAGGAAAATAACTTTTATGTACACATCATCCTATATTATAAACTTAATGCTGTGTGTGTGTGTGTGTGTGTGTGTGTGTGTGTCTGTCTATAGGGCCTGAACTTGTGGGGTGGAGCTTAATTTCTTTGTATTGAATTTACAAATAATTAAAGAAAATAAAAAACAAATTACAAACAAGCACAAATAAATACAATAGAATGAAGATATAACTGAAATAAAGAGTGCTTCAAGGTTTTCAGGAACAGGAATATTATCGACTATAATTATTACAATATTATTACACAATTTCATGAATTCATAAGGTATATTTAAAAGTAGTACACAATGATTAAATTCTCATTTCCAAAACAGAAGTTCTCTCTACCGCAACTGGCCTTAAATGGTTGCAGTATGTGAGAATGGTGTTTCGGAGGATGAGGTGCCTTGGTATGTTTTTCTAACAATAGAGAATCCATGATGACTTTGCTAATCTTTTACTCGGTGCATATAATTAGACATTAATGAAGCACAATTTTATAAATGTAGAAAACTACTTGTTTCGGTAATGATAATCAATATGTCGTGTACACATTCTGACAAGTGAATCCTTTACATTTAATTGGAGAAACGCCATTTTGAAGGAATTGGCCCATGTGCCTCTTCATTCAAAATCTAATTTTATTTAACTTCTGAATGTGCGTTTAAACAGTCCTCAAAAAATTTTGCGGAGGATGAGAACCACAGTCATGGACGCATAATTTTCTTACTTTTTTACATTTATTATTATACATGAATATTCAGTAAATAATTTTTCTGTCATCTGAAATAATCTAGTAGAACATCCTTATTTTTCTGATTTGATTTGATTTTAATTTGTTTAAATTACAACATAACATACATTCAGTTAAGTTGGACGCATTACGGTAATGAGAAGTTTCGCAGAAAATACAGTAAAATAGAAAAAAAAATTATTCCCATGTTGAAATTACACATTGTGCAAGGTAGAGATCAGTATTGTCTTTATTGTGATGCTTTTTTATATTACTTAATAACATGTTTAATATTTAAAATCATTAGTGCCGTGGTGTTTTAATGGTTTCGTGAGAATCACCCATCTAATGAAATCCGAGAGCTTTGTGTGACTTATGAGCTTATTTGTTGACCCTGCAACATGTATAAGGTGATCGAAGGCTCAAGGCTGTTCTACAAACATTAGAAATGTACTGTTACATCCATCCAATGGGATCTAGATATTTGGAGATTCTTTTTTTGGCTTTTGTCTTGTCAGAATTAGTACAGGAAAATTATTAGACATCCCATATTTGCTATTCTTAAAACAGTCTGGAATGTTGTTCAGGTTGTAAAAACATTTAAAACTGAGTATTATTGACATAACAGTGAAATATAATGACATTGACTCCTTGGGGACGAGGAGAAAAGCAAAGAACCTAATACTGAGCCCTGTGGTACACCATACTTTCCTTGAGTAAATGAAGTGTCTTCTTATCAAACACAAGTAGTAGCAGTCGGATAGATTTGACGGATGTCGATGAAAAATATGCCGAAAGCAGTTTATTACTTTATTATACATAAACAATGTGGCTTACATCCTGACTTATATTGTTCACAAATGCAGTTTCTCTGCAAAACTGAACATAGTTGAGATGCCAATATTTTTCTAATATTTTAGACCTAAATTGTAGGTTTACCAGTTTACTTATTGGTCAAACTGTGGGTTTTAGGTAACTGTTTAATAAGTATTTGGGATGTGTTCCTAAAAGCAAAGAGTAAACAATATTGTGAAGAGATTGTGAGATTACAAGTAACAACTCTTTCAGTTGCTTTGTGGCTATAGAATTCTGCATACATGTCATTCTACATGTTTGGTGCCATTGTTAACTTGTCTATTTTCACCTTAGACCTGAAAGCGCTGAAAGAGGAGAGTGAAGTACTGAATGAAACAGAGGAGAAAGACCAGTATGATTTCACAACTGGAGAAAACTCGTTTAGTTGCTCGAAGACTGAAAAGACTTCCTCACGAAAAAGAGCTAAAAAAAAACAAACCAACTTCACCTGCCAGCAGTGTGGAAGGAGTTTCAAGAAAAAAGGAAGTCTGAAAACCCACATGAGTGTTCATAAGAGAGAGAAGCCTTACACCTGCCCTCAGTGTGGAAAAGGTTTCACTCAAACGGGAAGCTTTAACAGGCACATTAGACTTCACAATGGAGAGAAGCCCTACCCCTGCAAACTTTGTGGGAAGAGTTTCACGACAGATCTAAACCTAAGGTATCACATGAACAGTCACACTGGAGAGAAGCCGTTCACATGCGATCAGTGTGGAAAGAGTTTGAGACACAAGGTAACCCTTAAACTGCACATGAGGCTTCACTCAAAAAAGACCTGTTTTAAGTGTCATCAGTGTGGGGAGAGATTTAAAGACAGTAAACACCTTGAGAATCATGTAATAAGTCACACTGGAGAGAAGCCTTTCATGTGCTATCAGTGTGGAAAGGGTTTCACACTTAAAGGAAACCTGCAGACTCACTTGAGAATTCACAGTGGAGAGAAGCCTTTCACCTGTCCTCAGTGTGGAAAGAGTTTCACAATCAATGGAAACCTTCAGACTCACATGAGAATTCACACCGGAGAGAGGCCTTTCACGTGTCTTCAGTGTGAAGGGAGGTTCACGTATAAAAGAGACCTGAAGCGTCATTGGAAAAAATGTTGTGGAGACACATCGCAGTGTTCCTCAGTGTAGCAAGATGCTTAGAAAAAGGAGCAATTTCAAAGTCATTTGCACATTCACAAAGGCAGAATTCGGATATTTAATTGGGATTAGTGTAATAAAAAAATTGTCACACTTTAGATTAGTGTTTAATTCTCACTATTTACCTACGACTTTTGCCTCAAACTCCTAATTACTGCTTATTAATAGTAAGGTAGTTGTTAAGTTTAGGTATTGGGTGGATTAAGGGATGTAAAATAAGGTCACAGAAAGAAACTTATAAGGATTTATAAGTACTAATAAACAGGAAATATCCTAGTTATTGATAACCACATTTTTGTAATATGCGTGTTCATAATTATCTAGTTAATAGTGAGAATTGGACCCTATACTAAAGTGGTATAAAAAAAATTGCGTTCTTGTATATAATCGTCTGAACAGATGATGCTCTCTTACACATGTCATCTATTTGATTCTGTCTCTTTGGCTTGATGTTGTTTATTTTCTTTAGTCATGTATATGTGAATGCCTATGATCATACTTGACCGTTTCATTGATAAAGTTTCAAATATTGAGCGTTTGCAGGAGAGACAGTCTAATTTCTAAGGTTGTATTGAAGCGTCCTCATATATCACCTCAAAACTTGTGTCCTTCAGTAAAATAATAATGTAAAAGAAAAATTGCCATGGGACCACTGAGAAAGAATCAAGGCTTGATCTGTATTTTTATAGACAGTTGTACTGAAATGTGTTTGTCCGACCAAATTTTAAGTTTGGCATTTAAGTAAGGCATTTTACCTCATTCCCCTCATGGCTATTGCTCACACAGGCCGCGTTTCCATTACAGATTTGCACAAACATATTGCGAAATGACAGCATTTCCATTAACCAATGCAACTAAAATGTCGTCTTTTTTTTTTAAGTGTCATTACAACAATCATGGCGACCGATGTTGGTAGGTAAATGTATATTCCAGCCACCGCACTAGCCATTATTTTTATTGAGACGTTAGCGTGTTTATTCAAGCGTTAATGGCAAGGAAGAACCCTTATACTTTAGAGCGGCACATTTGAGGCTTTTCCACCTCCTGCTTCAAGGTCTTGAGAAATTGTAGCTTTTCTTTGTTGTTTAGAATGTTGTTTGTTTAGTCTTTTATGAGTTTAATGAAGAACTCTATCTCGTGTTCTGTCCAAAAATACCACATCATTTTTAAAGAATGATCGACTTTTACATACGTCAGGTGACTCGTAAATGCGGTATAGATGTTTCTATAGCAGTTTTGGCAAATATTCCTTTTTCGAATTGGCTGCAATACTTTCTCATTCAAACATAAGTTTTTTTTTTGCGATATATGGGAGTTTTTGTGCAACCTACATTGTTTCCGTTGGGTGTATTTTCAATTCGCCATTTTGATTTGCGCAATTTGAAGGGTAATGGAAACACGGCTACTGTCAGTCCATAACTAATTATTTGCATATTGGAATCTGATCTAAATTATTGACTTTCCACACTGTATCACAACTGTTCATATCTGATTTGTGTCCTGTTGCACTTAGTTTTTCGGAATATCTGCATTGGTTTCTATGGCAATAATGTAACATTGTTTGGCATACGCTGGAACTACTACATCTTCTGAGGCAGCGGCAGAAAAGTAGGAGGTTGGTATCTGTAATGTGTGTCTTTATTACGTGCTGTTGTTTACGGCAGTCTCAAAACATGTCTTAATTTATAGGCTAATTTTCTGCTCAACCAGAACTTGCAGTAACACAATCTTGTTTCAGCATGTTTCCTACAATGTCTGATATGTTTGTTTTATGTGGTGTGAGAAAGTCACATAAACCACAGGAAATCTAATTAGACTGAAACTGATTCCATGTGATATTTATTTATTGGTTTGGTTTCAGTATTACCTGTACACAGGTATTTCAAGTAAATTTGGTGCTTACGTTACTGCATTTTACTTGTTTTTGTACTTTAAGAATGTTGAAAGTATATGTGATGAGTACATGGTAAAATAAACCAAAAGATAAAGCCACATCTGCCTAGTTAATAAAACGTGAAGTTGGAAACTTTTTGATTTGACTGGATTTTAATTTGTTTATTTCAGTGTGTTGCGGGCAGTCGGACACCACCTTTAACATAAAGGAGAGACGCACACAGATCTGCTCGTGTACAAAAATAGGGGCACCTATTTTTTATTGTTTATTTAATGGAATGGGTATCAAAGCGGAATGCTTTCTACTGCCGGATGGACAGCTAGTCGGCAGTCGTTCAAAAGACAGAAAACACGGCTGTGCATGTGCACGCCATGGTTTAAAGCTTAAATCATCTCAAACTGTTTTCTTGAATGGGACAATGACTTCATTACAATCTCCACAGTCTCAATCCAATAAATAGAGCAGCTTTGGCAGGGGTGGAGTGGCAATTGGGACGATCAGGACTTTTCCTGGACAGCCGTCCGACCGATGAATTTGTGCGGACCGGGCCACAGATTGTTCAAAGTGGTCGTGACATATGTGGCCGGAACCGGAGGGCGCCGGCACTGTACAAACCAGCTTCCCTGATCCTGCACTCAGCAGGCATACATGAACACTAGAGGTGTAACGATACACGTATTCGTATTGAACCATTCCGTACGAGGCTTTCGGTTCGGTGTGCATTACAAATTGAACGGTTCGTTGGACCATTTTTCCCGCGAACCAAAATTTTGTATATATGTAATGAAACCGGAACGAAACTGCGCTACTCATTATTTTGTGCTTCACAGACCTTGGACCAATGTCAGTGCAGCTCAAACCGATCTTGATCAAGCTACACTGTTACTACTGTTGGTAGAATTTCATCTGTCATACATGAGTCTGAATGCTGTAATGCTAAGCAAAAAACTAGGTCACAGGGCATGTGAGGACAGGGACAAGAGAGTGGAAAAGTACCCAAAAACTTGTAGTAGAGATGCAGGTGTTGGAAGGCACTGGAAGAGAAACATATTATATACAATGTATAATGTTTTCACCAAGAAAAGGATACTAATACAGATGCCCATTGTGTAAAAGGATACTAATACAGATGCCCATTGTGTAAAAGGATACTAATATGAACGCTGATTGGACAGCAGCAACAAGAAAAAGGAGAGCCTGACCATTGTAAGATCAGATGCCTTGCAACCATCTCACTTTGTTGAACTGCTTAATAAAGTTGACTCTTCTGAGACCTGAAACTTGGACTCTGAAAGATTTATTCGAGACCCGATTTGAAGACTATGAATTTGCCACAACATAATTGGCGAGCCAGCCAGGAGCGGAGAAGGGGTCAAGCAGCCGGGTTGGAGGCTCTGGCAAAGAGATCTCACAAAACAAGGCCGGCCTAAGAATAAAGGTAAGCAGTTTTTGCTTATTATTTGTTTTGTGCGATCACTGCCGGTAAGCTCCCACCCCTGGTTTTAATGCAAAGAAGTGCTGCATTTTTATGTTTGTTTGTCTTAAAAGCGTGAGAAGCACGCTGTAAATGTAAGAAGTGCATTTACATTATATGTTTGTTTGTCTAAAAGCATGAGAAGCACGCTGTAAATGTAAGAAGTGCATTTACATTAAAACGTAAGAAGTGCGTTTAAGCGCAGACGTGCGCCAAAAAGTGCAAGAAGTGCACTTGGGGGCTGTTAGTCTATTATTTGTTTGTTTGTTCTGGATGTTTTGTTTGTCTTAAATGTAAGAAGTGCACTGAGTGTTTGTTTATCCTTACCAAGGCTGAGTGGTGAGGAGTGCAGTGTGGGTAGAGAGGTCATTAATTAAATAAATAAATAAATATATATATGCAAGAAGTGCATTAACTAAATAAAAAGATTATTAATAGATAACTGAGATAAAATAAAGGTGGTTAAACGTATAAAAATAATATTATGTTTCAGGAGAATTAGAATACAGAAGAGGATAAGACTGCAGGTCCAGTCCGGGCTTACAGCCAACCTGGGCGTACAGCCAATTAATAAATCACTTGTACAAAATTCTGAGCTCATCGTCAAAAGAGTACTTAAATAGTTAATAAATTTACCCTGTGTTGAGCCACAAGTGGTAGCTGAAATTAGTAAAACTGAGACAAAGTTTTGAAAAATTTAAAGATAAGGACAATAACATTAAGATAATAATATAAAAATTATGGAGTTTCCTCTTTAAAAAAAAGCAGTTTTTACGGCTGGTAACGGTTGAGTGCAGCACACGGGCTTGCAGTTTCCCCGTGTGTCTGGCGCGATCCCTCGGTGCTTCGGCACATAAAAGAGCACTTTTTTCCTTTCTAAAAGAGCAACACGGGTGTTTCGCGTCCTTTTCAGGATGTCGTCTCACCCGTGCGTTTCTGGATGCGGTCGACTTCTCCCTCGGGAAGATGGTCACGAACACTGCCTCTCGTGCTTGGGCTTAGCGCACGCTGCACAAGTCATGTTCTCATTGCGGGAGCACGACTCTGGCGATGCTGAGTTCGAGACTAAGAACCCTGAAACATGGGGGAGTCCCTTCAGATAATCCCCGATCTAGTTCGTCTGCTGCTTCAGTTCGGCAGGCGGCTACTTCGGTGATTCCTGTTGGTGAGCGGATGAGGATTACAGTGAAGAATGTTCCGACTGGTGAAAGATCCTCTCGGGCTTCTCACTCCTCTAGTAGCTCGTTGCCATTGGCGTTTCCGGTGGAGCGGTCGGAACCCCCTCGTATGGTTCCGATTGTCTCCTTCGGGGCGCCGCCCGAGGATCAGATGTCGATCGCGGCATTGGAGGAAGAGCGGTCATCTTCTGGTGATGACTCAGTGCTGCCCCCTTCGGGTGTGGTGGCTCCAGCTGAGCCGGACCCAGAGATGGCTGCTATGCTCGAACGGGCGGCCGCGAATGTCGGGCTTGTGTGGAACCCTCCACCGGGTCCTGAACCTTCGCGGCTAGATGATTGGTGTCTCGGAGAGGGCCGAACTGTTGCCCCGCGACCCGCTCCAGTACCATTCTTCCCGGAAGTGCATGAGGAGCTGAAGAAGTCTTGGCTGGCCCCTCTCGCGACCAGGCGTAGACAACCTTGCTCCTCCTTCCTCACCACCCTCGATAGCGGAGTGGCGCACGGGTACGAGGGAATCCCCCCCCAGTGGAGCGGTCGGTTGCGATGCAGTTGTGTCCGAAGACCGCTTCCTCCTGCGGGGTGCCCCTTCACTCCCCTCCCGCACCTGTAGGTTTTCCTCTGGTCTGACCAGGGATGCCTACATGGCCTGTGGAGACGCCGCTTCTGCCCTGCATGCCATGGCGCTGCTTCAAGTCCATCAGGCTAAAGCACTCCATGACTTGCAGGCAGGTGGTCCTGACCCAGCTCTGCTGCAGGAGCTGCGTGCGGCGACAGACCTCGCCCTCCGGGCGACGAAAGGACGAAACACCCTGGCTCACAGCTGGCCCCGGGACCTGTGCAAGTATGCGTTTCCCCCAGTGAGCCTTCTTGCACAGACTCTGTGCAAGGTCAGGGAGGACGAGGAGCAGGTCCTTCTAGTGGCGCCGTATTGGCCCACCAGGACTTGGTTCGCAGAACTCATGCTCCTCGCGACAGCCCCTCATTGGCCGATTCCTCTGAGGAAGGATCTCCTTTCTCAGAGATGAGGCACTCTATGGCACCCGCGTCCAGACCTCTGGAAACTCCATGTCTGGTCCCTGGCGGGACGCGGAGGTTCTAGGTGGTCTGCCACAGGCAGTGGCAGACACCATCTCTTCCGCTAGAGCCCCCTCTACGAGGCGCCTCTATGCGTTGAAGTGGAACCTGTTCGTCGACTGGTGTTCCTCCCAACAGGAGGACCCCCGAACTTGCCCGATCGGAGTCGTGCTTTCCTTCCTACAAGATGGGTTGGAGCGAAGGCTGTCTCCATCCACCCTTAAAGTGTATGTCGCGGCAATAGCCGCTCATCACAATGTAGTAGAAGGTAAGTCCTTGGGGAAGCACGACCTGATCTTCAGATTCCTTAAGGGTGCTAGGAGGTTAAATCCACCTCGTGTTTTGCACTCTGTACCCTCTTGGGATCTAGCCCTGGTACTCAAAGTCCTCCATTTGAGCCCTTGTTGTCAGTAGAGCTTAATATCCTGTCTATTAAGACGGTGCTCCTTTTAGCATTGGCCTCTTTCAAGAGGGTCAGGGATTTGCAGGCTTTTTCGGTTGACGAATCGTGCCTAGAGTTCGGGCCGGGCCTTTCTCACGTGGTATTGAGACCCCGGCTCGGATATGTGCCTAAGGTTCCTACCACTCCCTTTGTAGATCAGGTAGTGAACCTGCAAGCGCTGCCCCAGGAGGAGGCAGACCCAGCCCTGGCTTTTCTCTGTCCCGTCCGTGCCCTGCGGGTTTATATTGACAGAACGCAAAGCTTCAGGACCTCAGATCAGCTCTTTGTCTGTTATGGAGGCCAGCAGAAGGGGAAGGCTGTCTCCAGGCAGAGATTAGCTCACTGGTTAGTGGATGCTATCACCCGAGCGTATGAGTCTCTGGGTGAGCCTTGTCCTCCCAGGTTGCGCGCTCACTCTACTAGAGGTGTTGCCGCTTCCTGGGCTTTGGCTCAAGGCGCCTCGCTGTCAGACATTTGTAGAGCTGCGGGCTGGGCGACACCGAACACGTTCGCTAGGTTCTATAGCCTACGTGTAGAACCTGTTTCCTCCCGAGTTCTCGCTTCGGCCAGTGGTGCGAGGGAATAGGTTGTGTCGGCTTGCTACGCCACTCCGTGCCTCGGCCGGATACGTGCGTCTTTTGCTCCGTTGGCGCCCTACGTCGGTTAGCCTCGTGAGTTCCTCCATCACCCCTCCGGTGCCAGGCGTGGCGGACCGCCGGCGCCAGGTCTGCTACCTCTAAGTAGGAGTTGCTAGTAGACTGGGTGTTTTCCAGTGGTCTCTTCGGTGTCCCATGTTGCCACGTGCAGTTCAGCCGTGTCTTCCCCTTGACAGACTCTTTCTGTCGTCCCTGTTGAGTGTGCTCCCACTTCCCTTGGATTGGGACTACCTCAGGGACTGCCATATGTTCTCTATCCCTCTGGGTTAGTACATGTGTGTATTCCTGCCCTTCATTAGGCGGGCTGGCTTCCGCAGCGTTCCCTTTCTATTTTTACGGTCAGGGCACGCTTTCCCAGTATTATCCAATCTCTTTTATTAGGGATCCCAATTCGTCAGGGAACTCCCCGACGACACGTTGGAGTTCCCAGGACGAATGGGAACGTCTCAGTTACGTATGTAACCCTCGTTCCCTGAGTACAGGGATCGGAGACGTGTCGTCCCTTCGCCATGTTGCTGTACCTTCGCGGAGGACTGGACTCTGTTCAGCTCCTCAGCGAAAAGCATTGCGCAATGTTTACTTCCGCCTTTTATACCCGCGCTGGTAGGCGGGTTGCGGAATGCAAATCTTGCATGCCAATGTCCATTGGCTCGTTTTTTATTCTCTCGTAGGCAATTGGCTCCCTAGCGTGATCCCAATTTGTCAGGGAACTCCCCAACGACACGTCTCCGTTCCCTGTACTCAGGGAACGAGGGTTGCATACGTAACCGAGACCGTGATCGAAAATTTACTTTTGAAATTTTGTGAAGCAGCCTATTAAAATGTTAGTTTTCAGTTGACCTAATTGGGTTTTTATTAATTAAATTGTATCAGTTGTGGCAACAGTCTGTTAACATGTGCTCAATCAGAAATATGTTGATCCAATGGAGGATGCAATTTTTTTAAACCAAAATGTGTTGTTGTTGGTCAAATTAAATATTTTAAAATGTAGTAGCAATTTTATTTTTCACTGTCCTAAAAATTTATAAAAGACAAATACATTAAGCAAAATACATAATGCAAGAGAAAAACCGAATGAGTAAAAAGTAGGAAGCCATAGATGATACACTCATTTTCCAATCAGCTGTGTAAACAATTTTTTTTTCAAAAACAGATTACAAAGAGATCAAGTAGGATTGGTAAAATCTGCTAATCCAGTCAGAAATAAAAATAGGCTGGTTTTAGAATTACAGAGAAAACACCAATAAAATAATTGATAAGAAATTAACCTGAAAGAAAATAATGAAATTGAATAAATGTTAGTTGACCGGTCTATAGGGAAATTAAATTAATAAACAGGCCTAACAGGGATTGATATGGTGGATTGTGCAAAGTGGTGGCCATCAAAAATACTGGAGTGCTCTCCTTTGTATAAGTGATTTGTGCAGCAATAATTGACAAAAAGGATTGTAAAAATATCTGACATTTTTATATAGAAAAAGAGAGAGAGAGACATGCTAGGTTGTGGGTATGATTGACCTGTTATATAAAGACATGGCCTGTGATGTTTGTATTGTGTTGTCCCTGGGAGACAGTTTGAAATTTGATCCATTGCAGAAATTTAGAGTTTTGGATTGTGTTATTTAAAATGATACATTGCTTGTGTTGAATGAGCAGGATTGGGTGACCAAGCTTAACAGACACTTTTAACAGATATATACTGTATTATGTGCATTTTACAATAATGAGAGTCATTGATTTAATAATAAAATGCTTGAGAGAGTAGGGATCGATATAGCGAGTGATAAAAATACTGAAATGTGACTGAAAATAAGGCAACTCAGACAGACTGATAGGCTGCTATTTTCTGCATTCTGCAAAGAAGAAATATGCTTGCTCTTCTGCAAAGAAGACCTTGATTTATTAAAACTGCATGGGGAAACTGCTGTTATCAATCAGATGAGACTTCTGAAATTAAGGGACAATTGAAAGAGATGGTTGAAGAATTTATAAAGTATGAACTTGATTCATGCGGATCTCTGAGTGTTCAATTTCCAGATGACACCAGCCAGCTTTTGGGACATCTGCCTCAACATAAACAACAGCAACTGGACTGTGCAACAAGAGAGAGCAAGAAACGTAAGGACACGGCTGCAGAGAGAAGAGGAGGCGTTTGGTTGGTGGGCCTTCATCCTCCCTGAAAAGATGAAGTTTAAACTGAGGAGGAGCTGGTATGGACAAAGCCGAAACAACTATGAAAAACATCCTGCCATTTTGCAAATGTGCCTTCTCCGTTGCTTGGCCAAAAGCCAGGCTGAGGAGAGACATGAGACAACAGCATCCAGTCAAACCAATATGTCGCCACATGACAGCAGACCCTTGAATGAGGACTGAGCGATCAAATGCATCGGATGAGGAGGTAAACACTCACGCCGGTTTCACACCGCACGCGTTCGCAGAGCGTAAGCAGCGCGTATTTTTTTCGGCGCCCATGTTAACAGATTAGAGCATTCACACCGCACGCAGACGCGGCGCATCAGCGCGTAGCAGGAGCAGAGCAGGAGCAGCAGTGCCGCGATCGTTTCGGCGTCTGGTCTATTTTTGCCGCGCGGCTTACGCTGAATTAAAGTGACAATGCATTGATCCTGGCCAAAATACACAGCAGTTTTACCCAAAAGCGCATTGATGATATCTATTGTGTTTTAAACAGTCAATCAAATGACCTTCATCAATTTTAAAAGAAAACAAAGTCAACAAAAACAAGGATGAACCAAAAGTTATATAATATAGCCTATTAATTAATAAAATAAGTTTCTTGACAAGTCTTTTCTCTTAAATGTATTTGAAAACTAAATAAAACAATGCCAACTTATTCATTATAGAGTACTTTGTCTGTAACACGCCGTGGTTCAGCCGCGCGCGTCAAACGCTGCCAGTATGAAAGCAAAACGCGCGTGCCCTGCTTCCGCTCACTATACGCACTGCTCCTGCGCTGCTTACGCTCTGCGAACGCGTGCGGTGTGAAACCGGGGTAAGACAGCAGCCCAACCAGTTCAACTGATCCAAGCAGAAGGACTTCATCATTTCCTAAGTGGACACAGGTGATACGTCTTCAATGATCACTACAGAGACCGCTTCAAATTTCATTGATTGGCCATATTAATTGTATTTTGATTATTCACTGGTCCAGCACCAGTTCTCTATCTTCTGTTTGGCTAACACTTTGTTTGCTTTCTTTCAATAGATATCAGTCCAGCTGTAAGTAAAATAATAATATGTCTGTAAAATAATATTAATTTAAAAGGAAAGAAGTTGAGTGTCTGCATTACTAAATAATTAACTAAAACTAAGGCTTGATTTAGCAGAGTGAGGGAATATTGCATTAACCAACTAGGATTAAATGCAAAATTAGATAATTGATGATTTTGTCCATTAAATAGAGAAATGTTTGGGCTCTGCTTTCAAGACAGAGCTGATATAAGCTTGAGTGATTCTGAGCTCTCTATTAAAAAAAAAGGGACATCATGTGTTCAACAACAAAAATGTGGATGATAGAACTATGATGCTGGTCAATCAATCTTGATCAATAGTTTTTTTGTTTTTTTTTTGTTTTAGAAATACAATACACAAATTACAAGAATGTGGTATCACAAATTTGGTCATTACCAGGGATTGCACAATGTTGATAAGTGGGTCATGAATTTGAGATTATGATGAGATCTAAAGTAATTTAAAAGATTATGAGGAGAAATTAAATTAACAGATGAATGACAAATTAGATTAGATAAATTGATAATCGTTCTTTTAAACCGCAGCATGTCCAGACCTACCAGATAATTTGTTATTATAATATTATATTTTAAAAATGTGGGGTTTATGACAGCGGTGTTTAACACAATCAAATGGCAATTGATGTCGGCCACGTGTTTTGTTCAAAGACGTATAGACACTGTCACACGGGGAATGCTACATTGCCAATATTCAGTAGCCTTTGTCATCAGAGTTGTGTTACCAATTTAGTATTAGTGATATTTGTACACTGAAATTTAGGATAGGTAATTGAATATAAAATTAAGTCTATATTGAATAAGTCAAGAAGGCAGCAAAACCCTCAACTTTAGATTGGACAAATGAGGTATTAAAGGAATTAAAATATTTACACTGGCAAACCTTTTTAATTTAAGATGTGCGTGGTTTGTAACATCGCACAAAGGGGGGAAGTGAGTAAAAATAAAAAATAAAAATAAATAAAAGAAAGTTGATGATAGATGATTTTAATAGAAGATCGATAGATAGCCAAATGCAATACTTGTGTTTTAAACAATGTCAGAATTGGTGTGTATAGATTTTATTGCCATGGGGAATACCAAATGAGTTTAAGCATAACCAACACCTGCGAGGTTACAACTCAAAGTTCAAGCAATGGGAGAATTCTATGAAAAGGAATTGCTTTTTAAGACTACAACAACGCTGAGAGGAGCTAAACGACATTCCTCCTGGGTTAGTGCCTCACAACTCTTTGCATGAATCTGCCCACGGGATATGATTTATAGATTATCGAGACATAAGCCAATCAGTGACTAGAGATAGCTACGCATGAGCTACATAATTCGTCGACGACCATTCGGAACATGGTCTATATGTTGACACTTCTTGAGTCTCCATCTTGAATGATTCCGGTTGAACAAAGCGAAAAGTTTTAAAACTGTCGGTGAGAGGTAATCGAAGCTGCAAAACGAGCTGTTGAAACACCGACCCCTGAGCCAGGAGCAGCAGCCCTACCACATCCAAAGGGATATACAAATTATATGCTTACTCACCCTTGAAATGATCATTCCAGCATGTTATTCAAATTTATCTGCGGGGCATTCCGAACCAAACCCCGCATACACACCGGAGACCCACCACATATCGATTTAGTAATTGTAGATGAGGAAGGAACGATCGGCCCTGATCTGGATGCGAAAAGAGGAATCTGAAAGAAAGCAAAACATTATGAACAATGACTGCAGAATATAAGCCTTTAAGGTTAGGGAGCCGCACCTTCAGAGATATAAAGTCTAGCTGGATTGAGCAGAGCGACTAATTTAACATAATCTGTTAGAGGAGGGCCGGGTGATGGATCCGGGTTGCTGAAGGGCGTGAGCTTAGAAGATTCATCTGGCCTTTACTGATCCAGATATCGGAATCTGAGATTGGCCATGCACCCTTTATCTAGGTTTTTTATTTTTTTATTATTATTATTATTTTTTTATTATTATTAAAACGACTACATCTGACTTCTGAATACGGTACTTACCTGAAGTAAGGTGACGGCTTCCTGTCAAGAAGCTACTATCATTACCTAAATGATACTTGATTTTTTTTTTTTTTAGCGTAGAATCCTTTTCTCAGGTGCACAGCATATGCCTGACATGGCTCCCAAGTTGCTCTTAGCAGAGATGGCCCCATTCATAGCTGGCAGATCGCTGGCCACAACAAACAGTTGAGACTCTTGAATAGAAAGATACATGAACATGTAAATCATACAGTTGAGCAAAGACAATGTCCCTCGAGTCTCCTCCACTGATTAGTTCTGGTGTGGTTTGAGATGGTTGCTTGGCAGTTGTTAGTGTATGAGGTGTATAGAATAGGGGACAGAACACACCCTTGTGGTGCCCCTGTGTTTATGGCTTTTTAACGATGAGACACATGAATTCAATTTGACTTGTTGACTACAGTTCGTCAAAAAGTAAAAAATCCACAAAACTAGTCTTGGGTTAACCCCAAGATTAACAAATTTTTGTATCATCAGGTGGGGTTGGATTGTGTTGAAGGCACTGCTGAAATCTATGAACACAATCTTGACAAGACTCTTTGCCTGTTCAAGGTGCTCATATATGTTATTCGTCAGAGTCAGCAGTGCATCTTCAACCCCCCTCCCCATACGATAAGCAAATTGGTTTGGGTCTAAGGATGGTGTGACCTCACATTAAAGCTTTTTCAAAAGTAATTTTTCAAAACATTTCATTGCCGTAGATGTTAGGGCAACAGGGCGCAAATCATTAAGTTCCCTAGGTTTATTATTTTTGGGTAGGGGCACGATCAAAGATTTTTTCCATAGACAAGGAACTACACCAGTGTCTATTGACAGCTGGAACAGCCTTTGAAAGGGCTGTGCCAGCTGATCTGCGCACACCCTTAATGTCCTGCTGCTAATACCATCAGGCCCACTAGCTTTACGGGAAATTCACGTCTAAACTAAGTCTTAACATCGTCTATAGATATGTCTATATTCACACATTTCATACTGCTGATTTCTTTATAAACCAGTTCCTGTTCAGCAGTAAAATCATGAATATCAAATCTACAATAAAAATCATTCAAGTCATTTGCCATTTCAAGTTCATTTTCCACTGCCATAAGATACCTCTTAGGCTTGTATCCTGTGATTGCCTGGACCCCCTGCCAAGCTCTCCTAGCATCATTTCTAAAAAAGTTCTTTAATTTACGTTTATATGCTGCTTTACAGTCCCTGATCATAGCTTTTATTTTTTCTGCACAGTCCTTTTCTCTTCTCTGTTTCCTCCCAATTTGAACAGTCGCTTTTTTTGGTTAAGAACTTGTTTTAATTCTGGAGTTACCCATGGCTTGTTGTTAGGAAACATCTTAACAGTCTTTTTGGGAATGATTGCATACTTGCAGAATGTTATATACCCCAAGATAGCAAGTGCCGCTTCGTTGACGTTTTCGGTCCCGTCGGTCACTATGTTCCAATCTGTACGCTCTAGGCAGTCTTGCAGTGCCTCGGATGCGGCAGCTCTTAACCTCCACCTTTCTGACTTTCTCACACCGCAGCCTAGAACCTAGGGGGGCATGAGTTTGACCATGTTGTGATCCGAGTTCCCTAAGCCGGGTATTGCTTAAGAGTAAAAGGCGTCCTGGATATTTCCATAGCACTGGTCGAGGCAGGCTGTGTCGCGGGTGGGACAAGTGACATATTGCTTGGATGTGGGTAAGTGCTCCTTTAGGCTACATGAATTAAAGTCTCCCATCACAAAATGAGCAGAATCTGGACCCTGCAAGTTCATGGATAGTAGAAGCCGCAACTTGCGTGTCGGCAGAGGGTGCAATATACACAACAAAAAGCCTGATTTGGTGTATCTCTCTGGGCAAATGATAGGGCCTTAAGCTGAGCGCTAGTAGTTCAATGTCCTTCGTACAAACTTGGTGTTTCATTGTAATATGAGGAGGGTAACAGTACTTACTATTAATATATACACACACACCTCCACCACTTTTTCCAGAATTTTGGTTGCGGTCCATCCTCTACCAGCGTGAAACCCTCCAGGTCGGCTGCAGAATAAGGGTTCGCCCCCATAAGCTAACTCTCTGTCAGGCAAATAAGGCAAGAATGCCGGTAGTCTGAAAGGTACTGAGTGCAGGCCCGCAACTCATCCACTTTGTTCCGTAGGCTTTGGACATTACCTAGCATGACAGTTGGAAGAGATTGTCTATAGGGTTGCCTTTTTACCCGCTTCCGGATTCCTCCCTTACTCCCGCGTTTCCTTGTTTTGGTATTGTTGTTACCTCTGAAGGGGTGGATTGGAATCCACTGCGGCTTCAATGTATATGTAATGAGTGATTATAATCAAGGTATTATTTAATATTTTTCCTTCTAATATCAAATGTTGAATGACTTCTCTGGAGATTTTACTTTGTTATAGAAGTTACCATTGTGATTACTGAAATGTTCTTTTCATGTATTCTGTAATGTCTGTATTTGATGTCTGAATGCAGTAACAGTGCTTGCTCATTTATTCCGGCTTCCAGAAATGAAATATGGATTTGTTTTGTGTTTGAGAAAGATCCTCAACTTGTTAAAACATATAGGGGTCATTAAAGCCAATAGTTTAAGGGACCATTTCTTTGTTAAAGCCTTACTTTCCAGTTGGACTAAAGTTTAGCTATCCTTGAGAGAAAGAACATTATCTTGATGTTTTGAGACGACTCTACTGTTTATAGTTAGAGCCTGGCCAAATCCAACCTTCGAAAAGCTGTGTTGGTGTGTGTGTTAGTCTTCTTGTTTGCAGGTTAAGGAACCACTGGCATTATTGGAGATTGACTGAGTTGTTGTTCTGGACATGTTGGCGCCCAGCAACCCAAATCTGTGATCTGGAAAGTCATGACGTACCTTACTTCAGGGTCTGAGTGTCAGCTGCATAATCGATGGAGATATGTCTCTGTATATGTGTGGAAAATTACTATGTTTATCGACTTCTTAGACAATGAGACTCATTCAACCTGTAAGCAATGACGTAGCTTAGACCTTGGAAATGGTACAACTGCTGTGATCTGGGTAACTGTAAGCGGGGCGGCCTACAAACTCCTGTGTCAGTCTTGAAGCTGACTTCTGCTGATGAAACTGCAAACTATCTTCAGCAAAACTTTTCTTCAATTTTTTATAATTCTGACCTTGGGTCTTCATTCTTCATATCTGGTTCTGGGTCTTTGACTGTATACCCCTTACACCTCTGACACATTCGGGTGGTAACAGCGACGTGTCTTTGAAGCAAAGACGGGTTGAAGGGAGTCTGATATTTAACAGAAAGTCCCGGGTGTAGGTGATCCGAGCCGTCTGGCTGATGTGTATCTTAATGTTGTGGCCATTCTGGCCAACGATATGTTGGATAAGGTCGGCTAACACAGTGAAGATCAGCAGACAAATTACTTGGTTCGGCCTCATGGTAAGGGCCAACACGTTTTTGATTTATGGCTTAATTAATTTGCCAAGTTACGGTGTCTAAAAACATACATTAAAACAAAACAAACAAATGCAGGAGACGTGCAGGGACCGTGTATGTATTATTTAACATTCTAGATTTAATACTTTATCAAAACACTTGAGTCGCATGTGATTTTCATGTGTCGTGTCTGTCTCAGTGCTGAAAATATTTATACAAAGTTACATGCATAGACATCTCAGACTTTATACAGTAATATATTGCTAATTTCAAACACATATTAGTCCTCATTAATACTGATTTGTATGTTTATGATTCTTCATGATTTTCATCTTAAATCATACGCTGAAGGTTCAGTATTATAGTAATCACACTCTGCAAAGCTCCTGATCTTTTAAGGGAAACAGTAGGAAACCAGTGAAAGTGCTGTGGTTATTCCAGTTATCATGAATCCTCGTGCCAGACCAAAGTCTCACATAGACAACATCTCCAACCTCCAGGATCAACACAACTCCATTAGAGGAGTTTAACGGATTCTGAGCCTGAGGCCGAGTATCAAACGTTGTAACCACATTTTCTCCATTCTTAACAATGGATGCAGTTGCTGGAGTTCCACTAATACCATATATAGAGATTCTGAACATGTACGCTCCTTTCAGTGGGGCTGTGAAAATACCTAAATCAAATAACAAGAGATACAGAATCAGACGTTTCCTGTATGATCACTTAATTATCAAACACACTGTGTAATAGTTTAGAGAGATGGCAAATCATTTAATTCTCTTATTCTCACGGGAGCCCCGCAGGGATGCGTTTGTTCTCCAATCTTATTTACACTATATACCAATGATTGCGTAGCAAGCCAAGACAGTACTTTTTTTATCAAATTTTCTGATGACACGGCAATTTTAACCTTATTAAATAGTAAAGATAGCGCTTCACATTATTTATCTGAGGTGGACAGATTTGTAGGCTGGTGTGATGATAACTCGCTAATACTTAATGGAACGAAGACGGTCGAGATGATTTTCGATCCTAGAAGCGTGGGGGATCATAGTCCAGTAATGATACACGATAATATCATTGCACAGGTTCCTTCATATAAGTACTTGGGGGTCTATATAGATAATTCACTATGCTGGTCTTTTCATGTCGACAATTTGTGCTCCAGGTTACAGCAGAGACTATACTTTATACGCAGGTTAAATGCGTTCGGAGTGAACCAGAGAATCCTGTACTTGTTTTATCAGTCTATTTTCGAGAGCTTGATTAGATACGGTATCACTGCATGGTACGGAAACTTGTCTGTCCATTCAAAATCAAGGTTAGGACGTTTGGTGCACACCGCCTTTAAAATCATAGGAGGTGAGGAGCGACTATCACCAAAAGAGTTGTATGATACTTCAATTTTATACCATGCCAGGAAAATTGTTGGAGATGAAACTCATATCCTGAATGCTCACTTTAAATTATTACCATCAGGCAGGAGGTATAGGGTCTTGAAGTGCAGGTCAAATCGGCTGAAAAATTGCTTTGTTCCTACCGCAATCAAAGTGCTAAATAGAGATAAAATACTGTGAATTGCCATGATGTCTTACATGTATTCTCTATTTCTCTATTTGTTTTAATGTATGTGGTATTGTATGTATCGACTATCTCTGGGTTTTTATAATCTTATTTGTTTTTTATTCGCTTTTTAATGTATGTTGTTTGTGAACGGACTTTGCACGTTGTCCAAGACAAATTTCCCAGAGATGGGACTAATAAAGTAAAAAGTAAAGTTATACACATTACACAACTGCAGGAGGTCTGAATGAAGCAGAAGGGTTTTCATTATTATAAACTGAGTTGTATGACTCATTTAATTGATAATTACCTGTAATTGGGTCGTAGGCGTTCCCTATGTTTGTGAAGATGTTCTTGTAGGTTAGTGTGAAGTCAGTGGTAAAAGGACCAATATGTCCCTCGCCAGATTGCATCAGTGAAGCTGAAAAAGCTATTTCTCTGTCTGTTATTGAAAAACATATGCAATATTGTGATTGTCTATTACACTGAGAATGTATGCACTGAATTTAACATAATTCAAGCACACTTTCACCTCTATTTTCCTTTCTCAACTCCTCCACTTGACCCAGAGTAAGATTTGATATTTCTGTGAAGGAATAAAGATTCTGTTAAATGACATTCACACTGTTTATTGTAATAGATAACACAATTAACACAGTATACACTCAACTTTAAAATTTACACAGTATACACTCAAATTTAAACTAACATTTACACTATGCAATGTATTCTATTGTGTTTTACTTTAAGATCATTGATAAAAGAGTGAATGTTTAAGTGAGGTACCATCATTTTTCTTGTACATCTCTTCCAGGACAAACGTCTGTTGTTCCCTCAGTCGCGTCTCTAAAGCTCTGATGTTTGTTTTCTGCTCTGTTACTGTGGCGGTCAGTTCTCTGATGTTTGTTTTCTGCTCTGTATCTGCGGCGGTCAGTTCTCTGATGTGTGTTTTCTGCTCTGTATCTGCGGCGGTCAGTTCTCTGATGTGTGTTTTCTGCTCTGTATCTGCGGCGGTCAGTTCTCTGATGTGTATTTTCTGCTCTGTATCTGCGGCGGTCAGTTCTCTGATGTGTGTTTTCTGCTCTGTAACTGTGGCGGTCAGTTCTCTGATGTGTGTTTTCTGCTCTGTATCTGCGGCGGTCAGTTCTCTGATGTGTGTTTTCTGCTCTGTAACTGCGGCGGTCAGTTCTCTGATGTGTGTTTTCTGCTCTGTAACTGTGGCGGTCAGTTCTCTGATGTGTGTTTTCTGCTCTGTATCTGCGGCGGTCAGTTCTCTGATGTTTGTTTTCTGCTCTGTAACTGTGGCGGTCAGTTCTCTGATGTGTGTTTTCTGCTCTGTATCTGCGGCGGTCAGTTCTCTGATGTGTGTTTTCTGCTCTGTAACTGCGGCGGTCAGTTCTCTGATGTTTGTTTTCTGCTCTGTAACTGTGGCGGTCAGTTCTCTGATGTGTGTTTTCTGCTCTGTAACTGTGGCGGTCAGTTCTCTGAAGTGTGTTTTCTGCTCTGTATCTGCGGCGGTCAATTCTCTGATGTGTGTTTTCTGCTCTGTAACTGCGGCGGTCAGTTCTCTGATGTTTGTTTTCTGCTCTGTAACTGCGGCGGTCAGTTCTCTCAGTGCTGCATGGATGTCAGTGAAGAACAGATGGTAGTTTTGTTGGCTGTCAGTTGAAGCTTCATCTCTCAAAATGTCTGTTTGCGGTGGATTCTGTCCTCCATCCTCAGATCTGAGCTGTTGACTGATCTCGTTCTTATTGAGTCCTCCATCTACCTGATACTGTACTAAACTCATCATTCTTCACTGATGTTTGTTTCCAGCTCTTTTGTTTTCACCTCTCACAGTCTCTCATGTTCCTTTTATAGTGTCCTGATTTACTGTCTTTTGTGCTTGGTTTATATTTCTCCAGAGTTCAAGAAGTAGTTCAAGTTAATTGTTAATCATATTCAAAGGAATGTTCCGGGTTCAGTAGATGTTTAACTCTATTCACAACATTTGCGGCACTATGTTGATCACAACAGAAAATAACTCTGATTCATCTCTCTCCTGTAAAAAAATAAATAAAGTTATATAGATCAGTGGTCAGTAGGGGTGTAACGGTACATGTATTCGTATTGAACCGTTTCGGTTCGAGGCTTCCGGTTCGGTACGCATACAAACCGAAAGAATCCTTGGACCATTTCTCCTGCCGACAAAATTCGCGCTGGCACAACCACCACAACGTTGCGCAACAACATCAAATGGCAAACGCAATGAAAGCGGAACGCAACTGCGCTACTCATCATATTGTGCTTCACGGACCGTTTATCAGTTCGGACCATCAACATCTGTGCAGCGCGAGCTCTATGAGCGCGAGCCGATCTCGATCAAGCGAACTGTTACTACACAGCGCTAAGAGATCCAGTAAAGAAAGCATTTGAATTCACCACAGAAGTAATAACATCACTGCGAGATCTAGTGAGAAGCGTTCACATGTCTCCGTTATTAACCTTAGATCTCTATTAGATCAAACAGCGCTGAGGTGGAAACCAGGAAAAACATTGTGCAGTGAATGAACCAGTAATAGCAGGGTTTCTGCAGGTTTCAGTTAGTCAAATTTAAGACCTTTTTAAGACATTTTAAGACCATAAAGATTGAAATTTAAGACCTACCAAAAAAATTACCTAAGCATTACCAAAAAAATATCAAAATCAAAATATATTCTGAAAAAATACTTTTATTTCAATGAATTCAGTCATTGAAAAAGCATTAATTTAATTTGCAGATAAACCAATCACATTAGTAACCTTCCACACCCAACAACGTGCCAAATGCCCAAAACCTTAGGCCTAAAATGAAAATAGGTTCAAACAAACTTCACCTCAAATAGAATAGATTTCATTTCATATTTACATTACGAAACAGCATATTAATAGCCTAATAGAGATTCAACAGGCTACTCCAACCCATGTAACAACCCATATATAGCACAGAGATTACTAGAGATGAAATGGCATGAACATTTCATTTCATGATTATTATGAAATCAATTTACCAAATGTATGTCGAAACCCAGAAAATACCAAATAAAATTAGCATCAATATGCACTTTTTGTTTACATACAACATTAAAATACCATTAAAAATGATGGCCAGATTTTAAAGGAGTGTCTTGCAACAGGTTATCTACTAACATCTACAAGTTAAAATAAAGTTTTTACAAAAATAGTTTTATAAAAAGATAAACCTCACATATTTCAGCCTTTAAATATTTTTTTTATAAAAAGAATGAGTCAAAAAAGATACATTACTGACATTTACAGTGCACATCCGCTTATCTTTCATTATTAATAGTAAAATTTGTGCAGATTTTCCTGTTGCGTCTGTCGTTGCTATGCAACCATGCACTGCGCTCTCCACACCGACTAAGAAGTTTTAGTAGCTAATGGATTTCACCACAGAGAAACGCTTGCTGTAGCTCTGCTTCCAGATTTATTTACGGAGAAGAGAAAAACACCCGTAGTGTTGAGCGCGCAAACCCGGTATGTCTGGGCGAGCTACCTCATATCAAGCCACGAGCTACTCGTAGCACGCGAGCGCCGTGTTTGAACCCCTGCTCTAGAGCTCCGCTTTGTAGGCTATAATAACTTTCTGCGGCCAGCGTTTTAGGAAATGAACGAGGGTAGAATCTTTTTTAGACCTGACTAAATGAAATTTAAGACCTCAGATGAAAACCTGGCCGTTTTTAAGACTTTTTAAGGCCTTAAATTTAAATTTCAGAATTTTAGACTTTTTAAGACTTTTTAAGACCCCGCGGAAACCCTGAATAGGGTTTAAATCTACAGATCAGCAACATTCACCATGGATTTAATGTAGTAACACTAACTGGGAAAAATCACAGAAACCTCTGGTCGCGTGAATTGATTGTCGGATCTCACACTTTCATAGTATTTATTGGACAGGCTTAATAAAACAGGCTCTGTGACTGAGATGAATGATTACCTTAAGATGTGACTTTATTTGGTAACACTTCATTTGAAGGGGTGTGCATAAGACTGACATGACACTGTCATAAACATGACATAACACCTGTCATGAACATGAAGGAGTCTTTATGAATGTTTATGACTGTTGTCATTAAGTGTCATTCTGTAAATTATGACACTTTTAATGCAAAGTTGACATTGTTTAAAATGTCTTTGTTATGAGAACTTGACATTAACAAAGACAGAAATGTCTTTGTTATGACAACTTGACATTAACCAAGAAATCATAACAAAGACATTTTCAACAATGTCAACTTTGTGAATATTTCACCATTTACCATTTGGTCATAAGGCTACTTTAGACAAATTGAGATGTTTACCGTGTCTACGCGGTGCATGACTTGTGCCAGGGCTAGCATCGCTAATCATAGCTTACATAGGGCTGGGACGGTTACCGCATTACCGCAATACCGCGGTCACGTGACCCCTACCGCGGGTCTGAGCTCGTCACCGTCATAACCGAAAAAAAAAAAAAAAAAAAAAAGTGCCTGCACATGTGCACGTTTTGTCTAGACATCATTCCATTTCTGTTCTAAATGTTCCTGTTCTAAATGTGAAATAATAAATGTTAAATAAACATGTTCCTTATTAAGTTCAATTGCCTAAAGCCTTGTTTATACTCGACGCGTCCACACGAGCGCGAAGGTGCGTGCGGCAAAAATGACGTCATTGCGGTGTGGGCGGTCGCGCGCGTTGGGTGCGCAATACTCTTTGTAACATCGCGCACGGCCCCGCATCCGAAGATGAACAACTTCGAGCCGAATCTGGCTGAGCAAGCATGTATGTCTCACTGCACCGGCACCCAGTTTGTGCGTCTTAAATTAGTTTCTTACATTTACAAAATGACCCTATAGCAGACATAAGCCATTTTAATAAAAATAAAGTTCCATGTTTTATAAAATGTCCATGAAACTTAATTGTTTAGTGAAATAAGAAATATTTAAGAGATCGTTAATTGAGTTGTATGAAATACATAGGCCTACATGTTTTTATATCCACATATTTTCTTCTAATATCACTGAGGTAATAATCTCAGGGTTTACTGGATTTTACTCGATTCTTTTTGTAGTGTTATTGGTGGTGATGTACTAAAATAAACATTGTCACGTGTGGACCTTTCTTCTTCTCACGTTGATGATGGTTAAGAGGACAATTACTTCAGTCGCCGCTGTCGTTTCACAGAATAGCACAACTGCGAGCGCGTCAAGTATAAACGCCTGGTCCTTCTGGGGAGCTACGCGCGCAGTCAACGGAGACTCGCGCTCATGCGGACGCGAGTATAAACAAGGCTAGCCTTTTGTGTGTGCACGCGGGATGTATTGCGCGCGCGGGGCTCAGTTTTTCACGGGATGGTGCTAATAGCGGTTTACCGCAATACCGCGGGAATTTCTTGCTTTTCAACCGCGGTAAGAAAAAATCCATACCGCCCCAGTCCTAAGCTTACATTAACTTTTACTAGCAGTGATTTTAAATGGATTTCTCCAAATAGCATGGCAAACTTTACCTGTCTAGTAGAATCTTCGCGACTGCGGCATCAGTGGGCATCCAAGCCCAACCTGTGCTTTAGTGCACGCCAGCGTGTGAAATATTCACCCAAAATCACTCTGGTCTTGTTTCTATATTCTGCGGCCTTTCTCTTCTTATACACTTCGTATACATTTTTTATCTTTCGACCCTCAGCCATTTTCAAAGGAATGGCTGAAACCGTAACTCATCACACATTATACACCTGAAAGTGCGCATTCGCAGAAAGCGAAACCTACATGGACGAGCACGTACGACGCCCTTACGTAATATATCACCAGAATGATTGACACTTAGGTGAACCAATAGAACCAGTAGAACCAACTACCCACCCGGAAAAAGAAAATCCTCCACTATACCTTTAATGGAAAGCACATTCACTGCTAGTTGTCTTGCTAATCAGTGTCTGCTCGTTTATTCAAACTAATTTGTCCTAACAGACGAACGTTGCATGATGTTATTTTTATTTACCCGCCACGGTGGGCTGTAGCTGAGGCGAGTTTACCCGCAACAACACAAAATCACCCGCATTTGGCTGGTGACGGGTGATAATTTCCATCCCTGTTCGGTAGGATAGTAGCGTTGGTCATGGAACAGGCACAAGACACCGAAGATATTGACCAGGTAATGTTTCACGATTTCATAAAAATATTGGGCTATTGCATACATAGCCTACTGAACTAATGATGATGTTCAAAATCGGATAATATATGTCTTATAATATAATATAAGTGTTAGACTACTTTATAATAATAAAGTAGCCGATCGCGTTTGGCAGCTTATAACGTTTTTACATGATTGCAGCTAAATCACAAGTAAATAGCCTATAGTCTAGGCCTAATGTATAATTTCATTTGTTTTTTTATTGTAATGTAAACATTACAAAATGCCTGGTGACATCAATAAAGTTAAATGTACGTCGCATTATTTCATAACATTGGCCGTTATGATGTCATTAGACATGATTATTGCAATTTATCATAATAGTTTGCAAATTGTGCTCGTTTACACTAGATAATCATGTGAGATATTGACAACTGTTCTCATGATAATCGCAGGAATCAACGTCAACAGCATTGTGCGGCAAGCTAGGCAATAAAACATATAATGCAAAAAAATAAATAAAAAACGTAAGAGAAACAAGTGTTTATTAGCAAGTCTGCTAACAGCTCTGATAATCGAAATCTAGCTAAACATATATGGAAATTATTGGACTGGTCTAATTATCACCAATGAATGAATGAACAGCATCATAAAAACAATGACATACTACAAGCAAGCGCAAGTTGCGCAACAACATACAACATAGAACGCAAACGTTTTACAAGTAAGATATTTACTTACTAGTCCATCAACAAGATCGCCAGGTCAGCATTGCTGTTGCATTCAGTGCTACTTTTTAACTTTTTAACTTGCGCCAACGAGTAAAAGCCTGACTGAGTGGGACTCTTGTCCGGTTCCTCACGCGGTCCGATTCTCTTTTCCTTTTCCTACTTTCTGCCTACCGCGTTTTCTTTGCTTTTTCCATCATCTGGAAAAATTGTGCTTCATATGTTGTTGTGTGTGACGTCGTTGCCGTAAAGCAAGTCGCGATTCTCGTGGGATTTGTCAGGGGCGCCCCTCTCAGACTTGCATTGCTGGTATTTCCAGCGGCGACCCCCCCCAAGCTTTACTACCAGGATGATTCGCCCTATTATGAGTTTGTTTACCACCGAAATTACTTTGAAGCTGTTATATTAAGGTAAAATTCCTGCATAGTGTGCCTTTAAAGTGGTGCTTGTTACCCTCTTGTTCCATGTAGTTACAGGGTAAGTGCAATAAAAATGCATACACACAATCCTATACCACAGACTCGGAAACCTTTATGTATTATACAAGCACCATTTACCCTAACCACATGAAACAAGATATGTTTCCCAGAATAAAAAAAAAAATGCAATAGCCTTAGCTTTTCTTGCCTTGAAACATCTTAGCCCAAACTTAAACATCTGAACTTTTTCTATAAAAAAAAAAAGTATAAATGCATATATGTACCTTGTCATTTTTAAAAAGCCTAAACAGTATATTGGTACACAATTATTACAAAAAGCAGTGTATGTTCTTGCTAAGTTGCTCCCAAAAGTGAGTTTGTTGTATCATAATAGTAGAACTAGAAAAAGTTCGTCGAGACAAACTTTAAGTTGGCTTGTGAAAGTTTGGACCAATAAGTTTGAAGAAGTTTAAAGAAGTTTAAAGTTTAATTAGTTTATAGTTTAGTAAGAAAGAAAGAAAGATAGATTAGTTAAAAAGAAAGAAAAAAAGATTAGAAAGAAAGAAAGATAGATTAGTTAGAAAGAAAGAAAGAAAGAAAGAAAGATAGATAGATTAGTTAGAAAGAAAGATAGATTAGTAAGAAAGAAAGAAAGAAAGAAATATAGATAAGTTAGAAAGAAAGAAAGATATATTAGTTAGAAAAAAAGAAAGAAAAAAAGATTAGTAAGAAAGAAAGAAAGATAGATTAGTTAGAAAGAAAAAAGGAAAGAAAGATAGATTAGTAAGAAAGATAAATTAGTAAGAAAGAAAAAAGATTGATTAGTAAGAAAGATAGAAAGATAGATAGCTTAGTTAGAAAGAAAGAAAAAAAGATTAGTGAGAAAGAAAGATAGATTAGTTAGAAAGAAAGAAAGAAAGAGATTAGTTAGAAAGAAAAAGAAAGATAGATTAGTTAGAAAGAAAGAAAGATAGATTAGTTAGAAAGAAAGAAAGAAAGTTAATTAAAAAGAAAGAAAGAAAGATAGATTAGGTAGAAAGAAAGATAGAAAGATAGATAGATTAGTTAGAAAGAAAGAAAGAAAGATAGATAGATTAGTTAGAAAGAAAGAAAAAAAGATTAGTTAGAAAGAAAGAAAGAAAGATAGATTAGTTAGAAAAAAAGAAAGAAAAAAGATTAGTAAGAAAGAAAGAAAGATAGATTAGTTAGAAAGAAAAAAGGAAAGAAAGATAGATTAGTAAGAAAGAAAGAAAGAAAGATAAATTAGTAAGAAAGAAAGAAAGATTGATTAGTAAGAAAGATAGAAAGATAGATAGATTAGTTAGAAAGAAAGAAAGAAAAAAAGATTAGTGAGAAAGATAGATTAGTTATAAAGAAAGAAAGAAAGAGATTAGTTAGAAAGAAAAAGAAAGATAGATTAGTTAGAAAGAAAGAAAGATAGATTAGTTAGAAAGAAAGAAAGAAAGAAAGTTAATTAAAAAGAAAGAAAGAAAGATAGATTAGGTAGAAAGAAAGATAGAAAGATAGATAGATTAGTTAGAAAGAAAGAAAGAAAGTTAATTAAAAAGAAAGAAAGAAAGATTAGTTAGAAAGATAGATTAGTTAGAAAGAAAGAAAGAAAAAAAGATTAGTAAGAAAGAAAGATAGATTAGTTAGAAAGAAAGAAAGAATGAAAGAAAGAAAGAAAGAAAGAAAGAAAGAAATATAGATAAGTTAGAAAGAAAGAAAGATAGATTAGTTAGAAAGAAAGAAAAAAAGATTAGTTAGAAAGAAAGAAAAAAAGATAGATTAGTTAGAAAAAAAGAAAGAAAAAAAGATTAGTAAGAAAGAAAGAAAGATAGATTAGTTAGAAAGAAAAAAGGAAAGAAAGAAAGATTAGTAAGAAAGAAAGAAAGAAAGATAGATTAGTGAGAAAGATAGATTAGTTAGAAAGAAAGAAAGAAAAAAAGATTAGTGAGAAAGAAAGATAGATTAGTTAGAAAGAAAGAAAGAAAGAGATTAGTTAGAAAGAAAAAGAAAGATAGATTAGTTAGAAAGAAAAAAGGAAAGAAAGATAGATTAGTAAGAAAGAAAGAAAGATAAATTAGTAAGAAAGAAAGAAAGATTGATTAGTAAGAAAGATAGAAAGATAGATAGATTAGTTAGAAAGAAAGAAAGAAAAAAAGATTAGTGAGAAAGAAAGATAGATTAGTTAGAAAGAAAGAAAGAAAGAAAGAAAGTTAATTAAAAAGAAAGAAAGAAAGATAGATTAGGTAGAAAGAAAGATAGAAAGATAGATAGATTAGTTAGAAAGAAAGAAAGAAAGTTAATTAAAAAGAAAGAAAGAAAGATTAGTTAGAAAGATAGATTAGTTAGAAAGAAAGAAAGAAAAAAAGATTAGTAAGAAAGAAAGATAGATTAGTTAGAAAGAAAGAAAGAATGAAAGAAAGAATGAAAGAAAGAAAGAAAGAAATATAGATAAGTTAGAAAGAAAGAAAGATAGATTAGTTAGAAAGAAAGAAAAAAAGATTAGTTAGAAAGAAAGAAAGATAGATTAGTTAGAAAGAAAGAAAAAAAGATTAGTTAGAAAGAAAGAAAGAAAGATAGATTAGTTAGAAAAAAAGAAAGAAAAAAAGATTAGTAAGAAAGAAAGAAAGATAGATTAGTTAGAAAGAAAAAAGGAAAGAAAGATAGATTAGTAAGAAAGAAAGAAAGAAAGATAGATTAGTGAGAAAGATAGATTAGTTAGAAAGAAAGAAAGAAAAAAAGATTAGTGAGAAAGAAAGATAGATTAGTTAGAAAGAAAGAAAGAAAGAGATTAGTTAGAAAGAAAAAGAAAGAGATTAGTTAGAAAGAAAGAAAGATAGATAGTTTAGTTAGAAAGAAAGAAAAATAGATTTGTTAGAATAAAAGATAGATTAGTTAAAAAGAAAGAAAGATAGATAGATTAGTTAGAAAGAAAAAAGATAGATTAGTTAGAAAGAAAGAAAGAGATTTGTTAGAATGAAGGAAAGATAGATTAGTTAGAAAGAAAGATAGATAGATTAGTTAGAAAGAAAGATAGATTAGTCAAAACGAAAAGATGGATTAGTTAGAAAGAAAGAAAAATAGATTTGTTAGAATAAAAGATAGATTAGTTAAAAAGAAAGAAAGATAGATAGATTAGTTAGAAAGAAAGTTAGATTAGTTAGAAAGAAAGAAAGATAGATTAGAAAGAAAGATAGATAGATAGATTAGTTAGAAAGAAAGATAAATAGATTAGTTAGAAAGAAAGAAAGAAAGATAGATTAGTTAGTTAGAAAGAAAGTTAGATTAGTTAGAAAGAAAGATAGATTAGTTAGAATGAAAGAAAGATAGAGTAGTTAGAAAGAAAGAAAGATAGATTAGTTAGAAAGAAAGATAGATAAGTTAGAAAGAAAGATAGATAGATTAGTTAGAAAGAAAGATAGATTAGTTAGAAAGAAAGATAGATTAGTTAGAATGAAAGAAAGATAGAGTAGTTAGAAAGAAAGAAAGATAGATTAGTTAGAAAGATAGATTAGTTAGAATGAAAGAAAGATAGAGTAGTTAGAAAAAAGAAAGATAGATTAGTTAGCAAGAAAGATAGATTAGTTAGAATGAAAGAAAGATAGAGTAGTTAGAAAGAAAGAAAGATTAGTTAGAAAGAAAGATAGATTAGTTAGAAAGAAAGATAGATAGATTAGTTAGAAAGAAAGATAGATTAGTTAGAATGAAAGAAAGATAGAGTAGTTAGAAAGAAAGAAAGATTAGTTAGAAAGAAAGATAGATTAGTTAGAAAGAAAGATAGATAGATTAGTTAGAAAGAAAGATAGATTAGTTAGAATGAAAGAAAGATAGAGTAGTTAGAAAGAAAGAAAGATAGATTAGTTAGAAAGAAAGTTCGATTAGTTAGAAAGAAAGAAAGATAGATAGATAGATAGATTAGTTAGAAAGAAAGATAAATAGATTTGTTAGAAAGAAAGAAAGAAAGATAGATTAGTTAGTTAGAAAGAAAGTTAGATTAGTTAGAAAGAAAGATAGATTAGTTAGAATGAAAGAAAGATAGAGTAGTTAGAAAGAAAGAAAGATAGATTAGTTAGAAAGAAAGATAGATAAGTTAGAAAGAAAGATATATAGATTAGTTAGAAAGAAAGATAGATTAGTTAGAAAGAAAGTTAGATTAGTTAGAAAGAAAGATAGATTAGTTAGAATGAAAGAAAGATAGAGTAGTTAGAAAGAAAGAAAGATAGATTAGTTAGAAAGAAAGATAGATAAGTTAGAAAGAAAGATATATAGATTAGTTAGAAAGAAAGATAGATTAGTTAGAAAGAAAGTTAGATTAGTTAGAAAGAAAGATAGAGTAGTTAGAAAGAAAGAAAGATAGATTAGTTAGAAAGAAAGATAGATAAGTTAGAAAGAAAGATATATAGATTAGTTAGAAAGAAAGATAGATTAGTTAGAAAGAAAGATAGATTAGTTAGAATGAAAGAAAGATAGAGTAGTTAGTAAGAAAGAAAGATTAGTTAGAAAGAAAGAAAGATTAGTTAGAAAGAAAGATAGATTAGTTAGAAAGAAAGATAGATAGATTAGTTAGAAAGAAAGATAGATTAGTTAGAATGAAAGAAAGATAGAGTAGTTAGAAAGAAAGAAAGATAGATTAGTTAGAAAGAAAGTTCGATTAGTTAGAAAGAAAGAAAGATAGATAGATAGATAGATTAGTTAGAAAGAAAGATAAATAGATTTGTTAGAAAGAAAGAAAGAAAGATAGATTAGTTAGTTAGAAAGAAAGTTAGATTAGTTAGAAAGAAAGATAGATTAGTTAGAATGAAAGAAAGATAGAGTAGTTAGAAAGAAAGAAAGATAGATTAGTTAGAAAGAAAGATAGATAAGTTAGAAAGAAAGATATATAGATTAGTTAGAAAGAAAGATAGATTAGTTAGAAAGAAAGTTAGATTAGTTAGAAAGAAAGATAGATTAGTTAGAATGAAAGAAAGATAGAGTAGTTAGAAAGAAAGAAAGATAGATTAGTTAGAAAGAAAGATAGATAAGTTAGAAAGAAAGATATATAGATTAGTTAGAAAGAAAGATAGATTAGTTAGAAAGAAAGTTAGATTAGTTAGAAAGAAAGATAGATTAGTTAGAATGAAAGAAAGATAGAGTAGTTAGAAAGAAAGAAAGATAGATTAGTTAGAAAGAAAGATAGATAAGTTAGAAAGAAAGATATATAGATTAGTTAGAAAGAAAGATAGATTAGTTAGAAAGAAAGATAGATTAGTTAGAAAGAAAGATAGATTAGTTAGAATGAAAGAAAGATAGAGTAGTTAGTAAGAAAGAAAGATTAGTTAGAAAGAAAGATAGATTAGTTAGAAAGAAAGATAGATTAGTTAGAAAGAAAGATAGATTAGTTAGAATGAAAGAAAGAGAGTAGTTAGAAAGAAAGAAAGATAGATTAGTTAGAAAGAAAGATAGATTAGTTAGAATGAAAGAAAGATAGAGTAGTTAGAAAGAAAAAAGATAGATCAGTTAGAAAGATAGATTAGTTAGAAAGAAAAAAGATAGATTAGTTAGAATGAAAGAAAAAATAGATTAGTTAGAAAGAAAGAAAAATAGATTTGTTAGAATAAAAGATAGATTAGTTAAAAAGAAAGAAAGATAGATAGATTAGTTAGAAAGAAAGTTAGATTAGTTAGAAAGAAAGAAAGATAGATTAGAAAGAAAGATAGATAGATAGATTAGTTAGAAAGAAAGATAAATAGATTAGTTAGAAAGAAAGAAAGAAAGATAGATTAGTTAGTTAGAAAGAAAGTTAGATTAGTTAGAAAGAAAGATAGATTAGTTAGAATGAAAGAAAGATAGAGTAGTTAGAAAGAAAGAAAGATAGATTAGTTAGAAAGAAAGATAGATAAGTTAGAAAGAAAGATAGATAGATTAGTTAGAAAGAAAGATAGATTAGTTAGAAAGAAAGATAGATTAGTTAGAATGAAAGAAAGATAGAGTAGTTAGAAAGAAAGAAAGATAGATTAGTTAGAAAGAAAGATAGATTAGTTAGAATGAAAGAAAGATAGAGTAGTTAGAAAAAAGAAAGATAGATTAGTTAGCAAGAAAGATAGATTAGTTAGAATGAAAGAAAGATAGAGTAGTTAGAAAGAAAGAAAGATTAGTTAGAAAGAAAGATAGATTAGTTAGAAAGAAAGATAGATAGATTAGTTAGAAAGAAAGATAGATTAGTTAGAATGAAAGAAAGATAGAGTAGTTAGAAAGAAAGAAAGATTAGTTAGAAAGAAAGATAGATTAGTTAGAAAGAAAGATAGATAGATTAGTTAGAAAGAAAGATAGATTAGTTAGAATGAAAGAAAGATAGAGTAGTTAGAAAGAAAGAAAGATAGATTAGTTAGAAAGAAAGTTCGATTAGTTAGAAAAAAAGAAAGATAGATAGATAGATAGATAGATTAGTTAGAAAGAAAGATAAATAGATTTGTTAGAAAGAAAGAAAGAAAGATAGATTAGTTAGTTAGTAAGAAAGAAAGATTAGTTAGAAAGAAAGATAGATTAGTTAGAAAGAAAGATAGATTAGTTAGAAAGAAAGATAGATTAGTTAGAATGAAAGAAAGAGAGTAGTTAGAAAGAAAGAAAGATAGATTAGTTAGAAAGAAAGATAGATTAGTTAGAATGAAAGAAAGATAGAGTAGTTAGAAAGAAAAAAGATAGATCAGTTAGAAAGATAGATTAGTTAGAAAGAAAAAAGATAGATTAGTTAGAATGAAAGAAAAAATAGATTAGTTAGAAAGAAAGAAAAATAGATTTGTTAGAATAAAAGATAGATTAGTTAAAAAGAAAGAAAGATAGATAGATTAGTTAGAAAGAAAGTTAGATTAGTTAGAAAGAAAAAAGATAGATTAGTTAGAATGAAAGAAAAAATAGATTAGTTAGAAAGAAAGAAAAATAGATTTGTTAGAATAAAAGATAGATTAGTTAAAAAGAAAGAAAGATAGATAGATTAGTTAGAAAGAAAGTTAGATTAGTTAGAAAGAAAGAAAGATAGATTAGAAAGAAAGATAGATAGATAGATTAGTTAGAAAGAAAGATAAATAGATTAGTTAGAAAGAAAGAAAGAAAGATAGATTAGTTAGTTAGAAAGAAAGTTAGATTAGTTAGAAAGAAAGATAGATTAGTTAGAATGAAAGAAAGATAGAGTAGTTAGAAAGAAAGAAAGATAGATTAGTTAGAAAGAAAGATAGATAAGTTAGAAAGAAAGATAGATAGATTAGTTAGAAAGAAAGATAGATTAGTTAGAAAGAAAGATAGATTAGTTAGAATGAAAGAAAGATAGAGTAGTTAGAAAGAAAGAAAGATAGATTAGTTAGAAAGAAAGATAGATTAGTTAGAATGAAAGAAAGATAGAGTAGTTAGAAAAAAGAAAGATAGATTAGTTAGCAAGAAAGATAGATTAGTTAGAATGAAAGAAAGATAGAGTAGTTAGAAAGAAAGAAAGATTAGTTAGAAAGAAAGATAGATTAGTTAGAAAGAAAGATAGATAGATTAGTTAGAAAGAAAGATAGATTAGTTAGAATGAAAGAAAGATAGAGTAGTTAGAAAGAAAGAAAGATTAGTTAGAAAGAAAGATAGATTAGTTAGAAAGAAAGATAGATAGATTAGTTAGAAAGAAAGATAGATTAGTTAGAATGAAAGAAAGATAGATTAGTTAGAAAGAAAGTTCGATTAGTTAGAAAAAAAGAAAGATAGATAGATAGATAGATAGATTAGTTAGAAAGAAAGATAAATAGATTTGTTAGAAAGAAAGAAAGAAAGATAGATTAGTTAGTTAGAAAGAAAGTTAGATTAGTTAGAAAGAAAGATAGATTAGTTAGAATGAAAGAAAGATAGAGTAGTTAGAAAGAAAGAAAGATAGATTAGTTAGAAAGAAAGATAGATAAGTTAGAAAGAAAGATATATAGATTAGTTAGAAAGAAAGATAGATTAGTTAGAAAGAAAGTTAGATTAGTTAGAAAGAAAGATAGATTAGTTAGAATGAAAGAAAGATAGAGTAGTTAGAAAGAAAGAAAGATAGATTAGTTAGAAAGAAAGATAGATAAGTTAGAAAGAAAGATATATAGATTAGTTAGAAAGAAAGATAGATTAGTTAGAAAGAAAGATAGATTAGTTAGAAAGAAAGATAGATTAGTTAGAATGAAAGAAAGATAGAGTAGTTAGTAAGAAAGAAAGATTAGTTAGAAAGAAAGATAGATTAGTTAGAAAGAAAGATAGATTAGTTAGAAAGAAAGATAGATTAGTTAGAATAAAAGAAAGAGAGTAGTTAGAAAGAAAGAAAGATAGATTACTTAGAAAGAAAGATAGATTAGTTAGAATGAAAGAAAGATTAGTTAGAAAGAAAAAAGATAGATCAGTTAGAAAGAAAGATAGATTAGTTAGAAAGAAAAAAGATAGATTAGTTAGAATGAAAGAAAAAATAGATTAGTTAGAAAGAAAGAAAAATAGATTTGTTAGAATAAAAGATAGATTAGTTAAAAAGAAAGAAAGATAGATAGATTAGTTAGAAAGAAAGTTAGATTAGTTAGAAAGAAAGAAAGATAGATTAGAAAGAAAGATAGATAGATAGATTAGTTAGAAAGAAAGATAAATAGATTAGTTAGAAAGAAAGAAAGAAAGATAGATTAGTTAGTTAGAAAGAAAGTTAGATTAGTTAGAAAGAAAGATAGATTAGTTAGAATGAAAGAAAGATAGAGTAGTTAGAATGAAAGAAAGATAGAGTAGTTAGAAAGAAAGAAAGATAGATTAGTTAGAAAGAAAGATAGATAAGTTAGAAAGAAAGATAGATAGATTAGTTAGAAAGAAAGATAGATTAGTTAGAAAGAAAGAAAGATAGATTAGTTAGAATGAAAGAAAGATAGAGTAGTTAGAAAGAAAGAAAGATAGATTAGTTAGAAAGAAAGATAGATTAGTTAGAAAGAAAAAAGATAGATTAGTTAGAATGAAAGAAAAAATAGATTAGTTAGAAAGAAAGAAAAATAGATTTGTTAGAATAAAAGATAGATTAGTTAAAAAGAAAGAAAGATAGATAGATTAGTTAGAAAGAAAGTTAGATTAGTTAGAAAGAAAGAAAGATAGATTAGAAAGAAAGATAGATAGATAGATTAGTTAGAAAGAAAGATAAATAGATTAGTTAGAAAGAAAGAAAGAAAGATAGATTAGTTAGTTAGAAAGAAAGTTAGATTAGTTAGAAAGAAAGATAGATTAGTTAGAATGAAAGAAAGATAGAGTAGTTAGAAAGAAAGAAAGATAGATTAGTTAGAAAGAAAGATAGATAAGTTAGAAAGAAAGATAGATAGATTAGTTAGAAAAAAAGATAGATTAGTTAGAAAGAAAGAAAGATAGATTAGTTAGAATGAAAGAAAGATAGAGTAGTTAGAAAGAAAGAAAGATTAGTTAGAAAGAAAGATAGATTAGTTAGAAAGAAAGATAGATAGATTAGTTAGAAAGAAAGATAGATTAGTTAGAATGAAAGAAAGATAGAGTAGTTAGAAAGAAAGAAAGATAGATTAGTTAGAAAGAAAGTTCGATTAGTTAGAAAGAAAGAAAGATAGATAGATAGATAGATTAGTTAGAAAGAAAGATAAATAGATTTGTTAGAAAGAAAGAAAGAAAGATTAGTTAGAATGAAAGAAAGATAGAGTAGTTAGAAAGAAAAAAGATAGATCAGTTAGAAAGAAAGATAGATTAGTTAGAAAGAAAAAAGATAGATTAGTTAGAATGAAAGAAAAAATAGATTAGTTAGAAAGAAAGAAAGAAAGAGATGTATAGATAGAAAGAGAGATAGATAGTTGAAAGAGATAGATAGATAGATAGATAGATAGATAGATAGATAGATAAGTTTATTAGTACATATAGAATGGTAGTTTAATTGAGTCTAGGGCTTCAGGGAGTTTAGATTTGAGTTTATTTGGTGTCCACTGCTGGGCCACCGTAGTCTTGGCTCAATTTGAACTGTTGCAATGAAAGTCAATGGGATTTTTATGATTTTTCATATTAATTTTTAAGAAATCTGAAAGTCAAATCAGTTTGAAAAGATATAGCACGCCGAGTCAGAACAGTCTGAAGGTCTGACCCGAGTTTGGAGTTTGTAGAGTTAAAGCTCTAGGACGAGTTAGAGTCAGAATTTTTTGGGTTAGAAAAATAAGAAGAAGAAGAAGAAGAAGAAGAATAACTAGAAAAAGTTCGTCGAGACAAACTTTAAGTTGGCTTGTGAAAGTTTGGACCAATAAGTTTGAAGAAGTTTAAAGAAGTTTAAAGTTTAATTAGTTTATAGTTTAGTAAGAAAGAAAGAAAGATAGATTAGTTAGAAAAAAGAAAGAAAAAAAGATTAGAAAGAAAGAAAGATAGATTAGTTAGAAAGAAAGAAAGAAAGAGATTAGTTAGAAAGAAAGATAGATTAGTAAGAAAGAAAGAAAGAAAGAAATATAGATAAGTTAGAAAGAAAGAAAGATAGATTAGTTAGAAAGAAAGAAAGAAAAAAAGATTAGTAAGAAAGAAAGAAAGAAAGATAAATTAGTAAGAAAGAAAGAAAGATTGATTAGTAAGAAAGATAGAAAGATAGATAGATTAGTTAGAAAGAAAGAAAAAAAGATTAGTGAGAAAGAAAGAAAGAAAGAAAGATAGATTAGTTAGAAAGAAAGAAAGAAAGAAAGATTAGTTAGAAAGAAAAAAGGAAAGAAAGATAGATTAGTAAGAAAGAAAGAAAGAAAGATAAATTAGTAAGAAAGAAAGAAAGATTGATTAGTAAGAAAGATAGAAAGATAGATAGATTAGTTAGAAAGAAAGAAAGAAAAAGAGATTAGTGAGAAAGAAAGATAGATTAGTTAGAAAGAAAGAAAGAAAGAAAGAAAGAAAGAAAGTTAATTAAAAAGAAAGAAAGAAAGATAGATTAGGTAGAAAGAAAGATAGAAAGATAGATAGATTAGTTAGAAAGAAAAAGAAAGATAGTTTTTATTTAGAAAGAAAGAAAGATAGATTAGGTAGAAAGAAAGATAGAAAGATAGATAGATTAGTTAGAAAGAAAGAAAGAAAGTTAATTAAAGAGAAAGAAAGAAAGATTAGTTAGAAAGAAAGAAAGAAAAAAAGATTAGTAAGAAAGATAGATTAGTTAGAAAGAAAGAAAGAAAGAGAAAGAAAGAAAGAAATATAGATAAGTTAGAAAGAAAGAAAGATAGATTAGTTAGAAAGAAAGAAAGATGGATTAGTTAGAAAGAAAGAAAAAAGATTAGTTAGAAAGAAAGAAAGAAAGATAGATTAGTTAGAAAGAAAGAAAGAAAAAAATATTAGTAAGAAAGAAAGAAAGAAAGAAAGATAGATTAGTTAGAAAGAAAGAAAAAAAGATTAGTTAGAAAGAAAGAAACATAGATTAGTTAGAAAAAAGAAAGAAAAAAAGATTAGTAAGAAAGAAAGATAGATTAGTTAGAAAGAAAAAAGGAAAGAAAGATAGATTAGTAAGAAAGAAAGAAAGAAAAAAAGATTAGTGAGAAAGAAAGATAGATTAGTTAGAAAGAAAGAAAGAAAGATTAGTTAGTAAGAAAAAGAAAGATTGATTAGTTAGAAAGAAAGAAAGATAAATTAGTTAGAAAGAAAGAAAGAAAGAAAGAAAGAAAGAAAGAAATAAAGTTAATTAAAAAGAAAGAAAGAAAGATAGATTAGGTAGAAAGAAAGATAGAAAGATAGATAGATTAGTTAGAAAGAAAGAAAGAAAGTTAATTAAAAAGAAAGAAAGAAAGATTAGTTAGAAAGATAGATTAGTTAGAAAGAAAGAAAGAAAAAAAGATTAGTAAGAAAGAAAGATAGATTAGTTAGAAAGAAAGAAAGAAAGAAAGAGAAAGAAAGAAATATAGATAAGTTAGTAAGAAAGAAAGATAGATTAGTTAGAAAGAAAGAAAGAAAGAAAGAAAGAAAGAAAGAGAAAGAAATATAGATAAGTTAGAAAGAAAGAAAGATAGATTAGTTAGAAAGAAAGAAAGATGGATTAGTTAGAAAGAAAGAAAAAAGATTAGTTAGAAAGAAAGAAAGAAAGATAGATTAGTTAGAAAGAAAAAAGGAAAGAAAGATAGATTAGTAAGAAAGAAAGGAAGAAAGATAGATTAGTGAGATAGATAGATTAGTTAGAAAGAAAGAAAGAAAAAAGATTAGTGAGAAAGAAAGATAGATTAGTTAGAGAGAAAGAAAGATGGATTAGTTAGAAAGAAAGAAAAAAAGATTAGTAAGAAAGAAAGAAAGATAGATTAGTTAGAAAGAAAAAAGGAAAGAAAGATAGATTAGTAAGAAAGAAAGGAAGAAAGATAGATTAGTGAGATAGATAGATTAGTTAGAAAGAAAGAAAGAAAAAAGATTAGTGAGAAAGAAAGATAGATTAGTTAGAAAGAATGAGATTAGTTAGAAAGAAAAAGAAAGATAGATTAGTTAGAAAGAAAGAAAGATAGATTAGTTAGAAAGAAAGAAAGAAAGTTAATTAAAAAGAAAAAAAGAAATATAGATTAGGTAGAAAGAAAGATAGATAGATTAGTTAGAAAGAAAGAAAGAAAGAAAGTTAATTAAAAAGAAAGAAAGAAAGATTAGTTAGAAGGATAGATTAGTTAGAAAGAAAGAAAGAAAGAAAAAAAGATTAGTAAGAAAGAAAGATAGATTAGTTAGTTAGAAAGAAAGAAAGAAAGAAAGAAAGAAATATAGATAAGTTAGAAAGAAAGAAAGATAGATTAGTTAGAAAGAAAGAAAAAAAAGATTAGTTAGAAAGAAAGAATGAAAGATAGATAGATTAGTTAGAAAAAAAGAAAGAAAAAAAGATTAGTAAGAAAGAAAGAAAGATAGATTAGTTAGAAAGAAAAAAGGAAAGAAAGATATATTAGTAAGAAAGAAAGAAAGAAAGAAAGATAGATTAGTGAGAAAGATAGATTAGTTAGAAAGAAAGAAAGAAAGATAGATTAGTTAGAAAGAAAAAGAAAGATAGATTAGTTAGAAAGAAAGATAGATTAGTTAGAAAGAAAGAAATAAAATAAAGTTAATTAAAAAGAAAGAAAGAAAGAAAGATAGATAGATTAGTTAGAAAGAAAGAAAGAAAAAAAGATTAGTAAGAAAGAAAGAAAGATTAGTTAGAAAGAAAGAAAGATAGATTAGTTACAAAGAAAAAGAAAGATAGATTAGTTAGAAAGAAAGAAAGATAGATTGGTTAGAAAGAAAGAAAGAAAGAAAGTTAATTAAAAAGAAAGAAAGAAAGAAAGATTAGTTAGAAAGATAGATTAGTTAGAAAGAAAGAAAGAAAAAAATATTAGTAAGAAAGAAAGATAGATTAGTTAGAAAGAAAGAAAGAAAGATAGATTAGTAAGAAAGAAAGAAAGATTAGTTAGAAAGAAAGAAAGATAGATTAGTTAGAAAGAAAAAGAAAGATAGATCAGTTAGAAAGAAAGAAAGATAGATTAGTTAGAAAGAAAGAAAGAAAGAAAGTTAATTAAAAAGAAAGTAAGATAGATTAGTTAGAAAGAAAGAAAGATAGATTAGAAAGAAAGAAAGATAGATTAGTTAGAAAGAAAGATAGATTAGTTAGAAAGAAAGATAAATTAGTTAGAAAGAAAGATAGATTAGTTAAAAAACAAAGAAAGAGATTTGTTAGAAAGAAAGATAGATTAGTTAGAAAGATAGATTAGTTAGAAAGAAAGATAGATTAGTTAGAAAGAAAGATAACTTAGTTAGAAATAAAGAAAGATAGATTATTTAAAAAACAAAGAAAGATGGATTTGAAAGAAAGATAGATTAGCTAGAAAGATAGATTAGTTAGAAAAAAAGAAAGATAGATTAGTTAGAAAGAAAGATAAATTAGTTAGAAAGTAAGATAGATTAGTTAGAAAGAAAGATAGATTAGTTAGAAAGAAAGAAAGATAGATTAGTTAGAAAGATAGATAGATAAGTTAGAAAGAAAGAAAGAAAGATTAGTTAGAAAGAAAGAAAGATAGATTGGTTAGAAAGAAAGAAAGATTAGTTAGAAAGAAAGATAGATAGATTAGTTAGAAAGAAAAAAAGATAGATTAGTTAGAAAGAAAGAAAGTAAGAAAGAAAGAAAGAAAGATTGGTTAGAAAGAAAGATAGATTAGTTAGAAAGATAGAAAGAAAGATAGATTAGTTAGAAAGAAAGAAACATAGATTAGTTAGAAAGAAAGAAAGAAAGAAAGAAAGATAGATAGATTAGTTAGAAAGAAAGAAAGATTAGTTAGTTAGAAAGAAAGAAAGATAGATTAGTTAGAAAGAAAGATAGATTAGTTAGAAAGATAGATAGATAGATAGATTAGTTAGAAAGAAAGAAAGATAGATTAGTTAGAAAGAAAGATAGATAGATTAGTTAGAAAGAAAGATAGATTAGTTAGAAAGAAAGATAGATTAGTTAGAAAGATAGATAGATAGATAGATTAGTTAGAAAGAAAGAAAGATAGATTAGTTAGAAAGAAAGATAGATAGATTAGTTAGAAAGAAAGAGATTAGTTAGAAAGAAAGAAAGATAGATTAGTTAGAAAGAAAGAAAGATTGGTTAGAAAGAAAGATAGATTAGTTAGTAAGAAAGATATAAAGAAAGATGGATTAGTTAGAAAGAAAGAAACATAGATTAGTTAGAAAGACTAGTTAGTTAGAAAGAAAGAGATAGATTAGTTAGAAAGAAAGATAGATTAGTAAGAAAGAAAGAAAGAAAGAAATATAGATAAGTTAGAAAGAAAGAAAGAAAAAAAGATTAGTTAGAAAGAAAGAAAGAAAGATAGATTAGTTAGAAAAAAGAAAGAAAAAAAGATTAGTAAGAAAGAAAGAAAGATAGATTAGTTAGAAAGAAAGAAAGAAAGAGATTAGTTAGAAAGAAAGATAGATTAGTAAGAAAGAAAGAAAGAAAGAAATATAGATAAGTTAGAAAGAAAGAAAGATAGATTAGTTAGAAAGAAAGAAAGAAAAAAAGATTAGTAAGAAAGAAAGAAAGAAAAAAAGATTAGTAAGAAAGAAAGAAAGATAGATTAGTAAGAAAGAAAGAAAGATAGATTAGTTAGAAAGAATGAAAGAAAGATAGATTAGTTAGAAAGAAAGAAAGAAAAAAAGATTAGTAAGAAAGAAAGAAAGAAAGAAAAAAGATTAGTAAGAAAGAAAGAAAGAAAGATAGATTAGTTAGAAAGAAAGAAAGATAGATTAGTAAGAAAGAAAGAAAAAAAGATTAGTGAGAAAGAAAGAAAGATAGATTAGTAAGAAAGAAAGAAAGAAAGATAGATTAGTTAGAAAGAAAGAAAGAAAAAAAGATTAGTAAGAAAGAAAGAAAGAAAGAAAAAAGATTAGTAAGAAAGAAAGAAAGAAAGAAAGATAGATTAGTTAGAAAGAAAGAAAGATAGATAGATAGATTAGTTAGAAAGAAAAAAAGAAAAAGATTAGTAAGAAAGAAAGAAAGATAGATTAGTTAGAAAGAAAGAAGGAAAGAAAGATTAGTAAGACAGAAAGAAAGATAGATTAGTTAGAAAGAAAGAAAGAAAAAAAGATTAGTAAGACAGAAAGAAAGATAGATTAGTTAGAAAGAAAGAAAGAAAAAAAGATTAGTAAGAAAGAAAAAAAGATTAGTAAGAAAGATAGATTAGTTAGAAAGAATGAAAGAAAGATAGATTAGTAAGAAAGAAAGATAGATTAGTAAGAAAGAAAGAAAGAAAAAAAATAGTAAGAAAGAAAGAAAGATAGATTAGTTAGAAAGAAAGAAAGAAAAAAAGATTAGTAAGAAAGAAAGAATGATAGATTAGTTAGAAAGAAAGAAAGAAAGATAGATTAGTTAGAAAGAAAAAAGATTAGTAAGAAAGAAAGAAAGATAGATAGAAAGAAAGAAAGAAAGATAGATTAGTTAGAAAGTAAGAAGGAAAGAAAGATAGATTAGTAAGAAAGAAAGAAAGATAGATTAGTAAGAAAAAAAGATTAATTAGTAAGAAAGAAAGAAAGATAGATTAGTTAGAAAGAAAGAAAGAAAAAAAGATTAGTAAGAAAGAAAGAAAGATAGATTAGTTAGAAAGAAAGAAAGAAAAAAGATTAGTAAGAAAGAAAGAAAGAAAAAAAGATTAGTAAGAAAGAAAGATAGATTAGTTAGAAAGAATGAAAGAAAGATAGATTAGTAAGAAAGAAAGAAAGATAGATTAGTAAGAAAGAAAGAAAGAAAGAAAAAAAGATTAGTAAGAAAGAAAGATAGATTAGTTAGAAAGAAAGAAGGAAAGAAAGATAGATTAGTAAGAAAGAAAGAAAGATAGATTAGTAAGAAAGAAAGATTGATTAGTAAGAAAGAAAGAAAGATAGATTAGTTAGAAAGAAAGAAAGAAAAAAAGATTAGTAAGAAAGAAAGATAGATTAGTTAGAAAGAAAGAAAGAAAAAAAGATTAGTAAGAAAGAAAGAAAGAAAGAAAAAAAGATTAGTAAGAAAGAAAGATAGATTAGTTAGAAAGAATGAAAGAAAGATAGATTAGTAAGAAAGAAAGAAAGATAGATTAGTAAGAAAGAAAGAAAGAAAGAAAAAAAGATTAGTAAGAAAGAAAGAAAGATAGATTAGTTAGAAAGAAAAAAAGATTAGTAAGAAAGAAAGAAAGATTAGTTAGAAAGAAAGAAAATAAATTAGTAAGAAAGAAAGAAAGATAGATAGATTAGTTAGAAAGAAAGAAAGAAAAAAAGATTAGTAAGAA
>JAULUF010000040.1:15672500-15685000 GCA_031834385.1 Semotilus atromaculatus
AGAAAGAAAGATAGATTAGTTAGAAAGAAAGAAAAAAAGATTAGTTAGAAAGAAAGAAACATAGATTAGTTAGAAAAAAGAAAGAAAAAAAGATTAGTAAGAAAGAAAGATAGATTAGTTAGAAAGAAAAAAGGAAAGAAAGATAGATTAGTAAGAAAGAAAGAAAGAAAAAAAGATTAGTGAGAAAGAAAGATAGATTAGTTAGAAAGAAAGAAAGAAAGAAAGAAAGAAAGAAAGTTAATTAAAAAGAAAGAAAGAAAGATAGATTAGGTAGAAAGAAAGATAGAAAGATAGATAGATTAGTTAGAAAGAAAGAAAGAAAGAAAGTTAATTAAAAAGAAAGAAAGAAAGATTAGTTAGAAAGATAGATTAGTTAGAAAGAAAGAAAGAAAAAAAGATTAGTAAGAAAGAAAGATAGATTAGTTAGAAAGAAAGAAAGAAAGAAAGAAAGAAAGAGAAAGAAAGAAATATAGATAAGTTAGAAAGAAAGAAAGAAAGATAGATTAGTTAGAAAGAAAAAAGGAAAGAAAGATAGATTAGTAAGAAAGAAAGGAAGAAAGATAGATTAGTGAGATAGATAGATTAGTTAGAAAGAAAGAAAGAAAAAAGATTAGTGAGAAAGAAAGATAGATTAGTTAGAGAGAAAGAAAGATGGATTAGTTAGAAAGAAAGAAAAAAAGATTAGTAAGAAAGAAAGAAAGATAGATTAGTTAGAAAGAAAAAAGGAAAGAAAGATAGATTAGTAAGAAAGAAAGGAAGAAAGATAGATTAGTGAGATAGATTAGTTAGAAAGAAAGAAAGAAAAAAGATTAGTGAGAAAGAAAGATAGATTAGTTAGAAAGAAAGAGATTAGTTAGAAAGAAAAAGAAAGATAGATTAGTTAGAAAGAAAGAAAGATAGATTAGTTAGAAAGAAAGAAAGAAAGAAAGAAAGTTAATTAAAAAGAAAAAAGAAATATAGATTAGGTAGAAAGAAAGATAGATAGATTAGTTAGAAAGAAAGAAAGAAAGAAAGTTAATTAAAAAGAAAGAAAGAAAGATTAGTTAGAAGGATAGATTAGTTAGAAAGAAAGAAAGAAAGAAAAAAAGATTAGTAAGAAAGAAAGATAGATTAGTTAGTTAGAAAGAAAGAAAGAAAGAAAGAAAGAAAGAAAGAAATATAGATAAGTTAGAAAGAAAGAAAGATAGATTAGTTAGAAAGAAAGAAAAAAAGATTAGTTAGAAAGAATGAAAGATAGATTAGTTAGAAAAAAAGAAAAAAAGATAAGAAAGAAAGAAAGATAGATTAGTTAGAAAGAAAAAAGGAAAGAAAGATATATTAGTAAGAAAGAAAGAAAGAAAGATAGATTAGTGAGAAAGATAGATTAGTTAGAAAGAAAGAAAGAAAGATAGATTAGTTAGAAAGAAAAAGAAAGATAGATTAGTTAGAAAGAAAGATAGATTAGTTAGAAAGAAAGAAATAAATAAAGTTAATTAAAAAGAAAGAAAGAAAGATAGATAGATTAGTTAGAAAGAAAGAAAGAAAAAAAGATTAGTAAGAAAGAAAGAAAGATTAGTTAGAAAGAAAGAAAGATAGATTAGTTACAAAGAAAAAGAAAGATAGATTAGTTAGAAAGAAAGAAAGATAGATTGGTTAGAAAGAAAGAAAGAAAGAAAGTTAATTAAAAAGAAAGAAAGAAAGAAAGATTAGTTAGAAAGATAGATTAGTTAGAAAGAAAGAAAGAAAAAAATATTAGTAAGAAAGAAAGATAGATTAGTTAGAAAGAAAGAAAGAAAGAAAGATAGATTAGTAAGAAAGAAAGAAAGATTAGTTAGAAAGAAAGAAAGATAGATTAGTTAGAAAGAAAAAGAAAGATAGATCAGTTAGAAAGAAAGAAAGATAGATTAGTTAGAAAGAAAGAAAGAAAGAAAGTTAATTAAAAAGAAAGAAAGTAAGATAGATTAGTTAGAAAGAAAGAAAGATTAGAAAGAAAGAAAGATAGATTAGTTAGAAAGAAAGATAGATTAGTTAGAAAGAAAGATAAATTAGTTAGAAAGAAAGATAGATTAGTTAAAAAACAAAGAAAGAGATTTGTTAGAAAGAAAGATAGATTAGTTAGAAAGATAGATTAGTTAGAAAGAAAGATAGATTAGTTAGAAAGAAAGATAACTTAGTTAGAAATAAAGAAAGATAGATTATTTAAAAAACAAAGAAAGATGGATTTGATAGAAAGAAAGATAGATTAGCTAGAAAGATAGATTAGTTAGAAAAAAAGAAAGATAGATTAGTTAGAAAGAAAGATAGATTAGTTAGAAAGAAAGAAAGATAGATTAGTTAGAAAGATAGATAGATAAGTTAGAAAGAAAGAAAGAAAGATTGGTTAGAAAGAAAGAAAGATTAGTTAGAAAGAAAGATAGATAGATTAGTTAGAAAGAAAAAAGATAGATTAGTTAGAAAGAAAGAAAGAAAGAAAGAAAGAAAGATTGGTTAGAAAAAAAGATAGATTAGTTAGAAAGATAGAAAGAAAGATAGATTAGTTAGAAAGAAAGAAACATAGATTAGTTAGAAAGAAAGAAAGAAAGATAGATTAGTTAGAAAGAAAGAAAGATTAGTTAGTTAGAAAGAAAGAAAGATAGATTAGTTAGAAAGAAAGATAGATTAGTTAGAAAGATAGATAGATAGATTAGTTAGAAAGAAAGAAAGATAGATTAGTTAGAAAGAAAGATAGATAGATTAGTTAGAAAGAAAGATAGATTAGTTAGAAAGAAAGATAGATTAGTTAGAAAGAATGAAAAAAGAAAGAAAGAAAGATTGGTTAGAAAGAAAGATAGATTAGTTAGTAAGAAAGATATAAAGAAAGATGGATTAGTTAGAAAGAAAGAAACATAGATTAGTTAGAAAGAAAGAAAGAAAGAAAGATAGATTAGTTAGAAAGACTAGTTAGTTAGAAAGAAAGAGATAGATTAGTTAGAAAGAAAGATAGATAGATAGATAGATTAGTTAGAAAGAAAGAAAGATAGATTAGTTAGAAAGAAAGAAAGATATATTAGTTAGAAAGAAAGATAGATAGATTAGTTAGAAAAAAAAGATAGATTAGTTAGAAAGAAAGAAAGATAGATTAGTTAGAAAGAAAGATAGATAGATTAGTTAGAAAGAAAGATTAGTTAGAAAGAAAGAAAGAATGATAGATTGGTTAGAAAGAAAGAAAGATAGATTAGTAAGAAAGAAAGAAAGGAATAAAGAACGATAGATTAGTTAGAAATAAAGATAAAGTAGTTAGAAAGAAAGATAGATAGATTAGTTAGAAAGAAAGATAGATAGATTAGTTAGAAAGAAAGATAGATTATTTAGAAAGAAAGAAAGATAGATTAGTTAGAAAGAAAGAAAGATTAGTTAGAAAGAAAGAAAGATTAGTTAGAAAGAAAGATAGATAGATTAGTTAGAAAGAAAAAAAGAAAGAAAGAAAGAAAGAAAGAAAGAAAAATTGGTTAGAAAGAAAGATAGATTAGTTTGAAAGATAGAGATTAGTTAGAAAGAAAGAAAAGATTAGTTAGAATGAAAGAAAGATAGATAGATTAGTTAGAAAGAAAGAAAGATAGATAGATTAGTTAGAAAGAAAGAAAGATTAGTTAGAAAGAAAAAAGATAGATTAGTTAGAAAGAAAGAATAAAAGAAAGTAAGAAAGAAAGAATGAAAGATTGGTTAGAAAGAAAGAGATTAGTTAGAAAGATAGATAGATTAGTTAGAAAGAAAGAAAAGTTACAATGAAAGAAAGATAGAGTAGTTAGAAAGAAAGAAAGATAGATAGATTAGTTAGAAAGAAAGATAGATTAGTTAGAAAGAAAGTAAGGTAGATTAGTTAGAAAGAAAGATAGATTAGTTAGAAAGAAGAAAGATAGATTAGTTAGAAAGAAAGAAAGATTAGTTAGAAAGAAAGAAAGATAGATCAGTTAGCAAGAAAGAAATATTAGTTAGAAAGAAAGAAAGATTAGTTTGAAAGAAAGAAAGATTAGTTTGAAAGAAAGATAGATTAGTAAGAAAGAAAGAAATAAAGAAAGATTAGGTAAAAAGAAAGAAAGATTAGTTAGAAAGAAAGAAAGATAAGTTAGAAAGATAGATAGATAGATATATATATAGATAGATAGATAGATAGATAGATAGATAGATAGATAGATAGATAGATAAAGTTCATTAGTACATATAGAATGGTAGTTTAATTGAATCTAGGGCTTCAGGGAGTTTAGATTTGAGTTTTTGTGTTGTTCACTACTGGGCCACCGTAGTCTTGGCTCAATTTGAACTGTTGCAATGAAAGTCAATGGGATTTTTATGATTTTTAATATTAATTTTTAAGAAATCTGAAAGTCAAATCAGTTTGAAAAGATATAGCACACCGAGTCAGAACAGTCTGAAGGTCTGACCCGAGTTTGGAGTTTGTAGAGTTAAAGCTCTAGGACGAGTTAGAGTCAGAATTTTTTGGGTAAGAAAAATAAGAAGAAGAAGAATAACTAGAAAAAGTTCGTCGAGACAAACTTTAAGTTGGCTTGTGAAAGTTTGGACCAATAAGTTTGAAGAAGTTTAAAGAAGTTTAAAGTTTAATTAGTTTATAGTTTAGTAAGAAAGAAAGAAAGATAGATTAGTTAGAAAGAAAGAAAAAAAGATTAGTAAGAAAGAAAGAAAGATAGATTAGTTAGAAAGAAAGAAAGAAAGAAAGATAGATTAGTTAGAAAGAAAGATAGATTAGTAAGAAAGAAAGAAAGAAAGAAATATAGATAAGTTAGAAAGAAAGAAAGAAAAAAAGATTAGTTAGAAAGAAAGAAAGAGATTAGTTAGAAAGAAAGATAGATTAGTAAGAAAGAAAGAAATATAGATAAGTTAGAAAGAAAGAAAGATAGATTAGTTAGAAAGAAAGAAAGAAAAAAAGATTAGTAAGAAAGAAAGAAAGAAAGATAAATTAGTAAGAAAGAAAGAAAGATTGATTAGTAAGAAAGATAGAAAGATAGATAGATTAGTTAGAAAGAAAGAAAAAAAGATTAGTGAGAAAGAAAGAAAGAAAGAAAGATAGATTAGTTAGAAAGAAAGAAAGAAAGAAAGATTAGTTAGAAAGAAAAAAGGAAAGAAAGATAGATTAGTAAGAAAGAAAGAAAGAAAGATAAATTAGTAAGAAAGAAAGAAAGATTGATTAGTAAGAAAGATAGAAAGATAGATAGATTAGTTAGAAAGAAAGAAAGAAAAAGAGATTAGTGAGAAAGAAAGATAGATTAGTTAGAAAGAAAGAAAGAAAGAAAGAAAGAAAGTTAATTAAAAAGAAAGAAAGAAAGATAGATTAGGTAGAAAGAAAGAGAAAGATAGATAGATTAGTTAGAAAGAAAAAGAAAGATAGTTTTTATTTAGAAAGAAAGAAAGAAAGTTAATTAAAAAGAAAGAAAGAAAGATAGATTAGGTAGAAAGAAAGATAGAAAGATAGATAGATTAGTTAGAAAGAAAGAAAGAAAGTTAATTAAAGAGAAAGAAAGAAAGATTAGTTAGAAAGATAGATTAGTTAGAAAGAAAGAAAGATAGATTAGTTAGAAAGAAAGAAAGATGGATTAGTTAGAAAGAAAGAAAAAAGATTAGTTAGAAAGAAAGAAAGAAAGATAGATTAGTTAGAAAGAAAGAAAGAAAGAGATTAGTTAGAAAGAAAAAGAAAGATAGATTAGTTAGAAAGAAAGAAAGATAGATTAGTTAGAAAGAAAGAAAGTTAATTAAAAAGAAAGAAAGAAAGATCAGTTAGAAAGATAGATTAGTTAGAAAGAAAGAAAGAAAAAAAGATTAGTAAGAAAGAAAGAAAGATTAGTAAGAAAGAAAGAAAGAAAGAAAGAAAGATAGATTAGTTAGAAAGAAAGAAAAAAAGATTAGTTAGAAAGAAAGAAACAGATTAGTTAGAAAAAAGAAAGAAAAAAAGATTAGTAAGAAAGAAAGATAGATTAGTTAGACAGAAAAAAGGAAAGAAAGATAGATTAGTAAGAAAGAAAGAAAGAAAAAAAGATTAGTGAGAAAGAAAGATAGATTAGTTAGTAAGAAAAAGAAAGATAGATTAGTTAGAAAGAAAGAAAGATAAATTAGTTAGAAAGAAAGAAAGAAAGAAAGAAAGAAAGAAAGAAAGAAAGTTAATTAAAAAGAAAGATAGATTAGGTAGAAAGAAAGATAGAAAGATAGATAGATTAGTTAGAAAGAAAGTTAATTAAAAAGAAAGAAAGAAAGATTAGTTAGAAAGATAGATTAGTTAGAAAGAAAGAAAGAAAAAAGATTAGTAAGAAAGAAAGAAAGATAGATTAGTTAGAAAGAAAGAAAAAAAGATTAGTTAGAAAGAAAGAAACAGATTAGTTAGAAAAAAGAAAGAAAAAAAGATTAGTAAGAAAGAAAGATAGATTAGTTAGAAAGAAAAAAGGAAAGAAAGATAGATTAGTAAGAAAGAAAGAAAGAAAAAAAGATTAGTGAGAAAGAAAGATAGATTAGTTAGAAAGAAAGAAAGAAAGATTAGTTAGTAAGAAAAAGAAAGATAGATTAGTTAGAAAGAAAGAAAGATAAATTAGTTAGAAAGAAAGAAAGAAAGAAAGAAAGAAAGAAAGAAAGAAAGAAAGAAAGAAAGAAAGAAAGAAAGTTAATTAAAAAGAAAGATAGATTAGGTAGAAAGAAAGATAGAAAGATAGATAGATTAGTTAGAAAGAAAGAAAGAAAGTTAATTAAAAAGAAAGAAAGAAAGATTAGTTAGAAAGATAGATTAGTTAGAAAGAAAGAAAGAAAAAAAGATTAGTAAGAAAGAAAGATAGATTAGTTAGAAAGAAAGAAAGAAAGAAAGAAAGAAAGAAAGAAAGAGAAAGAAAGAAAGAAATATAGATAAGTTAGAAAGAAAGAAAGATAGATTAGTTAGAAAGAAAGAAAGATGGATTAGTTAGAAAGAAAGAAAAAAGATTAGTTAGAAAGAAAGAAAGAAAGATAGTTTAGTTAGAAAGAAAAAAGGAAAGAAAGATAGATTAGTAAGAAAGAAAGGAAGAAAGATAGATTAGTGAGATAGATAGATTAGTTAGAAAGAAAGAAAAAAGATTAGTGAGAAAGAAAGATAGATTAGTTAGAGAGAAAGAAAGATGGATTAGTTAGAAAGAAAGAAAAAAGATTAGTAAGAAAGAAAGAAAGATAGATTAGTTAGAAAGAAAAAAGGAAAGAAAGATAGATTAGTAAGAAAGAAAGGAAGAAAGATAGATTAGTGAGATAGATTAGTTAGAAAGAAAGAAAGAAAAAAGATTAGTGAGAAAGAAAGATAGATTAGTTAGAAAGAAAGAGATTAGTTAGAAAGAAAAAGAAAGATAGATTAGTTAGAAAGAAAGAAAGATAGATTAGTTAGAAAGAAAGAAAGAAAGAAAGTTAATTAAAAAGAAAAAAAGAAATATAGATTAGGTAGAAAGAAAGAGATAGATTAGTTAGAAAGAAAGAAAGAAAGAAAGTTAATTAAAAAGAAAGAAAGAAAGATTAGTTAGAAGGATAGATTAGTTAGAAAGAAAGAAAGAAAAAAAGATTAGTAAGAAAGAAAGATAGATTAGTTAGTTAGAAAGAAAGAAAGAAAGAAATATAGATAAGTTAGAAAGAAAGAAAGATAGATTAGTTAGAAAGAAAGAAAAAAAAGATTAGTTAGAAAGAAAGAATGAAAGATAGATAGATTAGTTAGAAAAAAAGAAAGAAAAAAAGATTAGTAAGAAAGAAAGAAAGATAGATAGATTAGTTAGAAAGAAAAAAGGACGGAAAGATATATTAGTAAGAAAGAAAGAAAGAAAGATTAGTGAGAAAGATAGATTAGTTAGAAAGAAAGAAAGAAAGATAGATTAGTTAGAAAGAAAAAGAAAGATAGATTAGTTAGAAAGAAAGATAGATTAGTTAGAAAGAAAGAAAGAAAGAAAGAAAGTTAATTAAAAAGAAAGAAAGAAAGAAAGATAGATAGATTAGTTAGAAAGAAAGAAAGAAAAAAAGATTAGTAAGAAAGAAAGAAAGATTAGTTAGAAAGAAAGAAAGATAGATTAGTTACAAAGAAAAAGAAAGATAGATTAGTTAGAAAGAAAGAAAGAAAGAAAGTTAATTAAAAAGAAAGAAAGAAAGAAAGATTAGTTAGAAAGATAGATTAGTTAGAAAGAAAGAAAGAAAAAAATATTAGTAAGAAAGAAAGATAGATTAGTTAGAAAGAAAGAAAGATAGATTAGTAAGAAAGAAAGAAAGATTAGTTAGAAAGAAAGAAAGATAGATTAGTTAGAAAGAAAAAGAAAGAGATCAGTTAGAAAGAAAGAAAGATAGATTAGTTAGAAAGAAAGAAAGAAAGAAAGTTAATTAAAAAGAAAGAAAGAAAGTAAGATAGATTAGTTAGAAAGAAAGAAAGATAGATTAGAAAGAAAGAAAAATAGATTAGTTAGAAAGAAAGATAGATTAGTTAGAAAGAAAGATAAATTAGTTAGAAAGAAAGATAGATTAGTTAGAAAGATAGATTAGTTAGAAAGAAAGATAGATTAGTTAGAAAGAAAGATAGATTAGTTAGAAAGAAAGATAACTTAGTTAGAAATAAAGAAAGATAGATTATTTAAAAAACAAAGAAAGATGGATTTGATAGAAAGAAAGATAGATTAGCTAGAAAGAAAGAAAGATAAATTAGTTAGAAAGTAAGATAGATTAGTTAGAAAGAAAGATAGATTAGTTAGAAAGAAAGAAAGATAGATTAGTTAGAAAGATAGATAAGTTAGAAAGAAAGAAAGAAAGATTAGTTAGAAAGAAAGAAAGAAAGATTAGTTAGAAAGAAAGAAAGATAGATTGGTTAGAAAGAAAGAAAGATTAGTTAGAAAGAAAGATAGATAGATTAGTTAGAAAGAAAAAAGATAGATTAGTTAGAAAGAAAGAAAGTAAGAAAGAAAGAAAGAAAGATTGGTTAGAAAGAAAGATAGATTAGTTAGAAAGAAAGAAACATAGATTAGTTAGAAAGAAAGAAAGAAAGATAGATTAGTTAGAAAGAAAGAAAGATTAGTTAGTTAGAAAGAAAGAAAGATAGATTAGTTAGAAAGAAAGATAGATTAGTTAGAAAGATAGATAGATAGATAGATTAGTTAGAAAGAAAGAAAGATAGATTAGTTAGAAAGAAAGATAGATAGATTAGTTAGAAAGAAAGATAGATTAGTTAGAAAGAAAGATAGATTAGTTAGAAAGATAGATAGATAGATAGATTAGTTAGAAAGAAAGAAAGATAGATTAGTTAGAAAGAAAGATAGATTAGTTAGAAAGAAAGATAGATTAGTTAGAAAGAAAGAAAGATAGATTAGTTAGAAAGAATGAAAAAAGAAAGAAAGAAAGAAAGATTGGTTAGAAAGAAAGATAGATTAGTTAGTAAGAAAGATATAAAGAAAGATGGATTAGTTAGAAAGAAAGAAACATAGATTAGTTAGAAAGAAAGAAAGATAGATTAGTTAGAAAGACTAGTTAGTTAGAAAGAAAGAGATAGATTAGTTAGAAAGAAAGATAGATAGATAGATAGATTAGTTAGAAAGAAAGAAAGATAGATTAGTTAGAAAGAAAGAAAGATATATTAGTTAGAAAGAAAGATAGATAGATTAGTTAGAAAAAAAAGATAGATTAGTTAGAAAGAAAGAAAGATAGATTAGTTAGAAAGAAAGATAGATAGATTAGTTAGAAAGAAAGAAAGATTAGTTAGAAAGAAAGAAAGAATGATAGATTGGTTAGAAAGAAAGAAAGATAGATTAGTAAGAAAGAAAGAAAGGAATAAAGAACGATAGATTAGTTAGAAATAAAGATAAAGTAGTTAGAAAGAAAGATAGATAGATTAGTTAGAAAGAAAGATAGATAGATAGATTAGTTAGAAAGAAAGATAGATTATTTAGAAAGAAAGAAAGATAGATTATTTAGAAAGAAAGAAAGATAGATTAGTTAGAAAGAAAGAAAGATTAGTTAGAAAGAAAGAAAGATTAGTTAGAAAGAAAGATAGATAGATTAGTTAGAAAAAAAGAAAGAAAGAAAGAAAGAAAGAAAAATTGGTTAGAAAGATAGATTAGTTTGAAAGATAGAGATTAGTTAGAAAGAAAGAAAAGATTAGTTAGAATGAAAGAAAGATAGATAGATTAGTTAGAAAGAAAGAAAGATAGATTAGTTAGAAAGAAAGAAAGATTAGTTAGAAAGAAAAAAGATAGATTAGTTAGAAAGAAAGAATAAAAGAAAGTAAGAAAGAAAGAATGAAAGATTGGTTAGAAAGAAAGAGATTAGTTAGAAAGATAGATAGATTAGTTAGAAAGAAAGAAAAGTTAGAATGAAAGAAAGATAGAGTAGTTAGAAAGAAAGAAAGATAGATAGATTAGTTAGAAAGAAAGATAGATTAGTTAGAAAGAAAGTAAGGTAGATTAGTTAGAAAGAAAGACAGATTAGTTAGAAAGAAGAAAGATAGATTAGTTAGAAAGAAAGAAAGATTAGTTAGAAAGAAAGAAAGATAGATCAGTTAGCAAGAAAGAAATATTAGTTAGAAAGAAAGAAAGATTAGTTTGAAAGAAAGAAAGATTAGTTTGAAAGAAAGATCGATTAGTAAGAAAGAAAGAAATAAAGAAAGATTAGGTAGAAAGAAAGAAAGATTAGTTAGAAAGAAAGAAAGATAAGTTAGAAAGATAGATAGATAGATAGATATATAGATAGATAGATAGATAGATAGATAGATAGATAGATAGATAGATAAAGTTCATTAGTACATATAGAATGGTAGTTTAATTGAATCTAGGGCTTCAGGGAGTTTAGATTTGAGTTTTTGTGTTGTTCACTACTGGGCCACCGTAGTCTTGGCTCAATTTGAACTGTTGCAATGAAAGTCAATGGGATTTTTATGATTTTTAATATTAATTTTTAAGAAATCTGAAAGTCAAATCAGTTTGAAAAGATATAGCACACCGAGTCAGAACAGTCTGAAGGTCTGACCCGAGTTTGGAGTTTGTAGAGTTAAAGCTCTAGGACGAGTTAGAGTCAGAATTTTTTGGGTAAGAAAAATAAGAAGAAGAAGAAGAAGAATAATAATAATAAGTTTAAATAGGATTTCAGTAAGTTGGCTTTTCCAAGCCAACTTAATAATAAGTTTAAATAGGATTTCAGTAAGTTGGCTTTTCCAAGCCAACTTAACTAGACAAAGTTCGTCGAGACAAACTTTAAGTTGGCTTGTGAAAGTTTGGACCAGAAAGTTTGAAGAAGTTTAAAGTAGTTTGAAGTTGAAAGTAGTTTGAAGTTGAAAGTAGTTTGAAGTTGAAAGTAGTTTATAGTTTAAATTAGTTTTTAGTTTAAATTAGTTTAAAGTTTAACTTAGTTTAAAGTAGTTTAAAGTTTAACTTAGTTTAAAATTTAAAGTAGTTTAAAGTTTAAAGTAGTTTCTAGTTTAAAGTAGTTTAAAGTTTAACTTAGTTTAAAATTTAAAGTAGTTTAAAGTTTAAAGTAGTTTCTAGTTTAAAGTAGTTTAAAGTTTAAAATAGTTTAAAGTAGTTTCTAGTTTAAAGTTTAACTTAGTTTAAAGTTTAACTTAGTTTAAAGTTTAAAGTAATTTAAAGTTGCTAGGGTGTTTCTAGTGGGTTGCTAAGGGTTTCTGGGTGGTTGCTAGGGTATTCTAAGGTATTGTGGGTGGCTGCTAGGGTGTTTTGGGTGGTGCTAGGGTGTTCTAATTTATTTTTGGGTGGTTGCTAGGGTGTTGCTAGGGTGTTCTAAGGTATTTTGGGTGGTTGCTAGGGTGTTGCTAGGCTGTTCTAAGGTATTTTGGTTGGTTGCTAGGGTGTTGCTAGGCTGTTCTAAGGTATTTTGGTTGGTTGCTAGGGTGTTGCTAGGGTGTTTTAAGGTATTTTGGGTGGTTGCTAGGGTGTTGCTAGGGTGTTCTGAGGTATTTTGGGTGGTTGCTATGGTGTTGCTAGGGTGTTCTAAGGTATTTTGGGTGGTTGCTAGGGTGTTGCTAGGGTGTTCTAAGGTATTTTGGGTGGTTGCTATGGTGTTGCTAGGGTGTTCTAATGTATTTTGGGTGGTTGCTAGGGTGTTGCTAGGGTGTTCTGAGGTATTTTGGGTGGTTGCTATGGTGTTGCTAGGGTGTTCTAAGGTATTTTGGGTGGTTGCTAGGGTGTTGCTAGGCTGTTCTAAGGTATTTTGGTTGGTTGCTAGGGTGTTGCTAGGCTGTTCTAAGGTATTTTGGGTGGTTGCTAGGGTGTTGCTAGGCTGTTCTAAGGTATTTTGGTTGGTTGCTAGGGTGTTGCTAGGGGGTTCTAAGGTATTTTGGGTGGTTGCTAGGGTGTTGCTAGGGTGTTCTGATGTATTTTGGGTGGTTGCTATGGTGTTGCTAGGGTGTTCTAAGGTATTTTGGGTGGTTGCTAGGGTGTTGCTAGGGTGTTCTAAGGTATTTTGGGTGGTTGCTATGGTGTTGCTAGGGTGTTCTAAGGTATTTTGGGTGGTTGCTAGGGTGTTGCTAGGGGGTTCTAAGGTATTTTGGG
>JAULUF010000040.1:15702500-15707500 GCA_031834385.1 Semotilus atromaculatus
AAGATAGATTAGGTAGAAAGAAAGATAGAAAGATAGATAGATTAGTTAGAAAGAAAAAGAAAGATAGTTTTTATTTAGAAAGAAAGAAAGATAGATTAGTTAGAAAGAAAGAAAGAAAGTTAATTAAAAAGAAAGAAAGAAAGATAGATTAGGTGGAAAGAAAGATAGAAAGATAGATATATTAGTTAGAAAGAAAGAAAGAAAGTTAATTAAAGAGAAAGAAAGAAAGATTAGTTAGAAAGATAGATTAGTTAGAAAGAACGAAAGAAAAAAAGATTAGTAAGAAAGAAAGATAGATTAGGTAGAAAGAAAGAAAGAAAGAAAGAAAAAGAAAGAAAGAAAGAAAGAAAGAAAGAGAAAGAAAGAAAGAAATATAGATAAGTTAGAAAGAAAGAAAGATAGATTAGTTAGAAAGAAAGAAAGATGGATTAGTTAGAAAGAAAGAAAAAAGATTAGTTAGAAAGAAAGAAAGAAAGATAGATTAGTTAGAAAGAAAGAAAGAAAGAAAGAGATTAGTTAGAAAGAAAAAGAAAGATAGATTAGTTAGAAAGAAAGAAAGATAGATTAGTTAGATTAGTTAGAAAGAAAGAAAGAAAGAAAGAAAGAAAGTTAATTAAAAAGAAAGAAAGAAAGATTAGTTAGAAAGATAGATTAGTTAGAAAGAAAGAAAGAAAAAAAGATTAGTAAGAAAGAAAGAAAGAAAGAAAGATAGATTAGTTAGAAAGAAAGAAAAAAAGATTAGTTAGAAAGAAAGAAACATAGATTAGTTAGAAAAAAGAAAGAAAAAAAGATTAGTAAGAAAGAAAGATAGATTAGTTAGAAAGAAAAAAGGAAAGAAAGATAGATTAGTAAGAAAGAAAGAAAGAAAAAAAGATTAGTGAGAAAGAAAGATAGATTAGTTAGAAAGAAAGAAAGAAAGATTAGTTAGTAAGAAAAAGAAAGATAGATTAGTTAGAAAGAAAGAAAGATAAATTAGTTAGAAAGAAAGAAAGAAAGAAAGAAAGAAAGAAAGAAAATTAAAAAGAAAGAAAGAAAGAAAGATAGATTAGGTAGAAAGAAAGATAGAAAGATAGATAGATTAGTTAGAAAGAAAGAAAGAAAGTTAATTAAAAAGAAAGAAAGAAAGATTAGTTAGAAAGATAGATTAGTTAGAAAGAAAGAAAGAAAAAAGATTAGTAAGAAAGAAAGATAGATTAGTTAGAAAGAAAGAAAGAAAGAAAGATAGATTAGTTAGAAAGAAAGAAAGATAGATTAGTTAGATTAGTTAGAAAGAAAGAAAGAAAGAAAGAAAGAAAGTTAATTAAAAAGAAAGAAAGAAAGATTAGTTAGAAAGATAGATTAGTTAGAAAGAAAGAAAGAAAAAAAGATTAGTAAGAAAGAAAGAAAGAAAGAAAGATAGATTAGTTAGAAAGAAAGAAAAAAAGATTAGTTAGAAAGAAAGAAACATAGATTAGTTAGAAAAAAGAAAGAAAAAAAGATTAGTAAGAAAGAAAGATAGATTAGTTAGAAAGAAAAAAGGAAAGAAAGATAGATTAGTAAGAAAGAAAGAAAGAAAAAAAGATTAGTGAGAAAGAAAGATAGATTAGTTAGAAAGAAAGAAAGAAAGATTAGTTAGTAAGAAAAAGAAAGATAGATTAGTTAGAAAGAAAGAAAGATAAATTAGTTAGAAAGAAAGAAAGAAAGAAAGAAAGAAAGAAAGAAAATTAAAAAGAAAGAAAGAAAGAAAGATAGATTAGGTAGAAAGAAAGATAGAAAGATAGATAGATTAGTTAGAAAGAAAGAAAGAAAGTTAATTAAAAAGAAAGAAAGAAAGATTAGTTAGAAAGATAGATTAGTTAGAAAGAAAGAAAGAAAAAAGATTAGTAAGAAAGAAAGATAGATTAGTTAGAAAGAAAGAAAGAAAGAAAGAAAGAAAGAGAAAGAGAAAGAGAAAGAAAGAAATATAGATAAGTTAGAAAGAAAGAAAGATAGATTAGTTAGAAAGAAAGAAAGATGGATTAGTTAGAAAGAAAGAAAAAAGATTAGTTAGAAAGAAAGATAGATTAGTTAGAGAGAAAGAAAGATGGATTAGTTAGAAAGAAAGAAAAAAAGATTAGTAAGAAAGAAAGAAAGATAGATTAGTTAGAAAGAAAAAAGGAAAGAAAGATAGATTAGTAAGAAAGAAAGGAAGAAAGATAGATTAGTGAGATAGATAGATTAGTTAGAAAGAAAGAAAGAAAAAAGATTAGTGAGAAAGAAAGATAGATTAGTTAGAAAGAAAGAGATTAGTTAGAAAGAAAAAGAAAGATAGATTAGTTAGAAAGAAAGAAAGATAGATTAGTTAGAAAGAAAGAAAGAAAGTTAATTAAAAAGAAAAAAAGAAATATAGATTAGGTAGAAAGAAAGATAGATAGATTAGTTAGAAAGAAAGATAGATTAGTCAAAACGAAAAGATGGATTAGTTAGAAAGAAAGAAAAATAGATTTGTTAGAATAAAAGATAGATTAGTTAAAAAGAAAGAAAGATAGATAGATTAGTTAGAAAGAAAGTTAGATTAGTTAGAAAGAAAGAAAGATAGATTAGAAAGAAAGATAGATAGATAGATTAGTTTGAAAGAAAGATAAATAGATTAGTTAGAAAGAAAGAAAGAAAGATAGATTAGTTAGTTAGAAAGAAAGTTAGATTAGTTAGAAAGAAAGATAGATTAGTTAGAAAGAAAGAAAGATAGATTAGTTAGAAAGAAAGATAGATAAGTTAGAAAGAAAGATAGATAGATTAGTTAGAAAGAAAGATAGATAGATTAGTTAGAAAGAAAGATAGATTAGTTAGAAAGAAAGATAGATTAGTTAGAATGAAAGAAAGATAGAGTAGTTAGAAAGAAAGAAAGATAGATTAGTTAGAAAGAAAGATAGATTAGTTAGAAAGAAAGATAGATTAGTTAGAAAGAAAGAAAGATTAGTTAGAAAGAAAGATTAGTTAGAAAGAAAGATAGATAGATTAGTTAGAAAGAAAGATAGATTAGTTAGAATGAAAGAAAGATAGAGTAGTTAGAAAGAAAGAAAGATAGATTAGTTAGAAAGTTCGATTAGTTAGAAAGAAAGAAAGATAGATTAGAAAGAAAGATAGATAGATAGATAGATTAGTTAGAAAGAAAGATAAATAGATTTGTTAGAAAGAAAGAAAGAAAGATAGATTAGTTAGTTAGAAAGAAAGATAGATTAGTTAGAAAGAAAGATAGATAGATTAGTTAGAAAGAAAGATAGATTAGTTAGAAAGAAAGATAGATTAGTTAGAATGAAAGAAAGATAGAGTAGTTAGAAAGAAAGAAAGATTAGTTAGAAAGAAAGATAGATTAGTTAGAAAGAAAGATAGATTAGTTAGAATGAAAGAAAGATAGAGTAGTTAGAAAGAAAGAAAGATAGATTAGTTAGAAAGAAAGATAGATTAGTTAGAATGAAAGAAAGATAGAGTAGTTAGAAAGAAAAAAGATAGATCAGTTAGAAAGAAAGATAGATTAGTTAGAAAGAAAAAAGATAGATTAGTTAGAATGAAAGAAAAAATAGATTAATTAGAAAGAAAGAAAGAAAGAAAGAGATGTATAGATAGAAAGAGAGATAGATAGTTGAAAGAGATAGATAGATAGATAGATAGATAGATAGATAGATAGATAGATAGATAATAAGTTTATTAGTACATATAGAATGGTAGTTTAATTGAGTCTAGGGCTTCAGGGAGTTTAGATTTGAGTTTATTTGGTGTCCACTGCTGGGCCACCGTAGTCTTGGCTCAATTTGAACTGTTGCAATGAAAGTCAATGGGATTTTTATGATTTTTCATATTAATTTTTAAGAAATCTGAAAGTCAAATCAGTTTGAAAAGATATAGCACGCCGAGTCAGAACAGTCTGAAGGTCTGACCCGAGTTTGGAGTTTGTAGAGTTAAAGCTCTAGGACGAGTTAGAGTCAGAATTTTTTGGGTAAGAAAAATAAGAAGAAGAAGAATAATAATAAGTTTAAATAGGATTTCAGTAAGTTGGCTTTTCCAAGCCAACTTAATAATAAGTTTAAATAGGATTTCAGTAAGTTGGCTCTCCAAGCCAACTTAACTAGACAAAGTTCGTCGAGACAAACTTTAAGTTGGCTTGTGAAAGTTTGGACCAGAAAGTTTGAAGAAGTTGAAAGTAGTTTGAAGTTGAAAGTAGTTTCTAGTTTAAATTAGTTTAAAGTTTAATTAGTTTGAAGTAGTTTTAAAGTAGTTTATATTTTAAAGTATTTTAAAGTTTAACTTAGTTTAAAGTTTAAAGTAGTTTATAGTTTAAAGTTTAACTTAGTTTAAAGTTTAAAATAGTTTAAAGTTGCTAGGGTGTTTCTAGTGGGTTGCTAAGGTGTTCTGGGTGGTTGTTAGGGTATTCTAAGGTATTTTGGGTGGTTGCTAGGGTGTTCTGGGTGGTTGCTAGGGTGTAGCTAGGGCGTTGCTATGGTTTTCCTAAGGTGTTCTGGGTGGTTGCCAGGGTGTTCTAAGGTATTTTGGGTGGTTGCTATGGTGTTGCTATGGTGTTCTAAGGTATTTTTGGTGGTTGCTAGGGTGTTGCTAGGGTGTTTTAAGGTATTTTGGGTGGTTGCTATGGTGTTGCTAGGGTGTTCGGAGGTATTTTGGGTGGTTGCTAGGGTGTTGCTAGGGTGTTCTAAGGTATTTTGGGTGGTTGCTAGGGTGTTGCTAGGATGTTCTAAGGTATTTTGGTTGGTTACTATGGTGTTGCTAGGGTGTTCTAAGGTATTTTGGGTGGTTGCTAGGGTGTTGCTAGGGTGTTCTAAGGTATTTTGGGTGGTTGCTATGGTGTTGCTAGGGGGTTCTAAGGTATTTTGGGTGGTTGCTAGGGTGTTGCTAGGGTGTTCTGAGGTATTTTGGGTGGTTGCTAGGGTGTTCTGGTTGGTTGCTAGGGTGTTCTAAGGTATTTTTGTTGGTTGCTAGGGTGTTGCTAGGGTGTTCTAAGGTATTTTTGTTGGTTGCTAGGGTGTTGC